>JARJCM010000186.1:0-211188 GCA_029233265.1 Mycena alexandri
TTTTCTAGAACTCCTCCCCGAGCAGCTGAATACGCTTGCGGCTATTCGAGACTTTGATGATGGAGATACAATGGAGTGGCGCGAGGAGGAAATTCGTCTTGACGATGTTCTGGATGGGTCGACTGGGATAGATATCAGCCATGGCGGGGGGGAATTTACGGATGCTGTTCGAAACGAGCTGGAGGAGGAGTACAGACGAACACAGTGAGTTTTTTATTTTTATTTTTGCCGTTGCTTTATTCAGTATTTGACACACAATTCCTAGCCCGAAACGAATGGACTTCAGAACGCGTCGAGACCGAGTCCAGCGTCGTGTCGATGGTTTTGAATCTCAAATGGACAATATGATATCAACGTACATTGAATGGGCGGGAGAAGGCGAGGCGCCGCCCTGTCGTGAGGGCACAGAAGGTGGCCATAGGATCCGTGTAGTGGACTTACTGGGTATGTTGCTTCTTTTCCACCGCTGTTTTTTTTAACCTATCTAATATCCAGATAATTACGACCTGGACGCAGTGTTGGATGCAGATGGGAAAGGTGTCGCCGCTGCGTTGATAAAACAAGGCCTCTTCCCCTGTGCTCCATACCAACCTTCTGTCGTGATTACTGCGAGAACCTTGGAGTTTTTCCGGGTTACTCATGCTCGCTGTCCGAGGCTTGCAATTCAGACATTTGTTAAAAGTCTGTGCGATCTTCATGGGGTACGTCTTTCTACTTCGTTGGGTAAGAACGATACTGATATTTAATTGCAGGGTCCGTTCCGTCCTTACCTTTCGCAACAATTCTCCATCTCATTCGACTTGTATCTGGAGATCCGTCGGAGAACTCGTTACCCGCGTTCTTGCAACCTTGGGCCGGCTTGGGAAGGAGTGGCGTCTGAAGCATGTGTGCCCATGCTGCACATACGAGCTCGTCGACGACCCAGATATGACGTTTTCGATGCTCGCGACCTTTGACGGCAATGAGTCGCTTCGTCGAGTCGTTCGGAATGTCTCCAACGCTGACGGTAGTGTGGACGTGGATGATGAAGGCGAGGCGGTTCCTCAAAAATCAAAGGAGCGGGCGGATAACCGGGATGCGGGAGAGGGATATTTTGTCGACCGGGCCGAAGTGGACAAGTGGTCGAAGACAAAGCTCGCAAATCTGTTACCCACAGATGAAGTCCCTGTAAGTCTCGATTTTTGATTACTCACTGAATTCAATGCTAATGAATTATAGGGGGGGGGGCGTTCCTTGCTCAGACCGCTGGAAGAACATGATCAACGACGTTACCTCAAAGATGTGGGGGATCTTCGACGAGACCGGCATCTTTCTCGCCCTTTGTCGCCATGGCTTCGTGTTACTTCTAGCAGATATGATTCGTAGTGGGGAGCTGTAAGTTTCTCTGGTATTCCTCGAGCGTAGATCCCAAGACTGACAAAAAATTAGAGCAAAATATCCTCTCGCCTTGGTTAACGAGTTATTGGACGCCTACGGCAAGAAATTTGGCTTGGGATACAATATCGGCTGCCACTTTCAAGAGACGATCAAGAAGAGCAATCTCAGCGAGAAAGCGAAGGAGAATATGCTCAAAATGCTCGTCGGCGCGTTTCACGGTCATGCCCACAACCGACTCTGCCAGCTCAAGTTCTTAGCGACCTACATCCACGGGCTAGGTCTCGAGGACTTAGAGGGGTGCGAGCGCTTCTTCTCCAAGTCCAACGAGATGGCGAAGGTCGTCCGGTACTCCAGCCGCTTCCACCGGCAGCAGGAGATCACTGGCTTCATCAAACACTTCGACGACTTCGAGACCTATGCAAATCTCTGTAAGCGATAGATTCAATCGTATTTATATTTAATCTGACCGAAATCCCCTCTAGCGAAATTCCTCTGCAAAAACTATGAACAGGCACTGGCGCTGCTGGCGACCGAGGCTCATCTGAAGCTGTTGATGAGGAAGGAAGGGATTGAATCGTTCGAAGAGTTTGACGAGTGGCTGGTGGAGGAGAAGGAGTGGCTGGAGTCGAAGAAGGCGCAGGCTGCAAAGCAAGTGGTGACGCTCGAGATGAATTACGTGCAGAAGCTGGTCAACCTGAGTGCGAGCGAGTGAGTAGTCTTCTTTCATCTTGACCAAAAAGAGGCTAATTATGTTTAGCGCAAAATTAAAGCACCTCCAAGCGGTTATACGGGGAAATCGAGGGGAGGACGCGGATTACGATCCTGTCAAGGCTGCGGCGTCCAAACGGTCGGTCCGACATGCGAGGGAGATTCGTGATAGGGATATGGACGCTGTGATAGAGTTGGAGGATCGGCTGGAAATCAAGCATCAGTGGACGACGACGACACCGGAGTGGATACTGGCAGTGAAGGCCTTGAAGCAGAAGAAGTTTATGGACGCACTTAATGCCTTGGAGGTGTTGATCGTCCAGCAAATATTCGAGCTAACGAAGGTGAATCAGTCGGAGACCGGTGAGTAACATCTACATACGGTTTCTGCTTTACTGACTGCATTCTTCGAGGCTACAAGATGCGGAAGCACATTGCGAAAGCTCTCCAAACGCGCTCCGAGGCGGTGAAGAATGCGATCGCCCGGTACAACATGGCCGCCGTCTCGATGGAGCCGCCAATGCCTCTCCTTACCTGGGACGAGGTCGTGGAGTACGTGTTCCTCGCCGACTTCGAGTTCTTTCGAGCGACGGATGGAGAGCTTGACGGGAGGAAGTGGACCCGACCCGCGTGTCGATTAGCGATGACAATGTACTTCAAGATCGTCCGAGCCCGGGAGGAGATTGTGCGTTTGAATGTGGAGATCCGCCGGCTTGTGACATGGATTTCAGACGAGGACGAGTTCCTGCGGAGGAAGGAGGTGGAGGTTCGGGACGCAGGAGCGCCACACATGGCCGTCCTCATACGCACCTATCGATTGGAGCGGGCGCGTTCGGACATGGGCCACATGAAGCGCATCTGGGCTCTGGCGAAGACGCCGGGGTTCACTGGGTGCATCTTGCCGGGCTTGTCAAAGGAGAGGAAGCAGAGGATTTGGAAGGAGCGACGTGAGCGGCGGCGTGAGAGAGCAGCGTCGGAGATGGATGTGGATTCGTCGGCGATGGATGTGGAGCAAGAGGAGGAGGAGGAGGAGGAGTCTGTGTCTATTGAAATGGCAACGGGATGGCAGGGGGATCCAGGCTTGGAGCAGGGGTGGGTGAATGTGGAGGAGGGGATAGAGGAGGATGATGAGGAACAAGAGCAGGAGCTGGCAGGTGTGATATATGAGCTAGCAAGGATTTCGGTCGATGGGACGTCACGAGAAGGGGATGGTGAGCATCACGAAGAGGATGCAAGGTCTGGCATACCCTACCGATTTTCTTTGGATTTTACTGATTTTATTTCTAGTCTTATGTGATCCCGCCAACGAGGCGGGGCGGCGCATGATGGCGCTTTGGGTGATCCGGGGTCACCCATTTACCCCCAATTTATTGGTTATTTTTTTGTGATTTTTGGACGGCGGGTTTGGGAGGCGCGCCGACATCGGCCATCATGTCGGGCGTGCGAGGCGGGGCGGGGCGGCGCGTGATGGCGCTTTGGGTCATCCGGGGTCACCCATTTACCCCCGATTTATTGGTGATTTTTTTGTGGATTCTGGAGCGCGCATCACTGAGGCGCACGTCGGGCAGCGGGCGGGGGGCGGGCGGGGACGGCGCATGATGGCGCGCTTGTCACATTTGGATCACTGTATTTATGTCGCATTTATTATGTATTTTATTTGTATTTTATTGCCCATTTTCTCACCCGACAGCGGCGGCGCCGGGCGCAGTGATGAGCGCCGTGATGAGCGCATTGATGGGCCTGATGTCGGCAGGGCGCACACCGCCACATCATCAGCCAAATAGCTCTAAGTCCCCCGACCTACCAATATAGCGCAGTATAGCGCGGAGCTATACCGAGGTATAGCGCGGTTTATAGCGCAGAGCGCTGGCTGACTTTTCGAACCTCTCCTTAGGCTTTCCATATCGGGCTATATGACATGTCTAATTAGTGTTGTTATGTGGGATTATTAGGTGGGGTCAAAACCCAAGCCCAAGACTTGCAGAGTCCACGGAAAACCGAAGTTCTCAGTCGTAACCGAAGTCTGAGATGCCTGATCTGAGGTGCAGTGTTAACTGACATGTTCAAATGCGGTTTTGATAGCTTTATGCGAGAGAATTGATTTACACCGAAAGTCTTCGCGTTAGAAGGAGGAAAGAGGTGCCGCAGCATGGAAAAAATTACCTGAGCTTCAGGATCAGTCCTACTTGTGATGGTGCTTGACCGATACCTTGCAGCTAAAATAAATTGACGGTCGCCGCGTAGCGGAGAAAAAACTGAACTTGCAGTTGTTAGGCTTGTACCTCAGGTGCTGGATATAATAAAACTGAATTTTAGCAAAGCTTCTTTAGCCAAATGGTTGGCCCTGGGCCTAGGAGCCCACAAGTTCCAATCACCCGACAGTTTTATTCCATGAT
The DNA here is from genome assembly GCA_029233265.1 of Mycena alexandri. NCBI lineage: Eukaryota > Fungi > Basidiomycota > Agaricomycetes > Agaricales > Mycenaceae > Mycena > Mycena alexandri. Next base: position 4,482 of record JARJCM010000186.1, read on the forward strand.
ATCAAGTAATACCGTTAGAACGAATCAGTACACCATAGGTGGATGATGAATATCTTACCTCACATGTGGAAACATTGAGTACACAGTTGCAACATATGCCTTCGTCTACCAGCATTCACTGCATTGAACAGGGACTGTGTCCACCACAACTTGAATACAGGTCATTAGTTGAGTAGTCCTAGAGCACCAAAAAGGCTAAACACGTCCAAAATCAGGGCGAAGTAAAGCTCAAATAAGGGGTCTGAAATGGCTTCACCTAAGCATGCAGTCGCCGTCGGGTCGGAAGTTCGACGCGTCAAGTTGACGCGTTATTTGCGCAAGTTGTCCATCATTTGGGACCGGGCCGACGAATTTACCTTTTTGAGAGGTCCAGCATCTCGATCAACCACGGGACCGGCCGCGGCAACACACGAGTTCCCGGTCCGTTTAATCCAAAGAGGTAATTTCCCACAATTATCTTGACAGGTTCTCGGAAAAGGCCGCGGCCCTCACAAATGGCGCCGCAGGCCGGATTTTTTTTTTTCGAAGAGCAGATGCATGGAGAATGATGTTTCTTACCCAAAAATAAAAAACCACAGAGGATGATGAAAGCTCTCCTTCCCTCTTCTCTTTTTTCCTTTCCCTCTTTCCTTTTTGGGAATTTATTAATTCGCTGACGAATCTTAACTAGCCCGACTTGCCTTTTGGAACTTGTGATGAAAAGAAGAAAATCGTGGAAACGATGCCAGGAATGCATTGAAGGTACCCATAATAATTTTTATTTTTTCAAACTTGTGGAAAAATGATAAATCGACATTATATAAGGCTCCAACCGTTTAGTTTAGGTTTAAACATCGTGGTAAACTAAACCTAAACGGTTTAAAAAGGCTATTTTTGGATAATCGAGCCCATTCATTGCAACGGGATAATAGAAGGATGGGCTATACAACAAGAAAGTCTGGGCCTCCAAATTTATCCTCATGACCTCTCCGACTGCGTGCCGAAGCACATCAACGATATTTTGATGGTTCGACTGCCTTCCGGATTGGGAAATGGCCCCTAACTTTTTTGCAACTGAATCGGCATATGACAGAAGGTTCTTCAGCTGGAGTGGCATTGTCTAATCTAACAAGTTACCAGGCAAATCTACTCTTGGAAAGTGGTTCAGGAGCACCGGACGGCGCGAGGAAATTTTCTTGTCCACCAAGTTCGGTGCGAAAGACCTTACTGAGAACGCGGAGAACATTTGGCGCCAGAACAGCCAGCCAAGCTACATCAAAAAACGCCTTGGAACCTCGTTGGCACTTATGGATCCCAACCTGGAGGGCACAGATGAAACGAAGCGTGTCAGAAGCGAAAGTACCGGCAACGGCATCGATGCGCCGATGGCTCTACTGCTTATTTCGGATGCTGCGCACTTAGGACTCCTCGTTGCTGCTGGTGAAAGAACTCACAGCATCAGAAGTGTTAATCCTGGAGTGATGCCTCTAGAGCCTAGGCATCGCTCTGGTAAGTACAAGATGTCATGCACACCTGTTTTGAACCAAATTCACAAATCCGATTCTGGGCTTCTGCTACAAGCCTATGATACTGTGCACGTCGATGGTTGGAGAGTCGGTGTGCAACATCTTAACTGGCTAGAAAAACTGAGGGAAAAAAATGTTTCTGCCTTGGTCATGCGGCTGCGATACTGTAGTTCACGCAGCCCTCGTTGGCACGCCGTGGGGTTCCGGTGGAACTCCACCCACAAACGTTCCTCGTTTGCGAGGTGCAGAGGAAGTTACCGAATATTAGACCAATCGCACGGGCGCTTCCCCCCCGCACATAATATTTCCGCTGAAATTTAACCAAAAGTTGTCCTCAAGTGGTCTTGTAGTGAGACTCAAGATAAATTCTGGAGGTCTATTTGAGGCTGTAGCAGTGTTCCAAGTAGGTTTTTAGACCAAGCATGTACCTAGAACATTAAAACCAAGTGGTGGTGGTCACACAAACCGGTTTAGTAGGTGCCGGGAAGTTCTCCTCTACAGTCTGCGAAAAATCCCTCTGCGGATGGAATGTCCGTTGCATGTCTGCGGGTACCGCATTCCCGGTCGAAGTCGTAAAGTAGATCTTTACGACGAAACGCTGGATGCCGCCCCACGGGATCTAGTAGTGCTCAAAGCCACAATCCTCGAGTGTGCGACCCATGGCCAGATTCTGGTAGATTGCCTCCCTGTACGGGGAGAGCCCCGCAGGCGGGGAATCCGTCGCCAACGTCAGCGGTTCAGTGGGATCTAATGCCCACGCCGACGGTGTCTTGAGGTTTCAAGGGTGCGGTAGCTGACAGCGTCAGTGAGGTGAGGGTTGAGAAAGGAGAGTGAATATTCTGTGCGTACTGAAAAGCTCTGTCAGAAAACTTCACTTGGGCTTTTATCCATTCCACGGCAAGCGGTTCGACATCGGAGATGCCACCCAGGACAGCAGCAACACCTTCGTTGAGGGCCTGAGCCAATTGCTTGTGGAAGAGATGGAAGACATGGTCAGGATGAAAAAGACAGGGAGTAATTTGGTAATGCGGGGTGAGCAGCTTGAGCTCGTTCGATTTGAGCCGGGGCCGTGGGCCGTGCTAGGTTAGATATTGGAGCATTTTCTTTTTCCCCCAGGAGGTTACCGGGATCTAGATTGGGCAGGCCTCACCGTGAGGCGGTCTTGTCCACGTCGAATTTTCGTTCCCCTCTGTTTCCTCTGGCGCTCAAGGTTACCAGCACGAAAATAGCGCCGGTGAGTTGAGTCCTTGAGCCTTGAGATGCGAGACGATCAGGAAAATGTACATGTAATGAGCTGCACCAGCAATGCAGGTTGAGCTCGTTCGACTCGAGCCTTGCCCCGTCGACGCCGGTTCGAAGAATGAGTCTGATTGAATCTCAACTATACACCTCAGACCTGTGTAAACATTTTCAATCCGGAAAGCAAAATGATTTTGGCCGCGCCGGCGGGAGTATTGCGTTTGCATTTGAATTGAGGATCGAGGTGCGAGGGAAAATGCAAGGGTGGGATTATCAATGGACAGCGAATCCACGAGGTGTGTTGGGATAAAGAATCCGGGAACAAGCCAGAGTATTCTATTCTACAAATAAACAAGAGGGTCAGTGCGCGCTGACCAGGTGCGTCGATATCAGATTACTCAGTATTGCTTGCAGGCAGTCCGTGTGAGACGTTCTCTTCAATGTCCTTCTTTTCGTGTCCTGAGCATGTGCACCACGCAGAGGCCGAGCTAAATGGAGCGGCCGTAATTACCACGAAAATACTACCGGTAAGCTTAGGACTTGAGTCTTCAATCTTTAAATCAGTTCTAAGCGGAGGACGATCAGGGGCCCTATAATGAGTTGCTTCCGCGGGAGTAGATCGTCGGAGATTGGGGTAGTATATTTGTTTTATTCGAGGAGCCAACATGAAGAAGCCGCGAGGTGAGAGGGAGGTATGATCGTGTGCCGGAGGAAGTTCACCGCAGGGGATAAGGATAGAGCAGGCCGGAAGAAAGTTGCAGCAGAAGGGAGAAAAGGAAGTCGGGGCCAGTAGACTGTGGTGGCCATTTGAAGATCGTTTAAAACGAGCAGAGCTAAGGAAGATTTCGCACGTAAATGAGACGAGAGGGACGGCGAAGATCCAAATCGACTAGGAAGGCGACAGAAATCAAGCGCAGAAATTGCGTTCCACAGTCAATTGCAGACTACAAGAAAACCAAGATCGCACTGGGGAATGTATGTACAATTATTATTTCGTCGCTTGCTGGTTGCCTGCGTACAACGTGTCAGTCAGTCTCCACCCGCTAAAATACACGTTAAACATACCTCGGCGTCACTCCGACCCTCTTTCAGTGATTTCGTTCACGCCCCAATTCTGATTTTAATCACCGCCCCTCCGGTTTCCGCCCCCCGCTTTCACTCCCCTGCGGCCCCTGCCCCTGCGTGCTGGTGCTCGTCTCGTTGGGATTCCCACCCTTGTCCGCTTCGTACCCCTCCTTGCCGCCATACCGCTGGCCACTCCCCGGCGCGGCGTACGGCTTCTCCCCGCTCATCGTGCTGTACTCCTTCATCCCAGTCTTCTTCTCGCCCTCCGTCTCTTTTTTCCCCTGCGCGTTCTTCACCCCCGCGTCGACACCCGTGGCGCTCCACTGCCCCGACGGCGGCTAGACGTACGTATCGTTTAGTCATTTTTTTTCCAAAAGAAAAGGAAATGAAACGGAACGGAACGCACCTCATGCGGCTTCTGCACATTCTCGCTCGACGGGTCGACGCGGTGGATTTTGGGGTCCGCCGCGGGGCTCGAGTCGACCTCTTTCCCGTACGAGTCCGTCGTGTGGGACCTATACCGCGGTGCGGCGGCGCTGGCGCTGACGGCGGTCGGGAGGCGCCGGGACTGCGCGCGCAGGGGACGGAGGAGGAAGCGGGAGTTGAACATCGCTTTTGGTACTGGTTTTGGGGTGGTTTATAGGATGGAGGGTTTGAAGGTGAGTATATGGAATGCGGAGGTAGTGGTGGTGTCAGAAGGCTTGGGAAAATGCAAGTCGTTAAGCGGCGGGGTTGCGGACGTAAGGAAAACGTCATGTCTCACGTGCGTCGTTGCCGTTCAACGTGGAAGTTGAAGCTGGGGATCGCTTTCTTCCTTGTTTGGATCGCTTTCTTCCTTGTTTTGGTGAGCGCCCGGACACGGAAGGGGTGTGTCTGTTCGTGACTAAAATTTCTACGGGGTGCGCGAAATTTCACTGCATCTCACCGTCAACTCCTCCATCAGCTCCATCAACGGCGATCAGATGCGTTGATTTCCAGCGGAAAACACCGAGTCGGGACTTGGTGGTACTCGGTGCGTCCTCACAACGGACAGCGGGCAAACCGCGACCAGTTAATCAAAAAGGAAAAAGAAAAGAAAATTGTACACTGGGTAGACGACAGAGCAGCACTTGGAATTGAACAAGGATCTCGGGGTTCATCTCACCTGAAACATCTTACAGATACCCCGTGTGCAGCAGCACACCATACTGCTTTCCTCCACTTACTTGGTCCTTGTGGCAAAAAAAAAATGCGGAAAAAAAGAAACAAGAAAAAGAACAAAGTTGAACATGGGAATGGAACAGGGATGTACTACTCCAACGGCATCCTCGTTTTTTGGACTGTTTAGACCGTGGTGGGGTTCCAAAAAAAAATCAAGTACTCTCAGCTACTAGAGCAGCGCCTTGATTCGAACATGGACCGCAGGGGGTCAGCGAATGAACCATAGATACCCTGCGTGCTTCAATCCACCATACTGCTTTCCTTCACCTGTTTAATCCTTGGTGGGGTGCCGGAAAGAAAGTATCCAGACGACCAACTCCAGCGCTTGGATCCGAACAAGGACCCCAGGGTTCAAAGGACAATCCGCAACGCATGCGCAAGGCCTCGTGTACATGCATCGATATACCACACTGCGTTCTTTGATTATTGTCGAGCTCAGTGTGACTCTCAAAATTAGAACGCTCAGCGAAAAAGAAATGCATGGGCACAAACGACCAAGAGCAGTACCTTGACTCGAACAAGGATCTCAGGGCTCATTGGATAAGGATATCGACAAACAGATACCCCGCGTGCGTCAATACACCATACTGCTTTTATTGACTCGGGTTCCACTCGGTGGGGTGCGAGAAAATCCGGAAATCTGAACAAAATCTGAACAAAACTGCTTCGCGCTAAGCAGCGCCGTGACTCAAGCCCACGACTTGGCAGCACAGTTCAAACAAGGACCTCGGGGTTCAGATTTCTCAGATATTCCACAATGACCCCCGTATGCTTCAATGCACCATTAGTGCTTTTTGTTTACTTGTCTGAGGTTGATGGAGTGCGGAAAAATCACCAAGCGGAATACAAGGTGTAGCACAGGATCAGAGCAGCAACTCGAACAAGGACCCAAGGGTTTTATGTAACTCAGAGTATTTCTGACAGTGAAACCCTGTATGTTTCCACACCATACTGCTTCTTTTGCGTACTTGTCAATTCGCTGAGGTGCGGGACGATTGAAAGTCTGAACAAAAAGACGTTCGTCGGCAATCGTTCGCAGGAAAAGCGGCACCTTGGTTCGAACAAGGACCTCGGGGGTCAATCATGGATTACAACGCGTAAAGTGGAACCCCGTGTGCATCAATACACCACACCGCTTCCCTTGGCTAGTTAAGCGTAGGGTACTTACTGGACAGGAAGGATTGAGGGAATACATGTGGTAGATTTGGAATAACCGTGAAGGAGTAGAGTACACCATCGTTGGCTGAGTGGACGGGAATGAATCCATAATGAGCTGATACGAGAAGGCTTTCACGGGGCAAGGGGTCAGACAAATCGAACATCGGATGTTCGCGTAGGACAACGCTCGCACCGAATTGTGCGCCAGGGAGGGTGGAATTCCCGAGTTGCGTAGGCACAGAAGAACTTGAGTGCCGCTAAAGTGGGAGGAAGAGAGGCAGAATGACGAAAACGTTTTAACGTGGACACTGGTGGGTATTGACAGTCTTCCCAAAGATTCTATTGCTTTTTCTGGTCGTACTACACTGGATAGGAGATTCAAGTTTTTCAGCACAATATACAATGAAAATTGTTTGTTTTTCAAACATTTTTCACTGAAAAAGTAGCTGAAAAACTTTCACTATTTTGTGAGTTCGAGATGAAAAATTGAAAAGGAAGCTCAAAAGAGGTGAAAAAGATTTGAATTTTTCACCACCGTTTTCAGTGAAAAATGTCTGAAAAACAAACCATTTTTCACCGTAAATTGTGGTGAAAAACTTGAATCTCCCAACCAGTGTAAAGCTTGCTCGAAGATTTAGGCCAGGGCTCATAACCTGTTGAGTAGGTTGTTGATAAAGAACCGGCAGTGGTTCTTCGAGAGCTCACGCAAGGTTTGTTGATGTAGTCAAGAATTCGATAGTTTACTCAGAGTACATGGCTACTTATATAGGTAGACAAGGAGTCAGGAAGAGTCGTACTGACCCATAGAAAAGAACATAGTAGAATAAATTAGAACATACGGTGATGTCCGAGTTGCCCGATGCCCGAGGTGCACCGCTTCCGGGCCCTGACGCTCGTTCTTCTGGCGGACTATCATTGTGTTTCCTTGGTGCGACAATAGTGGCCTACTTTTTATTCTCCAAGAGGATACTCGTTGGATGGTTTCCACCAACACAAACTGCGTGGCGGGATCCTTTATGTAAAATTCTTGTAAAATTCTTTTACTTCAAATTCTGTTCCCCTCCGACTAGAAGCAATTGGGCCGAATAGATAATGCTAGGCTACGATCTCTAATTTACACCTAAGCCTAGCGCTCGAATGCGGCTTTCACACGTACGCCGAAATTCCTGGACGTGTAATCATGTATTCGGAGCCGAGTATCGAACTGAACCTTGCCCGCACAAACGCCCCACGATAAGTAACTCATGCCACCTCACAGTGGCATCATTTTGGTTTCCTCCCGACCGCTACGATGTTGTTGAACTCTTTTTTCCTCTCACTCGTTCCCTTCGTGTTTGCTGCCCACGTCCACAAGCTCAAACTCACCAAGGTCGCCCACGCCGTCGGTAACCCTGAGGTCGAGGCTGCGTACCTCGCCACGAAATATGGTGCTCCCTTCCAACATCAGCTCCCCCTGATGAGTGCTGGTGGCTCAGGTCGTCGGGTCGACCTCCCCTCCGACGAACGCGACGCCCAGGTCTTCTGGACCCAGGAGCAGCTGAAGAGTGGCCACAAAGTACCTCTCACCAGTAGGCAACTTTCTTCATCCCCTCATCGTTCTAGTAACCTTACTACCTCAAGACTTCATGAATGCGCAGTACTTTGCTGAGATCCAGCTGGGCACCCCACCCCAGTCCTTCAAGGTGATGTGTTCCTCTTACCCGCTCAAACTTAGTCTTTACGTGCTATCACTCATACTTACGCCGTATCCCCCAGGTTGTCCTTGATACTGGGTGGGCTCACCTTATACTATTTCTCGCTATCTTCAGTTACTGACATAATGCATAGCTCATCGAACCTCTGGGTTCCTAGTACCCGCTGCCAATCTATTGCGTGCTTCTTGCACGCCAAATACGATTCCACGTCATCCTCATCGTACAAGGCCAATGGCACCGCGTTTGCCATTCAATACGGCAGCGGCTCGTTGGAGGGCTTTGTATCCAGTGATGTGCTCGCTATCGGTGACCTCGAAATTCCCAAGCAAGACTTCGCAGAGGCTACTAATGAGCCTGGTTTGACTTTCGCCTTCGCAAGGTTCGATGGTATTCTCGGTAAGCTTTCCCCCGGGCCCTCTCTTGCACCGTCTTCCCGAAGGTTGAACGGAACTGGAAGGGCTTGCATATGACACCATCAGCGTAAACCACATCACTCCACCGTTCTATTCCATGATCAACAAAGGCCTAATCGATGAGCCCGTATTTTCCTTCCGCATCGGTTCTTCGGAGGAGGACGGCGGCGAGGCCATCTTCGATGGAATCGACACTAATACACCGGCAAACTCGAATACATTCCTGTTCGTCGCAGGGGCTACTGGGAGGTCCAGCTCAACAAGGTTTCCTTCGGTGGTGACGAACTCGACTTTGAGCAAATACTTTATTAGCTCCTCTTAAGTTCTGGTAGAAATTATCAACACAAGGTCTTAAGTCGCCAGGAACTTAAGTCCCACATTCAATACTATACGGCTGTGGTATCAGCCTTACATTGCTACATATCCTGGAACTTAAGTTGTCAACTTGAGTTCCAAACTTAAGACGTGAATCGGAACTCAAGATCACAATTAAATAAATTACAGTTCAGTTCAGTGCGGGAAGTACTTAAGATTTGAAGTCAACTTAAGACCCGACCTCAAACTTGAGTTCCGCCCGAACTCAAGTTCCACACTCCGTTCAGTTCTGCCAGACTTCAGTTTCACAAGTTCTTTCCTGCACTTAAGTCCCGGCGCAACTCAAGTTCTGTGAACAGCTTCAGTTTCGTCCCACATCACAGATTGGAAGAAAATCGTACCGCTGTTTCTTGGTGGATTGAGCCTTGACTGGACTCTTCTCGACGTACTCGTAACTGACGGTCGTGAGCCCATTACCCTCTAGATACAATGCTGAGAAACTCACCTAGGTTTCTTGGCGGTAGCAACTGTCGCTGCTTGTTTCCGCTCACGTGCCAGTCTGGCTTCCTGTAAATTCAGTCAGACAGACGCAGGAATATTTGCAGTGGATGAAAGCCTACCTCAGGCGTCAGACGTTTCCGGCCAGTACGTCGCTCCGCGCCTGCCTCCTCCGGGACAAGCTGAGCCACAGCCTTGCGCTTCCTTCCCTTCTTCGCGCCCCCCTGCTCTTCTGCCTCCCACTTATGGCGCGCCTCCTTCTCCTCCTCCTGCTTGCGACGCACCTCCGCCTCCTGCTCGTGACGCGCCTCCTCCTCCTCCTCCTGCTTGCGACGCACCTCCGCCTCCGCCTCCGCCTCCTGCTCGTGACGCACCTCCTCCTCCTCCGCCTCCTTGCGATGTGCCTCCGCCTCCGCCTCCCGTTTGCGACGCGCCTCTGCCTCTGCCTCCTCCTCCACCTGCTTGCGATGCGCCTCCTCCGCCTGCTCCGCCTCCGCCTCCGCCTGCGTACGACGCGCCTCATCCTCCTCCGCCTGCCTGCGACGCGCCTCCGCCTCGTCCTCTGCCTCCTGTTCACGCCGCGCCTCCTCGTCGCGCATACGCCGCACCTCTTCCGCCTCCTCCCCAGTAACTGTAGCGGCCGGGCGGAAGAAACCTGAAGTCCCTTTACCGGCCCGCAATGCCAATGCCGTGGCCAACGTGTCCCACTGCATTCGCGTTAACTCGGCCAGCCCGCTCGACGGAAAATCGAATTGGAATTTGTCGGTATCGTAATATTTGTCGGGATGGCTGGCGACCGACGCCCACGGGATTTCTGGACTCCCAAACGCAGTCTCTGTTGTAAATACAATTATTATACTGAGGTTGGGAATGTAAATTGAGGCAACACACCATAGGATTCCCGCAAGAAACTGGTGACAGTTTGCGCCAATGTTTTTGGAGATGTGTCGTCCAAGGCCTCGGGGCTGAGGGGGAAGACGGGGAAGCCCTCGGCGGATCGTTTGAGGCTAGTATCAAAGTCTAGTGTGCGGCGGTTACAAATGTATCCTCAACATCAGCAGAAACACTTACTTTTAAGTGGCTTGTCAGCCCACGCGTACATGGCGTTGAGGTTGTCTGAAACGAGTTGCGGGTGTGCCTTCTCGAACGATTGGCTTGCACGGATGTTCCCAGGAACCGCCTCCACCCTGTTAATCAGGTTAGTCATGCGTAAATGGGTCAAGTAAGAAAACTTGCCACTCGAGCTGGACGTTTTTGCCGTCTTCGGGAAGCCAACCCACCAACATCATCGCCACCAAGGGGCGGAACTTGCCACTATTATGGAGGGTGTCGACCATCTTCTGGAAACCCACTGCCACTAGCTTTTGACGCCTGGAAAGGTATTAGTGCAAAAGGATAGACAGGACTATAGAACAACGTACTCGTCCCAGTCCACGTCGTCGGTGTTTGCTGCAGCCGACTCCCATGCTGCGTGGTCCTCCTGCTCCCACAGCATGCCCTCCGCTTTGCGAAACTTGCCACCGGCATTTTCGCCTGGCAGGCTCTTGGAATGGGCGTGAATATCGGCGCGGTGAGTATCACGAAACTTGTCGCGACCACTGTAGGTAGTAATACCGAGGAGCTTCCCCATCACAGCGGCGTCCGGCATAGATGGTCCCGGATCGAGAGTCTTGCCTTTGCGTTTCAAATCGCTTCGCTTATTACTAATAACTTTCTGTATGGCCTGTTATGTCGGTTAGAACTGCGCTCAAAACAACACGTCAAAACCAAGAAAATCTCACCAAGTGCCACCCTGCTTTTGGGTATCCACGCAGAAGAGCGACACGCGCCCCCTCGTCCTCCTCGTTGTCGGAATCGTCTTCGCCCTCGCCGTCGTCCTCGCTGTCTTCACTCTTGGTTCTCTTTTTGACGAGCTCTGCGAGGCGGGCTTCCTCCGCGCGATCCCCAGGCTGCGGCGTGTGCTGGAATGCCTTGGCGAGGAAGGCATCGCTCTTGACCTCGGTGTAGAATGTTTTAGCCTCCGCACCCGTCAGCGCGGGGAGGTCCTTGTTGCGAAGGGCGACATCGAGGATCCAGCTTCGCTGGTACTCGTTGAGTTTGGGTACAGGAATGACCTGGCCCTTGGTGGTGGAAATGGTTACGAGTTCGGGGAACGGCATGGTGTCGGGGACTTCATCCGCGTTGTACGATTTGAACATATGTTTGTCTTGTTTCTCTTGCTTCTTTCGCACCATGGTGGGGAGTGGAAGACTGGAGGTGGAAGACTGGAGGTGTTAGTTGTGCGTTAGACTGGGATGGAGTCAAGAGGTAAAAGCGAATGCCACCTACATGAATATGCGACCAAGCACATCCGCATTGTCCCGTCGGAAAAGGAAATCAGACGCTTTAGTGAAAGCTCAGTGGCAAAGCAAGACCTATTTAATTAAATTCGACTTAGGGATTCACCGCTCCAAAAAATCCCCGTACCTCTTCCAATGCCTGTCATCTCTCGTGAAGAGATCTACCGCCTTTTCGGCCCCTTGTTTCGGCCCGACAACACCACAAACGTCCGACACCAAGCCCTTCTCCGCAAGGCCCTTGAGCTGTACTCGCTCGAATACCTTGAAGAGGTCTTTCACAATGACTTCACGCACTTGCGTCTGGTAATGGGAACAGTGTTTACATTCAGTCAATTCGGGAAAATCACGCAGAACTATGTAAGTAGACGAACCTTGCCACCCCGTCTGTTTCCGCTCCTGACACTCCTGCTCTTCCAGATGCGTGGTCATCGTCTGGTGCGCAATGAAACCGATCCCCCCAGCCTTGAGGACCGTCAGGCTCTGGGAGCGTACGCGCGGCGTTACGATGATCACTTCATGCACAACGGCAACGGGTATACTGTCCGTAACCAAGCCACCAGGCCTCAACTGCAGGCAGAAGAGCAGAGATGGCACGACCGCATGACTGTGCTTAAGCACCGTCCCGCCTGGGCTTTGCAGCCACTCCCTGGGTTCGCCATGGTAATAAGCGTCGCTCCCGCGCCTGCACCCACACCTCCACGCCGCGCCCTCCTACCACTTCCAGCTGCACCACCATTCACGCCACTGCGGCGCGCCCAATTCCCCACCCTACCCTCACCTCCATCCAGTTCTCGGGCCCCTCGCGTCGTCATTGACCTTTCACATCTCGACGATGGCCCCGCCCCTTCCGCCACCCAGCGTGCCCAGAAAAGGAAACTCCCGCGAGTGATCGACATCTCCGACGACGAGGAGGAGGCCTCGCGTCCTCGGAAGAAGGCGAAAAAGGCGGCCAAGGTGTTCTGGGGATCCGTCATAGACTTGACGAATTGAAAGGAAAGGCTTCAAGTAGATAGCATAGTTAATGACCGTTCTGAAATTTCAACTTCTTTTGTGTTACCTTTCGCCGCTCCGGGAATTACTCGTCTCCTCCACCCAACTTCGCTGCTTGTCCAACAAATGGTACATACATATTACCAACATATTACTGCTGTATCTGGAAGGTACATTTTACCAAGAAAGGCCATTCAACTACACTAGACAGTCCATGGGTTTTAGAGAAAAGGTGTAAAGTAATGGAACACCGAGACAGGGCACCGACTGGAAGTCGGGCGAGCTCGACTGAAAGTCGAGCCCAGGAGTGCAGATCGACATGGAAGTCGATCTGCAAGGGTCCAAAGGATCCATGGTCGAGTTCATATTGCTGTGCGTTGTCGCCTTGGATCTCTGACGCGGTGTTGAGATTTTTTGTGCGGATGGTCGAGGAAGGAGAGGGAGGTTGTTTGGCTGCAGCATGTTTGGCATCACCCTCCGAGCACAGCTTCATATCTCTTTCTCACTCGCCTCCCTTACCTTCTCGCGCGACACGACCACAACCAGCAACACAACCAGCAACAGTACACCAGGAGACCGGACTTCCACGTCTGGTTTCGTTGCCTCGGACTACGACTTCCACGTCGTATCCATTCAGCTTTCGACTTTCAGTCGAAAACTATGGCTGAACTTTCCCTCGCGCATCCCCACCCAAACAGCATAAATCTTCTGAGAAACTGCAACCCCGCGAGTCCGCTCACGCCGTTCGATGGCAATGTCGGCGCGTTCGCGCACCTAGGCGCAGAACATTACTTCATCACTACTAATGCCGACTTTGTCCCCGCCATTCCGTGGCCCCTCAAAGAATCTCATTCGGTGTACCTGCGGATGGATATGCGTTATGGGCCTGACGACCCTACCCTCTGGCCTCAGGAGTATACCCCCCAGTACCCACATATGGCTTTCATTTCCAAGAAGGGTGCGCGCCCCGAGCTCGACATCATGTGGTACAATCCTACGAAGCAAGACTTCGTAGTTGGCAGTGCCATTACGCGCGGACTAGGACGGCTCAGTCTCAGGATATTCTCTGCGCTTCTCCCCCCTCTCAACGACCTCGTCCGTCGGTGCACAGAACTCCAGCTCAAGAAGACTCTGGCGCCGATCTTTGCACAAGTTATGCAACATCTCACGCTGCTTATAGAGCAGCTGCAGTGCCTTCCGACCACCTTTCCCAAAATGCTCTTCGCCCTCACATCATTCCAGCGTGCCTTCCTCGAACTAGACGCTTTATACGAATTCGAGACTGTCTACGAACACAAGATGAAATTCTATATCGGCCCCAGCGCGACGGGGAGAGCGCTCGCGAAATGTGTGGGCGCGTTTACCACGATACCATCGTACACTCAGCTTCTGTGGGCCGCAGGCATTCCGGTTTGGTTGGTGCGACCGGTCGAGGTCTTCGACATCGAGAATATTTTGAAGGTGGTCCCCTTGCAAGAACCAAGGTTTGGCCTTGCAGATGATGCCGCGCACGGGGAGGGGGCACCCCCAGCACTGTACTCCGGTCTCAACACCCGCGATAAAATCAAGGCAATTCATGAAGCGGCTGTTCACACACCGTGGTACCGGAATCCTTTTGAAACTGGATTCAATCGGGAGTCCTCTCCCGCTCGTGAGCTTACTACCCCTGTTGCCACGTCCTCACGTTCTGTTGCGCCGCCGTGTACGTCTCTTCACTTGTCACTACATATTGCGCAAATTTGTCATCTTATCCTAGCCGCTCCAGTGTCAGCTATTGCCTCCCGCAATCGCCCAACAACAACACGGTATCGACCATGTACGCGTTTATTGTTGCCGATATTTTAGACACCACTGACGATGTTTGCTTCCCATACAGATCCGCCCAAGACCGCGGCAAAGTCACCGGCAAAGCAAACCGAGCGGGACAAATTCAAGGCCATCGCCGCCCCAGAAATGCCTCCGTCAATCGACAGCATGGCTATCGCGTTAGCCCAGGTCGATCGCGATATCGAGCCTTACACATCTGATGCTGCGGACAAGCGATACGTCCTCCCCGAACCCGCCCTCTTTATCAGCACCGTTGCTGATCGCACCCGCCGCGCCCTTCACCATTGGACTCTGCTGTCGCAGGGATTCATTTATGTGCTTATAAAGCAGCCCCAGCTTCTCCGGCCGCAGGATTGGCGGGATATCTTGGAGGGGCACCTCGGCAGGAGGGGCGCTGTGGACTCCAAAGAATACAAGCGCGGCCAACGCCTCGAACAGACTATACGCCCAGCGTTGGAAATTTGCGGCATCGACGACGTGACCGACTTCCGCAACACCCAAGTGCCCGTGTTTACTCCCCGGGAAGCACAGGAAATCATATGGCCAGTGGCCGAGTCCAATTTTCGGTTCGAGTTCTGTGCTTTAGATAAACGGGCGTCGGGGAAGGATCGATTGGAGGAAGTCAAGAAGTGTTTCGCCGGGCGAATGTTGGTCAATGTCCCCCTGGGGATGAGCACAGTGGGATGGGCTTCGTCATCGCTCCAGGAACGTCACCGCTACGTCGCACGAACGGCGACGCTAATGCTAGATTGGAAAACAAAGACTGCTTGCCCCACCATCATCCGCCGCATCTCAGACCACCACCCATGGTCCCCCATCCAGATGCAGGATCTCGAAGTCGCCGTATGTCGTTATTACACGCAGGCATTCTGGGAACACTTTGGGCGCGCGGCTGTTGTTCCACTGCGTCTGGATGAGAAGGAGGAGGGGGAGATGTAGATTTTTTTCGTTCTTACTGCTTTTGTCTGTCGCGGGTTATCTGTAACTTTTAACTTGTATATTGCCATCAATAATCGTTGCTACAAATGATTTTGTCGCGAAACGCGTCGTTACCATCACGATTTGATCAAACGACTCTCTTCCATCGTTTGAACTGACCTTCACTGAAGGCCTTCAACCTTCAATACTTCGTTCATTACCTTCAAACACGCGTTATTGTCGCTTCGAAAAGCGTTAAACTCCATGGGAGGCCCAACGTATGCCAGCTTGAATCCAGGTATGTCTGCATTCAATTTTCTATGGTAATTCTTGAGCCGATCGAAGGCTTTGATTCCAACCCTTCATTCAACGTTGTTCGATCGCCTCAAGACGTGTTATTCTGCCCTGGGGAGGCCGAACCTATGCCAGTTCGAATTCCGGTATGTCCGCGTTGAATATTCACCCAGTGAAAAGTCCGTGTTGGTGGATACTCGAAGACTTATGTCACGATGCAGCACCTGGGCAACTCAGATGTCCGGGTCATCAATGTCGATTGTATCAAGTCAGCTGTTATGCTTGCGCCGGACCTGCAGTACGGCAAGAAACATAATGATGGACCTGAGCTAAACCGTTGGTATTGGATGGAGAAACCAGGGCTGAAATTGTTGGAGAGGATGGGAGTAGCACAGGTACTAGTACCAGAGGAATAATTCAGTTTAGAGAGGAACCTCCGAGTTGATTCGGTGGTGGAATTGAAGCAAGATGAGCCGAACCGGACCGGTAATTGATGTGATCGGCACAGCCCCAATTAGCTGCTGTTAGCTCTCCCATCACAATCATTCGGAGAGCTAACAGCGGTGAATTACAGATAATATTCCACTACCACTGCGAGGTTCGAAAAATGCTGATAAAATTCTTTACCCCTAAACAGGCACTTCTATGGAGAGATGTTGGTGAAAAACTGTGAATCAACATTTTTGACCAGCTTCTCACCATGAGCACAAGAAATACTTTGTAATGTGCTGGAGGAGTATTTGCCGCCATCTCTGGTAAAACGGTCCAAGCGCAGCAAGCCGAAGGCCACACCCGGCAACTCGAGGACACCGAGGTGAGTAATGTACTGTTCTATCACGATTTCTCTGTTGATGCTTTCTTGTCGTAGGAACCTCTGCATGATAGATTGGTGCACCAAACACCCAGGAGGGGACCTCGACGATTTTAAACTGTACTGGGGTAGCATAGAAGGCACCGCCGACGAAAAGGTTCGTGAATCTGGCTCCATTCTACCCATATTAACCACATCTTTGCAGAGATGGGTTGACGACTCCAAAAAAGCAATCAACGCTAAATCACAGGTGAGTTCACAGAGTTCTCGTCGATTCATGCACTTACTTTGGTTCCCAGGCTGCACAGTGATATTGATAATTTTCGGGGCGTGGTTGTAGATATATTCAGATGTTTAGTAAAATATTTCAATGCATCCGCAAATTTCTACCTACATGGATGTGATTTGAAAGCGTAAATATATCGATTTCGCTATACAAATACAGACCACATCGGCGGATCCAAAAATAACCGAATCCCTTCTGCCTCGATTCCCCTCCACACGAATAGATATTCATGCAATGAGATCTATGTTTGCTAAATATTTTGGCAGGTGATATTTTCCTTGCATTTCTCAAGGGGTAACCGAAACAACACCTCCGGCGGCGACTACCCAAAACCTCCCATCAAAGACCCCGGAACCAGAGACCACCACCACTCGGATCATCAGCGGAACACCCAATGGGGAAGTTGTGCTCGGCTAACTCACGCAGCGTACTTTCTCGAGAAATTGCTCACAGTTGCTACATCCCCCTGCCATCCAGGGAAGTGGGCTTGAATGAATCAATTCATATGTGTGACCTATATTCTCGCTTCATGGATTGTCTCCAAGTCTCCCCCGGAAGATACAAGCTTGGGTATTTGACGGGGGTGAAGTCGGCTTCGTTAACTTTGTGGCGCGTGCATGGACAGAGAACAGAGGGGAAAATTCGTATACGATTATAGGCAGATTTTTGATCTCAATTGGCATCTCTATCTCTCTCTCTCGACTTCCCAACACGGACTTTTCACTGGGGTTGAACGTTGAATATGTTGAATTCTCGTAGTAATATTTGAACTGACCTTCGTTGAAGGCCTTGAACTTCAATACAGCTTCAATACTTGACTCACATCGTTCAATGGCTTTTAAAATGTGTCATTATGCCCTTCCCTTGGCAGGCCGAATGGCCGTTTGAATTCACGTATGTCCGCGTTAAATTTTGACATCCCACGTTCGGTGCCGAATTCCCGAATGCCGAACACAGCCAAATTTGTGGTCGCGCAGGAGTTTCTTCACGCATGGGGGCAGAGAAAGTATAATATTCAAATGTGCCCGGTCATTTTTTGACTGAACTGCAAAGAAAAGAAGGGACAAGTGCATACATACCTGAGTTCAGGATGATCGAGCACAGCGTGAACATCGAAGAGAGCTCCTAAATTGACTGCTTGAGAATAGGATGCTGGAATGAAGGTTGGACTAAACGTTCAGTTGGGAAATTGAATTCGCACCAACTTGGTTGAATTTGGCCGCTTGTTGTATACCAACAAGGTTTCAGTTTTGGTTAGATTGAGGCATAACAACCTCCGTAGTAGTTCAGGTCAATGTAACGACTTAGTTTGAATCAAGGAAAAAGTCCTACGTCTGGATAGTTTGAGCGTTGGACGTAAGTTGGCCAAGTCAACGTACTAGATGTTCATGCGCTACTAGTACGAGAGGGTCGACGGGTTGACATAGGTGTCTTGAAAGGAGGGGGCTTGCAGGAAAACAAAGGCTTGTTATTGAAACTTGAGAGTCGCTGGTGGTTAAGCGCTGGTCAAGTTGCAACTCGGCTGAATCGCCGAGCCGAAGCGGCGGGCCGGGAAGATGATGCCAAGCAAGCTGAAGCCAAACAACCTCATCTCTCTCCTCCTCGACCATCCAGCAGTTAACACTGTGCAAGAGACTCAACACGACAACGCACAGCAGTATTACTCCGACGATGGCCCCCGTGGACCTTGCATTATCGACTTCCATGTCGATCTGCACCCTTGGGCTCGACTTTCAGTCGAGCTCGCCCGACTTCCAGTCGGTGCCCTGTCTCGGTGTTCTGTTACTTTACACCTCTTTTTTTTGGCAACCCATGGACTCTGTAGTGTACTCCAGTAGTAAAACGGTCTTTCTTTCTGTAGTAAGACGGTCTTCTGTAGTACGCACTTGATTTTATTTTGTTACTGCAGTAAATTGTTTCAGGCCATATTACTTTACTTTGTGACTTATATTTCTGCGCTTCTGTGGCATTTCCGATTCCAACAACAATACTCTCAAAGAATCTTACAAAGACTCTCAGATATAAGCACCGACTTGAGCCGCATCATCTTATCAAAACTCTTTGTTCTGGTGCGTTTAACTCGTCAATCCCCGCCCTCAACCAACTCAAAACCTCCCTTTGAATTCACCTGCAGCAGTACTGCTTTCACGCCGACCGTCGCCAGTATGAAGCGTCTCGGAGGCCGCAGAGCAAACCATCCCACAAACTCCGTGTCCACGCCGCCCCGCCTTGCCACCAACGTAGAAACCTTCAAGGTTACCTTACACACAGGTGCGGATTTTTGTTTCATTGTACTAACGCTCCCTCTAACTCCAAGACAGATGCAGCTAGAATAACTCAGCAGCGCTACGTTAAAAGCACGGGATTGTCACCGGAATATCGACCACCTGAAGAAGACTCCCTCCCTTTCCCTGACGCACCGCTACCCGCGCCTGAAGAGACCCCCCCCGGTGCGATCCCCGCGTATGAAAGCACACCGCAGTCTGAGGAGAAGGCCGCCAGAATACGAAAGGTGTGTTGAGAGTCGCGAGTCTGTCTTTAATCGCAACTCATCTTTGGGTAGAGCGTGGCTCATATGAACGAACTCAAGGCCCAGGAAGATGTTTTCCTGAGGATTCTTCTCGACCATCATCACCATCCCCAACTTAACACGCTCTGTTTGTGCGGTGGCAAGAAGCGTACTGTCGCGTGTAACGACTGTCTCCAAGGAGAGCTCCTTTGCCGGCAGTGCTGGCTCAACAAACACCGGACGATGCCCACTCATTGGGCCTTCGTTTGGAACAAGGTCGAGAAATTTTTCGAAAAGTACGACTTCTCTCGATTGCTCCCCAATACCTCGATCGGCCTGGGTCATAATGGTGAACGGTGCTCCGAAGCGGAGGCGGTACGGTCATTTACGCTGGTGGACTGCAATGGAATTCATGCCACCACCATCGCGTTCTGTGGTTGCAGGACCGTCGTCGATCCTGAGACCGGGAAGACGACGCCTGTCCTACACTTTCAGCAACTGCTGAAGGCAGGTATATTTCCGGGGAGTGCTAAGGACCCGAAGACGGGGTATACACTGGTTCTGCTGGAGTCCTACCGTCAACAGCGAAACCAGGGTAAGGGTTCGGCATACAACTTTGTACTGGTTCTGCAGCGACTGGCAGATCCTTGGTTTGCAGGCGAAGTTCCGGTAAGCGCGCAATAAATTGACGTGAAGCTAGTCGTGCTAAGCAATCTTAGGACATATATATCAACTTCCTGGCGATTACCCGATTTCACGACAGTCTGCAAATTAAAATGCAACGTGGGCATGCACACAGTGTCAATATTGCGCTACCCGGGCAAGCTGACCGCCCATACCCGAATCGGCCGATGGGTTATCTTGGGCTCAATTGCGGTGCATGCCCAGAACGGGGCGTGAATATGCCCTTGATCGTGAACGTTCCCAAATACCTGCGGTGAGTGGCAGAGCTGAGCTTCCCAACAACGAGACGGTGCTAATGGATTCCTAGTCATACCATCTCGCAGAACATAACACTCGACGGAAACTTCAAGGCGAACCTGTTCTTCAAACGGGATGATGGTAGCGACGAAGCCCTTACGGACGGGAATATGTATTTTCCGAATCAAGCAGAGTTCAAAGAGATAGCGAGGACCTATGTAGTCCCAGAGGCAGACAAAGTAATTTTATTCAACGTTATTATTCGTACCGACCGCTGATGGATATCTGAAGGAAGTACCCTGTAAAGCACATATCGGGTCAATCCGCCACCAAGGAGAGGTGAAATACGGCAATACCGCCCTCAGCGGCGTGGTCGCATCTGCATGCGATCATGCCGTCGCGGGGTCATTGGTTGACATGCTTAAGGGTGAAGCGTAGGTCTTGCCGCTCTCTACGCAGTCCGCCAGCTAATGTCTTTCGGAAGATTTGCGATCGGGACATACGCACAACGCGAACTACTCAGACATACAAACTCACCGCCGCACGGCCCAGCCACAGCAAACCCGATTGTTTGCAGCTATGACAGCTGGTGCTCGTTCGTGGTGAACCTAGTTCTGCGGGCGACCACGCTGTTCCCGGAGGAAACCTGGCTGCATACGCTACTGGCCGGGGTGGAAGGGCAAATTCCCTGCTGATCACATTAACGGTCACGGACTAGACTGCCAGACCACTTGGCAAGCCGTGTATTTTGCGTGCCGGGCCCATTTCCACGGGGAGACAGCAGAAATGCTTTGGGCATTCCTGAACCCCCTTGGCTCCTCAACGCGCCAAATGACGGGAGCTGCGCGGCACGACATTATGAATTTCGTGATAGATGCTTGGAATACGCTGAAGCTACTTCGTCAATGTGAGACTACATTGGCCTCGGTTTGAATGGCGTTCTAACTTCCCATTTCTAGCGGAGCTTCTGGCCGCTGAGCGCCTCGACGCCCTTCGGCTGTTTGAGCTACATATGGCCGTTGTGGAGGACCTCAGCAGGCAGCATGCCACCGACGTAGTTGATTGGTCCCGGATGTCAAGGGGAACGAAGAAGGAGAACGGTAAACTTTCAAGTGTCTATCAACACAGCGAGACGAAAGGTACATGAAGCTTAATTTCATATTGTCGTTCAGCGCTGAAGTATATCTAGTATTAACTATCGAGAGTGTCCTTGCCACAATGATCGCTGCAGAACAAGAGAAATTGAGAGAGAAGGATGCGGGCGAGGCGGAGACGTCGGTGGCACAGTGGATCGTTGATGGACTGAGCATCCAGCGTTCGCAGTGAGTGGATACCAGGACTTCTCAGGGACTAGCTATAACCTTCGACGCAGGACCCTCACTATCGCGCTTCTCAAAAGCCACCGCGAGCATCCGTTGGCGGATACTTGGGGGAGCGCCACAAAACTTCGCGACACCCTCAACGCGGATCTCAAAAGATTCAGGGAACGCCAGCGGGAAATATACCCGCGCCTCAAGCTTAGTGCACTTGACGTAGATGAGCCGGAATTAACGGCCATCCAGCTGCCATCTTATCGCATGAAGCATGGTCATCGGCCTATAAGCAATGATCCTCAGGACCAGGACTGGCAGCTCCAGCAGGCCGAGATCAAGCTGCGATGCACCGAAGCCGACAATGGTATCCTGGCCGTGCGCGCCGCATCTTTGGCCCTGTCCGCAGTGAAGAAGGCGCGTGATCTAGACTATCGGGGTCAGGCGGGTGTAACGCGTTCGCAGCGCAACTTGCAAAAGGCAGAGCTGATGAAGGCATTCGAGATTACCATGTACAACAACTCGCGGACGGCTCTCATCCATCTAGGCTACATGGACAAGACTGCCGTGGAGCCCTATCGTCCGTTAACGCCCCGGGACACCCGGAGGAAGGAAACTCACCTGCATCGTGTCAAAGGGGACTCTCGATTATTCGATGGGACGGCATGGTATTTACAGAGCGGGGGTGACGATTTCGCGCACAGGACTGGCCTCGACACTGTCGCGGGGCAAGGGGGAGGATGCTGAAGACGACGAACCTCAGCTCTTGGTGGGGACGCAAACACGGAAGCGGGCAGGTACAATACATGTTGTTGGAGGTCTTCTATCGCTGACCTGTTTTACAGGAGGTGCCAGGCGGAACCAGCGCAGTCCTAAACGCATGAGGGACATTGCACCAGATGATGTGGAGGTAGAGTCCTCGGCGTCGGAAGTGGAAGGCAGTGACATGGAGATGTTGCCTTCTAAGCGGGCGAAGGGGAAGGGAAAGGGAAAGAAGGCAGACGGCTGGATCTGGATGGAGAGCTTGATGCGCCGGCAATTCCTCAGTGACAAAAAATTGGCGGCGTACAAGAAAGAAAGTGAGTGGCAATGTGTTTTATAGATTCAATCACATACTGACACGCCATAGGTGACCGAGTGCAGTGGTTCCGTGCCGAAGCAGAGATGTACCGCTGGCTAGAGCAGTACGAACGTAAGCACGCGGAGCTCATGCGTGTCATTGAGAGGTTCCGGCGCGACGGTGAGGTGTGGGCGGGCCTAGGAGATCGTGAGGAGACACAGAATGGAGCTGTGAATGGCGCCGCAACCTTTGCTCGAATGAAGGCCGCCATGTACAGAAGGCTGGAGCACAACGCGAAGATTGCCTTCGAGGACGCCGAGTCGGGTGCGCATCACGACTGGGTGTCGGCTACCAGCTTCAACAAGTTGGTGGTGAAGATCGACGAGTGGCGGGAGGTGGTCTTCAAGTGGATGGATGATATGGTGAGTACGATGCGTAAGAAGTGATTGGCCGTTTACTGATGAGTCATTTAGGATATCTATCGGGCGTACAAAGATTTCTAATTGACCATTGCTTTCTCTCACTCCAGACGCGTCGTTGCACAGCCACACACTATCGACGATGTCAAGCATTTTCCTCCACTCTGGGTACTGACACCTTGCCGCCAGACGTGCACAGAGTATGCAGGATCGCGCCCCCGGGGTCAGAATTGCTGTCAGCAATGTAATGCGGCTGCTTGTCGTTGCACAGCCACACACTGTCGACGATGTCGGGCACTTGAGTTTCAGCATGACACTCAAGTTCTGTGTTAAACTTAAGTCGTGTCCACCGCGACTTTAGTTCCAGTCAGAAGTTTGGCCCAGACTTAAGTAGTTCAACACTGGGTCGAGAGGTGACCCCATTCAGCCTGCCTGCTAAGACTTAAGTTCAGCAGAACTTAAGGTGCCGTTTCCCGAACTTAAGTAGTTTATCAGCTGGGTCGAGAGGTCACCCATACAGCCTGCTCGTGAGCAAAACTTAAGTTCCGGTGAACTTAAGACGCCGTTGCCAGAACTTAAGTAGTTCATCAGCCGGGGTGAGAGGCGACCCTATACACGCGTAGCCCGCCTGCAGGTAAGACTTAAGTTCTGGGGAACTTAAGAAGCAGTGTCGATGATTTCGCCCAAAACTTAAGATGGGCTTGTCGTATTTCATCTTTGAGGATGGCGCAGGAGCAGCAATTGATACTGGTAATTGGTGCTCTTTTTTCGCCTTCTCGTTGCTTACACATCGTCCTTTAGGTACCTCCCTCATCGCCCTGCCCACCGACATTGCAGAGATGATCAACACCATGATTGGTGCGAAGAGATCTTGGAATGGGCAGTACACTGTGGACTGCAACAAAATTCCCTCGCTTCCGGAATTCTCCTTCTACTTCGGCGGAAAGGCCTACCCACTCCAGGGCTCTGACTACATTCTCAACCTGCAAGAAACCTGTATTTCCTCCTTCACCGGCCTCGACCTAAATCTGCCTGGTGGACCCCTCTGGGTCGTAGGTCCGTATTGTTTACTGTTCCGCTCCTTTGAAGATGTTCTTACTTGTTCGCAGGTGATGTATTTCTCCGCAAGTACTACACTGTGTATGATCTTGGGCGGGACGCCGTTGGTTTTGCGAAGTCGAAGTAGCGGGATCCATTTCTTCTCCGTCTCTCCCTTTCATTTCATCGCGCTGTGCACTGAGCCCAGTTCTTCAGCCGTGGACTATACGTAGCAAGATAATCAATCAATAGCCAATGGAAATTATTTACCTGCGGTCGAAAAAAGTGGCTAATTCCACCGTGGTTCTCCTGTATATCGTTTCTCGAGTTGGTTCCTTCACAGACCGAACACATCAACGGTGATGAATAGCTAGTCGTTCGACTCTGGGCTCGAAAATCACAATTCTGAGTCTTGGGTTAACGGCTTGGTGAGGACGAAGGTTGGATCAGTTTGTCGTTCCGATGATTACAAACCCCACGTACAGGTGGCATTATGTATGACCTTTTTTATCAGAAATTATTATTCGGTTTTAAAACCAAATTTGGCTGACAGCTCAGTCCAAGCTCAGTCTAAACTTGAACCGTGAGAATTGTCCTGATGCCTTTTATTTTGCTGAGACGCGGGTGTCACAAATCACGAGTATGTGACACTTCGCGTTTCGCTCATGAAGATCCAACCTTCAAATTGCTTTCAAGCGGATCATATTAGTCAAGGGGATACATCACAAGATGCGTGCAAATTGAACTTTCGCGAATATCTTCCCGCATAAGTTAACACTTGAATGTGTCCAATGATGTTCTTTGCGACAAGTAAGTATGGCACTACTTTCTAACCTGTGATCTAGGAGGCTCGAAGCTCATTGATAGCCTGACCGATATTTTCGAGTGGCTCCGACGTGAGATGTGGACGAAGCGTTCCCAAAATCAAACTTAGCGAGTAGTCATGGAAATAGGACGCTCTTATCTCGGCGAACAGATCTAGTGGCAAGTATTCCCTCCGCCTCGCTCTTGGGTCCATATGTGTTGGAGAGAACTGGCAGAGGGTCAGTCTTGGCGGGGTGCCTCGCATCTAGTACATACTCCAAGCCGGAGACAATGGTATCGCCCGCAATGAAAACCAAGTTCTCCGCACTGACTCCCACCTTCCAGCGAAATCAGCGCAATACAACAAATATAATGAGTTCAGTTACCATGACGAGTGTGAGGACGGAAGGTTGACATAAGGTTGAATGCCAGTGCTACAATTAATTAATTCAACACGACACCTCCGCGGGAAACGAAACCCGCCTTGATTGTTGGCCACAAAATTGATGGTGGCGTCCACAGTGAACCCGCTTTTGTCTGGTTCGTGAGTTCAATTAAATTGAAGGCCCTGTAAGATGTCGGCACCCAGATCGAGAGCGAGTTTTCGTGCCTCGGGCCTGAAGTCGCGGCCAAACACTAGAACTCTGCTGGAAGTTGCGCAGAGTAAACGACAAGAGAAAAGAGTGTAGCACTCACCCATAGCACCGAGATACTTGGCAAATTGGACGACAAGACGCTCAAGACCACCGATGCCGGATATGAGTACTTTAGTTCCTTTCATCACCTTGTGTGGTGGAAATTAAATCGGAACTTTTTAAAATGAGACGTTTAAGTACTCCGACAGTGTTTTTAACGGCATTGTACGCGGTTACACCGCGTCGCTGGCAACAGCGGCGGCTTCGGGCGAAACGCCTTGAGGCTGTTGAATCTGAACGTTGAACCCTATAGATCGAGGTTGAGAATGCGGCCAACTCACACTCACCACAAGATTGGCTGATTTGGCGCCGTTTACGCCGTAGTCGCAGGGATCCGGGTCAGCACCAAATACTGTTTACCTAATTGTATGCTTTTGGCGTCACCCTCGCTGCCGAGGCTGGGGAAAATAAAGGTTAGAACTGAAGTGCTCACAGATGGTGCCCCGGAAATTTCGTGGACATACAGTGTCGAGAATAACGTCCGTGAGCTGCTTGCAAGACGTCGCTGTGGCATACTGGGGCATTTGTTTGAGCATCGACATATCCAACTTGGAAAAACTGCGCACCTCCACAAGTAGAGAGACCTTGAGCAAAATTTCGTTGTTCGCAAGAAGGCGGATAGTCGCTGCCGGGGTGGTACGCCGCAGCGAGCATGGTAGTGGGATTCATCTTCGTGAGCGTGTTGAGCGTGCGTTGAACACATCCGTCGCCCGACAGCAGCGAGTCAACTCCATCTTGTAAAATGCTGAGCTTGGAGGTGAATACCGGTGTTCAGGGAAATAATATAGAGAGTGATGCAGGGAATTGAGTTTATTGTTGTTTCAAGCGGCCCATCGACGAACTGCGTTCTGAACGACGAGGCGGTTCGATTTTGACAAGCGAGGATACAAGATCCATATGTAGCATGGAGTCTGACGGACCGCCACGTCTGAATGTTCCGAATGAGATATTTAGCGAATGAAAACGAAACGAAGACTTCCACATTCACGTACCTCAAAATACGACCGACGTCGTCCCGACTCGAACTTCCTCCCCGTAGGACAAAAACAAAGGTGAATTGTGCAAGGAGTGTCTATGCATATATGCTACCGAGTCGTGGTAGTTAAGCCTACTAAGAAAGTACATTTTCATATTTCTACTTCGCGGCCAGTATGGGCCGCCCGCGCATCGTACACCAGTCAATAATACACCTAGGCTAAGAACGAGTAACAGTAACAGGATGTCGGTTGTGAAAGCGATTGTGTGAGGAAGGGAAAGCCAGAGAGAGAGAGAAAAGTGATGCAAGGAAGGGAAGGATTGGGGGAGATCATCTGTAGGGGTCGTAAGGAGCTGTGGTATGGATGTTACTGCGGGCACACCGTCCAGGCGGCGCAGGCGATCTGGTCATAAGGTTACGTTAAAAGGAGAGGGAAAAGGGAAATTGAAATGCTGCGGTGCGGAACGGGGATTTTCGCTATATGGGGGAGGGAGTCGACGACGACGAGGGCGATGGAGCGAATTCGTCCCTCTCCTTGACGTCGATCCACACCCAGCCCGGCGGTTCCGCTTTTTTGGGTGATTTACCCAATCCGCGCGCAAATCTGGGGAGGCTGCGCACGGAGCGGACGGAGAGGTGGCGCGTGTGGGGGGCGCCGGCTGGCGTGGGCGTTTGCGAGCGGCGGGGCGGAGGCGGAGCGGGCAGTGTCTGCGCGCGCTGGGGTCCGGGCCTTGGGGGTATGGGCACGTTGTAGCTGTACTCGCGGCGCGTAAGTACATCAGATGGTGACACGGGCTTGGGAGGCGGCCGGTTTTTGTGCAGGCGGCGGTTGGGCGTGGGTGTAGGCGGTTGGTGGGTGAAAAAGAGACCTGTAGGCGACAGCCGCATGAATTAGAACCCAGAGATTGGCGGAAAGGCAAGACCAATACTGACTGGCGTAACCAGGTGTGTTGGGCGCCTCGAGGGCGGACCAATCGGCCGATTCGTCGTCAGTCATCTCGTTCTCGACATTGATATAGTTGGACGTGGACGTGGTGGTGACCGAAAATGCGGAGGACTGGCTTATTGAGTTGCCGAAACAAAAGGTAGCCAGCAGGACTCACCATATTGCCTCCATCCCCGTCTTCGCCGCCCATGGCCTCGTACGGCCCAGTCTCGAAAAAACCCTCGTCACTGACATCGTCCCGGATGCCGTTCTTCATGTATTTGAGCCACGCCTGGGCGAAGGACGTCCGTGGATCGAACGCGAAGTCGCCATCCAGGTCTTGGAAGCAAGACACGTAACGATTCACGTTATGGGCCCTCCCGAGCATGGAGCCGCGCAGGTACACGTCCAAGCCATCCAGCGTGGAGGACGTCTGCGTGCGGCGATCGGGAGGGAATTTGGACTCAGCGAACCGGTAATTGTGGTTTTGGCGGAAGAATTGCGAGGTACCGGTATATTCGGACGGGGGGAGGGTGGAGGTGTTGATGGTGAGCACCTGCGAGCGGTTGTCGTAGGCGTCAGAGGGGGAGGTGGGTGATTGCGCGTCGCGGCCATCGGACAGCTCCGCGGAGGAAAAGGTTACAAGGTCTTTCTGTTCTGGGTCCCAGACCACCGCAAACGTCAGGCCTGAGTCTGGCGGGACCACGTCGGACCAGCGATGGTTATCCGAGGCAGTGAGGCTTGTCGCTGTGGCACTGGGTGCTTGGCGGATTGTGTCGAAGCTCTGCAGGGAGTCAGAACAAAGACAAAGACAATCTCTGTCAAAGAGAAAGAAGAACCTGGAGGGAAGATATTGAGGCTGTGGTGTTGTCTCGGCGCGAGTTGTGCTTCATCGTGGACAGTCTATTGTCTTTGAGGTCCTATTGTTTTACGGAACAAAGGCACGACTGTGTAGCGCTGAGGTGCGCGTCCCAGACGCGTTAAGAACAGAAGTCTAGGTATTCAAGTCGGGAGAAAAGCTCACTGTGGACTCCAAAGATCAACGACGAACGAAATAGCGCGTTGGATGGGATGCGGTGGGGTGGTCAAAAGGGTCAAGACTGGGAAAGAAAACGCGCAAGCTGAGAATTGTCCATGTGAAAGTTGTGCTTCATTGGGACCATGACCTCACAGAGGATGCCGGCAGTCTATGTGGAGATCTGGCGGAGTGGCGAATCATTTCTGTTGTCAGGGTGCAACGACAGAACTTCACAGAAGAAAGGGCGAGGAAGGGAAGTCGACGCTGAGCATGAACCTCAATCGAGAGGGAAGCCACGTTGAGAACGCACAGTAGCATTTACCATTCCTTTCCCTTCCCATTTTCTTCAGCCAGTGGTGAGTTATCACAGGCGCTCGGCCTGATTACCGTAGATGACTTACCGTAGCTTACAGTCCGCCTTATCATACATTTCATTGATGGGTGAACGGGGCTAGAGGGGAAAGATCTGGAAAGATATCGGACTTCACTGTCACTTCACTGTGACGCTGTGAAAAGCAGAGGCGTCGGAGACTTCCGAGTCCAAGTCCAAGTCGTCGTAAAGGGTGGAAATTCCCGGCGCAGGTTCTTAATGTGACGAGGAAGGAAAAACGGCGTGAATGAAAGATCTCGGGATTGGACCCAGTGATGCAAACTTGGGAGTTCCCCGAGATGCTGGGAATGAGATAATTGCGCCCGAGCGCGCGGTGTCGCAGATAACGCAGTTGGTGAGTACGGGAGTTTTAAAAGAGTCGACGTCGGTTTTGGTTTTCCAAGTCTCGCCTTTGAACAGGAGGCTTGGGCGAGGTTTAGTTGAGGCAAATCAAGGCAAAATGAAAGATCCCTACTCGGCCGGCGGAACCGACGGAAAGGAAGCCCCTGCCACGCAAGCGCAAACAACCGCTTGTTCCTGAAATGGAATTTTTAAATCTCCCACTCGAACTGTTGACGCAGATCCTCTCGCACCTCGCGCAGCCCAAACACCTAGCCTACGCATGCCGTGTCAGCAAAACCTTTCATGAATTCGGTGTTTCTCGCCTCTACGAACGAGCGTCCATATATTCCTGGCACAAACACGCCAAGGCGAGGGTAAGCTTCACAGTTGGGATTTTGGGAAGGGGGACTGACGGGAAGGTCAGGTTGTGAGCCTATTCAATACCCTCGCGCACTACCCGCACCTCGCGAAACACGTCCTCAAACTTGGTCCGACATGGCACCCTTATCGCTCCGCCGAATATGCTGAATCCCGGCGACAGAGATCCGCGACTTTCCAAAGTCTGTGGCCGCCGATGAACTTGGCGAGCTCGTTGTGAAAGGGCTACGAAACTGCGTCAGTCTGCGCGCCTGCACCTGGACGCGCGACGGTGCACTCAACTCTGCGGTCCTCGCAGTGCTACAAGCCTCGGATACTCTGTTGGAGCTGGAGATTAACGGGCATAGCGACGGACACTACGACGCCGCCCTCCTCCGTGGCTTCGCGCATCTGCGGCGGGTGTCACTGATCATGCCCAGTGCCGACGTCGTGCGCCAGCTGCAACCCTGGATGGCGTCCACGGGCGCACAGCTGCGGAACTTGACCCTGATCTGCAAGGTGAGATTGTTAGCCAGTCGTGTGTCCCCCGCCGCTAACGGGTACACCAGATGTCCCCCCTCGTCACAGACGGCGTACTAGAGGCAATCGCGCCAAGTCTCGCACAGCTGGAGAAATTCTCCATCACAGGCTGTCCGCGCGTCAGCCACCTCGGCATCTGGGCCCTCCTCGCGCACAACACCGCCGGGCTCCGCGTTCTCGGCCTCGAGGGCCACGCCGTGAAATTTGTAGGTCACTTCCACGTTTCAGCCTCCCCGCGCACTGACGACGCGACTCCCAGAACATAGCGGCCCTCAGCGCGCATTGTGCGGGTAGCAACGCCCTCGCACGACTGCAGTCGTTCACCCTGAGCATCCACACCGAAGCTTGGCTCGCCGCCGCTGCCGCCCTCGTCGTGCCCGCCCCACTAGAGGCGATCCATCTCTACGCCACGCGCGCCTTCACGCCGACCGCCGCCGGAGACGCATTCTGGCAGGATTTGGTCTCGCTGCACGGCGCACGCCTCACGCGCGTCTCCGTCCACCGCATGAGCATCAGCCTCCCCGCCATCGCGGACGTTTGTGTGCGCTGTCCCGCTTTGCAGGAGCTGTTCATCGTCGTCGACCCCTCGTCGCTGGTGCGTTTCGTTCTCGCTACATTCCACTCATCGACGAATGCTGAGAGGAGCGCCCAGGGCCCGCTGACGGACTGTCTCGCTAGCGCACGCGCGCTCACGACCGTGCATGTCAACTTTCCCTCCCGGCAGGAGGACGAGTTTGGGCCGAATCTCCTCACGGCCCCACAGGCGCTCGCGATCGTGCACCGCTGCCCAGACACCATCGCGCTCTTCGGGTGTAACGCACGCGTGTGGCATGTACGTGCAACGCCCTCGTCCTAACCTACCATTGACAAAATAATCGGCAACGCAGGTCGGGCGGCAAATCCAGCGCAGCGAAACGGGGGAGCTCGTTGCGGAGCGCTTTCTGGCCAAGTACGACAGCCCGGATATTCCGGAGCAGTTCTTGGTCGTTCGCACTTGAGTCACTTCGACGGCGATTCGGATTTGGATTCGATGCGATACAAGTACACGAAAGATTTCAGGCAAGCATTATTTCTTGAAGGGTTACCTAGAAGGGTGTGTTGGCGGGGAAGACCATTGGCGCGCGAACCTCGGCGCGTTTGTCGGCACTGCAGAGGAGCTCGACGAGCGTGAGGGCGAAGGGGAATGCCGTGCCTGCGAGTCTCGTTATTTCCTATTCGGGAAGGGCGGGGGAAATAGTACCTGGGCCGCGACTGCCATGCGAGCGTTGAGAGTTAATGCTTCACGCGGGGGAGTGTGCATACTACATACCTCGTAACTAGATTCTTGGAGATGACGACGGGCTCCTCGGAATAGTCAAAGTCTATGAAATCAATGTCGCTATCGTAAATGAATGAATGAACGCCCTACCGTCCTCAAGCTGCGCTTTGACGCTGGGATGCGAGGTCAGCGGCTGGCGGGGGAGTTTGGAAGACAGCGCTGTCAGACTTCCTACATGTTATGATAATGGTAAGAAAGATGACATCGTTGCCACCCAATGTTACCTGCACAAATCATCCCGACGATCTTATCATCCTTCCCGAGGAATTCGCGCACGAGAGCTTGGACCGCGGTGTTCGTCGACATGGTTTCTGCGCCCTTCGCGCCGCCGGGGATGACAAGCACGTCGTATGAGGTATTCTTCCAGATTTCACTTTGCCGCCACGTCTTCGATAATAATGGCCTATGCACTCACCACCGTCTGCTCATCGAAAACCGTGTCGTACACGATACGAATCCCGCGCGACCCGGTGGCATATAGAGGTTTTTCTGAGCCCGAGTTCTCTTGGACGTATGCAGAGCAGCACGCTATTCCGGCGCGCACGAGCGTGTCATAGGTGATGGTGCTGAATTAATCCACGGAACCCAGTCAAAAGGAGTCTTTTTGTGCAAAGGAAGACCCCACAATTCCATCTCTTCCGTTCCGTCAGCGAGTAGAATCAAGGCGGATGGCATTGAGGCAACGTGATGGGAAGAGCCAAAGGTGAAACACAGCCACCCAAACTATAGTCGCGCAAATACATATTCAACTCGGCCACGAATAACTTTTATGTCACTAATATTTATGCAGATGCTAATCGGGGCAGAATCCGCTAAGAATACAGGTGCCGTTCTCAAAGTTGCACTTATAGTTACGTAGTTGAATAAGTTGAGTTAGCACCTAATAGTAAACGCAACAGTCCAATTGCGTTCGCCTTATTGCAACCTTGGATTCGCTCGAGAAGCTGCAGGGGGGACGAAAATTCGCGATGACAACAAATTCATTGCGATCTTTCTTTTTCTACGCCGAGGGGAAGTGCGCAGTTATCGAGATTGACGAGATTAAATAGGGGTGCCAGTGGTTAAACAGAGAAAGGGAAATACATTCCGGAAACAGCAACGGACTTGACCTGACTCGAGCGTCTTCAAATTTGTAATAAGAGTCCAACACGTACGAGAAAGATCAAACGACTCACTAAATCGGACCTCGGGCGAAATCAAATTTCGCTGCACTGGAATATCCTCCGTGCTCGCGCGAGGCAGCTCAGCGTGGAGAATCTCGAAACTGCGTTGCCTGAGGATGGAAACTCACCCTCGCCCGGAACTCAACCTTCCCGAAATAATTGCAGAAAAGTTGCAGTAAAGTTGCAGCAAAGTTGTTGCAAGGTTCGCGCACTTTTGCCTCAATTTATCACCCGCAGTTGCTTGCATAATATACTCAGAAACACAAGATAAAACACAAAAACGGGTTGAATTGCAAGTGGAAACTATGTATGATACATGGTACAGTATACTATAGTACACTAATAGCCTGTGTTATCCTGCTCCAAAATAAGTTACACTACTTATCGGCTCTCCACCAAAACCAAGGCGACTAATCTAAGGCGAAGAATGTCCTCAGCAAAGACTCAGATACAGCGGATAGAACTGACACACACCTTTCAACGGGCATGGTCTACCGTCAACACATGGATGCTGTTCAATGTACCTGCTGGTGACGCTTCACAGAGGAACATCATGCGGTGTCGAAAACATCATGCGCACGCAGAAACTGGGTGTGATCCCGCACAGCGAAACGGAACGCGAAGATGGGAGATAAGAGCATACCTTCAAGTAACCTGTACAGAACCAGTCCCGGCAACGCGATGGATCTTGAGAAGGGATAATCATTAGGAATGAAAAAAAAAATGCGAGGGAGTTACTCACCCGGACAGCCTAAAGACTGTTGATATGTCGTTCGCGCAACGCAGCCTGAGTCACACAGAATGGTATGTATAAGGTAGGGGAAAAAATATATAATAAGGACATACCTCTTCACCGCGTACAAACATGACTCTATTAAACTGAAATGTCCTCAGTGTGAGTGCAAAAAGGTGGGAGAGAACAGACATGGAAGTTGCTTCAGGATCCTGGAGGAGACGAAAGGAAACGATGGGAGGATTAATGAAGCCTGGGATTGAGGAAGAAAAGATGGATGTCAGTGGGGCGGTCAAGGCCATGGTACCGCGGACGTACCAATTCGTATCGATGGTACAAAGGTCGGGTCGATTCCATGCGGGAGTGCGGTCTGCGGCACATGGGGCAGCGGGGGCAGCGGGCGACGCGCGCGAGTGATACACTGGACGAATTTGTCCGGGAGCAGCGGAGCAGGGATTGGGCATCCATAGGGTCGGCGAAAAACCAAATCTGAAGGCTTGCGACGGAGTAGGAAAGGAAAACGAGAGAAGACGAGAGAGGGAAGATGGGAGGAAAAGGAAGGAAGGTGTTTGACCCTGTTGTGACAGCATCAAAACGAACCATATTCCACGCTCACGTGTGGGTCGCGTTGATCCGACGGACTTTAGGGTCGGCTTCGGTTAACCTTGTCAACTTCTGTCAAATTGAAGTTCTCCTTACCGGACTCCACCTGCGCGCACAGATCACAATTCTCCGGGCAGATTGGAACCCACATATTCAAAAGTGGTACCTTTTACCGTATCTTGGCACCGGAATGCTTCCTACTCAATTTCCCAGTTACAAGTCAAGAGGTTCCCAATGACCTTACAACAACCATGCAATGCTGGACCTCGAAATCAAGTGAGGTACGTGTTTACTCACAAAAATACCTACAAAGTTACGGAAAAATTTCCACGAAGAGAACTGCGACCCGAATAAACGCCCGTCCAACAAGTCAGGGGATTATTCCCAGTGAAAATCCCGTCTGGCCGGATCTGGCCGCATCCGCCACTATTCTGCCGCGGTCTGCCGAGATCTGCCCGGGTCCGCCGTCAACTAGAATTTGGACGGATTTTGAATAACTCACCCGAGTGACAACTTTTGAAGTTAAGAAGGCCGAGAGGAGAGTCTGTGTCGTGTGGCCGCAAGAAAAGGCTCCGCACATTGGATAGAGAATCTCCCCATGTCGCGACGAAATCGAACGGTGAGGGCCCAGCTCGAGGCGACATTTGATGAGATGTAGGCATTTTTTCTGCGGAAGATCTTCGCTTGAACGCGGAATACTGAGGCGTATTGAGGACAATTCTGTCAAATCAGAGGATGCGACGAGCTGAGACAACTCCGCCAGGCCCGGGATGCTACCCCACTCGGATGCCGCACACGCGATTCGGACTTCGCGCGAAGTCCGGAGTGAAGGACTTGACGCAGTGGAGAACTCCTAAAACCAAGGACACGGCTGGAGACCATAATATCGCCTCGTAAAGAGGTTTCTTTTGGTGTGCGGATATAGTCAGCGAGATGTGGAGAGGAGAGAAAAACGTCGACCAAGCGCTCAACAGTACGAGTTTCCGGAGTAATTCGGACGACCTCTGAGAAGATAGATCCGTGAGACGAGGCCGCGAACGCTCGGCAGACTCATGGACGAGCGCACACGAGCGGAGAGCTCACGTCGGGACCAATTCTTCGATAAATCTGTCCATGAGTTCCTGTGGGAAACTATGTAGACAATAGAAATGTTAGTTGGAAGTTGGAACTGGAAGAACTTGAAGGTCATGCCATGAATCTGATGCATCAGTCAAAGTCATGCCGATTGCGTATACCCGCGGCTCGCTTGTCTCTTAATCTCGGTCTCTCACGTCGTTTCGGACATTTGCACCTCCCGTGGTATTCTGCTCAAGAGTATCGTTCAAATACCATTTGGCATCCTCATGCTGATTCCAAGCAACTCACTGACCCAAATTTCCCCCAACATTGCGATTCACCAAAACCTCTCCACGGATTCGCCAACTTGCGGGACAGGAGCCAGCTTCAAGTGCCCAGTGTACGCTGCAGATAAACCCCCAGGCTCCTTGGGACTCGCCATCATCGAAGCACCAACATTTTACCTTCCACCTCAGTAGGTTTACTTGGACTCGGAGAGAGTTTTACTGTATTAAACACATACCTTAGGACAACTTGGCTGCAATGGCGCGCTTCCCACAGGAACTCGTCGACCAGATCATAGACAACCAGCTGGACATTCCCACCGCGAAATCCTGTGCACTGGTCTGCCGGGCATTCCTTCGTCCCTCACAGGCCCGAATCTTCCACCACCTCGATTGTATCATGGGGTTTCAGGAACCATTCCTGAGGCTACACGGCATCCTATCCGAGTCCCCCCATCTCATCCCGCACATACAAAGCCTCAGCATCCGCTTCCACCAAACACCATCCGTCCATACGGTCCCTCTCATAAACCTGCTTTCGACCATTCGGTCTGTTTCGCTGCAAGACATCTTTTGGACGGCACAGTCGGCTGAAGTTCTGGACGCCATATATTGCCTCTGTCGGGGAGCTAATCTATCCAGTCTGCGCTTGAGTCACGTCGTTGAACTCAGCGGAGAAGCGGTTTCTCGCCTCGTTGCCTCCCCCGCTTTGACGGACCTAGCCCTCTCCTCCGTGCGATTCGCAAATACGGCGGTTGTAGATTGCTTATCGTTCCAAAATAAAATTCACCTAACTAGCCTGGAGCTGACCACGTCGAGCATCAACCTGCTTGTGCCCTGGTTCCTCAAAGGTGGTTGCCTGTCTGGTGTGAGGCATGTAACCTGTTCCTGGGACTTCCGCAAAGAGACGACGCTGCAAAGCCTCCTCGACGCTTCGGCCACATCGCTAGAGGAGCTCCATTTGGACACGACATTCGAATGTACGCCTCCCGACTTGAATGCATCTTCCGCGCGACTAATCGACTCTCCAGTTACGGCTCTGCGGCGTCCCCCGCAGAACCTTTCCCTCGCGAGGATGGCCACCCTCAGCTCCCTCGCTGTCAAGCTCTTGCTCCACCCCGGGAGCTTCGCGACGTGGCTCGTTGAACTCATCGGATCTCAGACTAGCCCGAACACCCTCCGCACGATCATCCTGACCGTCATACTTCCACCCAAACCCGGAGTAACGGACTGGGTTCTATTTGCGCAATTACTGGACCAGGAGCGGTTCTCTGGTTTGCAGATCTTGGAGTTGAAGTTTGAGCGGGACGCGCGCACTTCCTATGAAGCATTGGAGAAAGTCATGGCTGACGCCAGCCATGCATTTGCTCGTCTGATGCTCAGTGGGGTGTTCCAATGTCGAGGCGACGAGAACAATGACAATGATGAAGGTGAAGGGGAGGAGGAGGAGGAGGAGGAGGAGGAGGAGGAGGAGGAGGAGGATGAAGGTGAAAGGGATGAGGAGGATGAGGATGAGGATGAGGAGGAAGAGGAGGAGGGCAAAGAAGACAAGGCCGAGGAGGATCCCTGGAATATCTAATGAGTCATGCCTCAGAACTTGACCGGGAATCCTTGCTTCATTCCAACAGGAAATCTTATTTCAACCCTACAACACGCGAGGTACGAGCAAGATTTGTTGTAGCGTCTGTCTACGAGAGACTATTTCAACCATTCCGCTCCAACAATGTAGATTCGAACAATTGCAAGAGTTACATCTGAGCATGTGAGGCAGAATCAATAGCAGGAGGAATAATGGGACAGACAGTCACAGTCTCCGAGTCGCAGAAGTTGCGCAGAACTTGAAGGCCAGGGCTCGGCCCAAATTAATTTATCATTCGCGACTCGAGAACTCCTCTGAGCGTTGTACCCCTTAAGATATTTTTATTCCTAAGTCTGTCCACTGCCGATCGGCCGATGTGCTTGGTAAAAAAACAGTTTTCGCCAAGTTTCCGCCAAGTCGAACATTGGCCCAGTGGCGGCACAGCCTCAGTCACAACGTGACCACTGTTCTCACCCCACCACCACCTCGGATTTATGGCTTCTCGGCATTCAAACATCCTTCACAGTACCGTGCGACCCGGAGCAAGCCAGGCGAAAAGGCAATGAAAAAAGCGAAAATTCGACGCCCTTTCGACGTATTTTCTAATACAACTTTACAAGAGCCAGCGTTCAGGCTCTATTACCGCGCAATGATCACGCACAACAGCGTCCATCCTGGCCTGGAGTTCTGAATGTACTGCTGATATTTGTTGAGCCATTTGACCCTAAACAGATCCGTTAGCGCTGCAACACAGACCGGACATGCTCGACGACCAACCGAATCCTTGACTTTACTATCAACGTTCCTCATAAATCTCCTTCCAAGATCCGTGAGCCTGCGAATCTCGTCGCACGCTTTCGAGTGACCACAGGAATGAATCTCTGTCAAAAGATGTGAGCGAACACTCTAGCAAGGTACGGTAATTCTCACTCTGAATATAGGGTTCCTTGCGCACAAAACTCTCGATGACGTTGCTCGCACTCGCATTGTAGGCCTCAATATTATCCAGTGCGAGCCGCCCAAATCGTTCTTCATAGGGGACCGGACTCTGTGAACACGATAAACGAAGTATGCGGTGTGTGGATAGTTAGTTGTTCACCTCTGCATGATAGCTGACAATCATTATCGCTTGCTGACATTCCGAGGACGCAGCAAGTAGTTTCTGCTCAGCCCTTAGTTGTGCGGAGTTCGAAGGACTTTGAAATTCACCCACCAACAGATCAATCAAGGTGGAATTGTCACCGATTTCGCCCAACACATCATTCAGTGCATTCAATTTCGCGATTGTGTATTCTCCTCCGCTTCGCATCAATTCATAGGCCTTGTCGCCTGTCAGGGCCTGGGGCTGGAACAGGCCCAGTGTCGCGCCTACAAGTGTCGTCGAGAGTATCCAAGGCAGCAGGGTATGCATCGTCGTGCTTGGAGTTAGAATACCGTATCACTCACGGTGCATCATTTTTATAGTGGGACCGCGGCCGAGGCATCTGAGGAGCCCGAGGTAGAATTCGCCACCCCGCCGAGAAGCCCTTCCTCCTTAGCGCTCGCAACTGCTAACCCGCGACGAATGGAGGTACTAATCGTTCGCTGCACATCAATCAACGGCGACAGCGTGTCTGGTCTAGAGGTACTCGAGCTTGCGATTAAGGCGATCAATTTAGTTGATGAGACATCCAACTCCGAGGTATTTGCTAACTCATCCAAGTTGGTTGACCAGAATGGCTCTCGCTTCTTACTCTAACCACCATCCACTCCTCAGCGCTCAGCACCGCCCATGTCACTGCAGACCCAGATCGCGATTATCGGCGCCGGGTACGGCAGTTTTGTGCATTCGGGAATATTTGCTGACTGACGTGGGCGTAGAATTGCCGGACTTACAATGGCAATTAAGCTGAAGAGAATGGGATTCTCTGACTTCACGGTAATTCGTCTCCAATTGTTCATACCCAATTTTCCTTCTGACGACATTCTGCAGGTCATTGAAGCGGCGAATGAAATTGGTGGAACATGGCGAGTCAGCTTATGTTGTTTGCATCTTTCGAACCTCAGCCTAACCCCCTCCAGGACCATGTTTATCCCGTGCGACGTTTGGTTTTCGATTGCATTCCGTGGCTGACCACCTGACTGAAGGGGTGCTCCTCAGATGTCGCAATCCATCTCTATTCTCTTTCAAGTGATTTGTGCCCGGACTGGATGCACAGTCATGCTTTACAACCCGACATACTGCAATACTGGCTACAACTCACCGCTAAATATGGTCTCGATCGCAACATAAGCCTCGACCACAAGGTGGTATCGGCGGAATGGAACGGCGGTGGCTACGACATTCTTGCCGAAACTGGCGATGGTACCCGGATTCCTCTCACCGCCAAAGTCCTTGTCTCCGCCGTAGGTAGGCTTGGAGTGCCAAGGTTTCCAGACATCCCCGGGGTCGCAGAGTTTCGCGGTGTCAGCTTTCACTCAGCGCGCTGGGACACCTCCGTGTCCTTGGCCGGCAAACGAGTTGCAGTCGTTGGAAACGGCCCCTCGGCGTGAGTAACTGCATTCCCTCGAGGTGAAACACGAATTTATTTGCTTGCTCCCCCTAAGGACACAATTTGTTCCCATAATTTCGCAGGATCCGAGTGTTCAGGTAACGCAGTATTGCCGTTCGCCACGTTGGTTGGCTCCGCCCGTAGCCAGTTCAGTTTTATCTGCCGACAAACGTTGACTCTCGGGACCACAGGCTCTCAGCCAGTATTCGGCCGCGCAAAGATGGTTGTTCCGTCATTCTCCCTGCTATCTCAGAGCATTCCGAAGCTTCCAATTCTTTTGGGTATTATCCTACCCCCCATGATTGTGCATTGCTCGGTCTAATCCATTCCCAGAGCGAGCTAGTTTACTTCGCCATTTTCGGAAGCAATGTTGCCAATCATTGCGTGCAGAAAGTGAGTTTGATTCCTCACCGCCGTGTAGAAAACTGACCATGAAAAGTATCTCACGAGGTACATGAAGCGGGTTGTTCCTTTGGAATACTGGGAAGAGGCCATCCCATCTGGTCCCAATCTTAGTTTGTGCCCTGATCACGAGCAAAACCGATGTTAATTATGGGCAGAGGTGGGCTGCACGCTGACGTGGGACCCCATCGAATCCATCCACGAGAACGGGATTGTCAGCAAGAGCGGTAAGGACTGGCTCTTTTCATGCTCGCACCACTGAATATGCTTAGGCCTGACCGAGTTCGACGTGATCATCTACGGCACGGGCTACATAGCGGTATGACACCATGAAGTTTTTGTTCTTCTAACTTCGACTGGCAGCGAGCAGGATGACTATTTCATCAGCATTAAAGGCAATGCTGGCCAGTGCGTCGCCGAATACTACGTCGCCCAAGGGGGCCCTACCGCGTACCTCGGAACTACACTTCCTGGTTTTGCCAATTTATTTTTCATCTCCGGTACGTGGCCCCCGCAAGTCATTTGCTAGGGACGTAACAGACAGCTTAGGCGGGAATACCGCTACTGGGAGCTCTTCTGTACTACTTGCCGTGGAAATTCAGGTGAAGATCCATTCGTTCCACACCATCTGTGTCATTCACCGAAGCGGCAGACCGAGTACATCATTCAGCTAATCCAACCTATCCTCGACGGGAACATTTCGTCTCTCGAAGTCACGGTCGGGGCTACCGAAGCGTATAATCGCTACCTCCAGGTGAAGCTCACGGGATTTGTTTGGTCCAAGTGCTCTTCATGGTACCGAACAGGCGGGGATGGCAAAGTTTACGCTACGTTTCCGGGCCCGATGACCTTATTTTGGTGCTGGCTGCGACGTCCGAATTGGGATCACTATACGTTTCACTCAGCCACGGGATGGAAACCCCAACGCTCAGTCCTTGGGTCGCACAGCGTCGGATTGCTCGGATTTCTCACTTGGGCCGTCTTGGCCGTCTCGTATTTTTGGTTGCAGTGCGTCTAATCGGGGCCGGAAAAATATGGAGGAGGCTGTATATTATGACTTTTCGACGCACACTTCGTACGAAGACAGATTCACTATGGCAGGGGAAGCATCGAAGGCTCTGAGCAGCAGTTTCGTCGGCATCTGTAAAAGCACGATCTACCCGATTTGCCCCCATTGCGGAAGGTGCTTGGACGGCGTAGTTTAACCCCCAGCATCGTTGGCAAGATAATATTATTTTGGTCGATGAAACTCCCAAATTGGGATCGCCATACGTCGTCCATTGCGTGGAGCCACGTCGCAATCCACGGGCGTCCGATCTTCGGTTTCTCAGCTGCGCCGTTTAGGTACCTTGCATCCTAAAACCTCGAATTCGGCTCAGTATCAGATGGCTCGACGCCAGTGTAAGCACACACCGTGACACACGATGAACTAAATCCAACTCCAATTGACAGTTAGCCCCTGCACCGAGGGATGGTAGATTCCGAGCCTTAGCGGGCCCTCGGACTCGGTTCGGTTTCCCATGGTTCGAGCAATTACTCGCTCTTGCGCACAATTTAACCCGAGAACTCTAGACCACGACTCTCGACTTTCTGCCACTACGATGCTCCTAAACTCAACGGCCACGGTGGGATTTGTCCTTGCAACATATCTGGCCGGCATTTACGCGGGCCAGGCGGCCATGAAAGATCGAGTGGCATTTCGTCCGACGCAGCTATTGCAAAATTACAACATCGTTCTGAGCGTTGTCAGCCTTGCGCTCTGGCTTTCGATGTTGGCAGAAATCGGACCACTATTACACAAGTTCGGGGTCATCCGCGCGATGTGTTCGGCGGACGCGTGGACAGAGGTATAATTCCAACCTGCTGG
This sequence comes from Mycena alexandri, assembly GCA_029233265.1. NCBI lineage: Eukaryota > Fungi > Basidiomycota > Agaricomycetes > Agaricales > Mycenaceae > Mycena > Mycena alexandri. Next base: position 45,854 of record JARJCM010000186.1, read on the forward strand.
TGCTGTTGCCCCGAAATCTCACGAATTTCGTAGAGACTGGAGACATATTACAGGTAAGGGATATAAGGTTCATTTGGGAGGTGTACATAGGCTTATGCACAAAGTATAGGTTCAACTACTCCCTGAAGCATGTGGAGCTGCTGGACACTGTGCTGCTCGTCGTCAGAAAAAAAACGCCTACGTGAGTGAAACAGGTTGAACAGAGCCAAGTACTCAGACCGCGCTCAGGGTTCCTCCATGTTTATCATCATGCTTCAGCACTGTTCCTCTGTTACGTCCAGCTGACGAATAAAAGCCCCCTCGTACGCCGCACATCGGTCGTTCGTGATCACTGTATACTCACGATCTACGCGATCTACCTGTGAAGTCCTGGGTTGCCATCACTGTAAACCTTTTGGTTCATATAGTCCTCTGTAAGTGCCCATTTCTAATCTTCCGATGGGGTGAAAATTCTAGAGTGTGAGTAGATTATTACTATGCCATCACGAGCGACGGTTATCGACCTTGCGTAGGACCAAAACTCCAATTCTCACCAATCTCCGACACTCACCGACTGTCAATTTACAGTGGAAAAAACATTTGACGGGGCTCCAAATTATGCAGTTCGTGATAGTGGGCCCTACTTCAAGTGCGTTTCAGAGCTATGAATTGCCGGGTACACAGTTAAATCGGTATTTCTTTCAGTATGGGCGTTGGCAATATCACATTACTCGCCAAACCTGGAGTCATGCGCCGTCCCACCAGTCGCAATCGTCACTGGGGCGGTGATCTTGACAAGCTACTTCCTTCTGTTCGTCGAGTTTTACTTCACAGCGTATATCAAGAAGACGAAGAAGGAGTAATTACCGGCCTTCATGTGCGGGTTAGATGCTCGTTGGAATTCGGGGGTGCTTAGCACAGTATATGGTGTTTGATGTAATGTAACGTCCTCCCGGATTTCTTTGCATTCAAACTATCGTCGACATAGGTACGCCGAATTTTTCAGCTACGGTTGGTGGTCAGGCCTGCCGGGTTACAAAAAGAGAAATTTATCCATGAACGACCGAGCTCCAGGCCATAGGGCAATGGGATGCCCGAGAATTTAGTATGCACACCTCAATGTTCTTGATATTGAACCACAGCGTGACCAAACACAGTTATCTCATGACTTGCATTGAACCAAGACTGAAGAGAACCAAGCAAGAGCACTGTATTCCAGTGAAAACCCAGTGCTTGACAAGACCCAATTCGAGCCCCAAGTTCAGTGTTATGCCTCAATTCCAGACGGGTTCACTATCTGTATCGGCACCTGAACGTTTTCTTTCCCCGTCGCGCCCTTCTTCCCGCCGCGCCCGACGCTCGCATTACCGGGATCGCAGGTGCTCGCGCAATCGGCGCCGGCCTTGTCCTTACCGTTCCTTCCTTTGAGGTTATTGCTTCCATCGACCTTGGCTCCCTGCGCGCCGTAGAACACCGCGGAGAACGGACGTCGCCGCATCGACACAGACAACTGGCTCTTCGTGCGCGTCTTGACTCCCCCACCATTCCCATTCCCATCCACGTATTTCAAATTCAGCTTCCTCGCCAGACCTTCCAACACAGCCACGCTCGGGGGCCGAGGGAAAGCGGCGGTGCGGTACGCAGAGGGCGGGATGCGCCGCCGGACGAGCCCGAAGTCATGCGTGACTGGGACCCAGGGGAAAACTTGGTGCGGTGCGTCCGAGTCGCCGGCGTCACTGGGAATACGGCGCGAGGCGAGGGGCATGGAGGCGGGGGCTGCACCAACGACCGTGTCGGCGATGCGGTGGATGCGAGTGGCGGCGGTCCAGGCGACGGAAGTGTATGGGTACGGAGGTGGGGCCGAGGCGGGTGTCAATAGGCGATCATATTGCTGCTGTTGCGGTGGGGAGGCAGCCGCGCGCTCGCTGGTGGAAGCCTTGGACGCGTGGGGAGCCGTAGGGCGGGGTGCGAAAGGTCGCTCGGGTACTCGTGCTGGTGGGGCGGTGCGACTGCTGAACGGTGTTGAAGTGAGAATCGGTATGACGGGGCTTGAAGGAGGGAAAACATACCGCAGCATTCACCGGTGCGACGGGGTAACCGCGGGCAGCGAACTTTGGGAAGACCACAAGTGCAAGGTAGGAGAGCAGGAAGAAAGCCGTTAGGATGCCGGCGCCCCGGACGAAGGTGCGCACTTGGGACGCGGAGTAAAGGTGCCCTGCAATGGCGATGGTGGACTCGGCACTTGGGCTGGGGAGTGACAGAGTGGTAATGAGCGTGGGCATGGCAAGGAGCGTGGCTTGCAAAGAGCGTGGCGGCACGGAAGAAAGCCCAAAGGTGGCTGACAATGTCCGTCCAAAGGTTCCTATATGACTGTCAGCCACCCGATCAATTTTAGAACACAGTGTTTTGCTGAATGGCAGTGCTGTAAAAAGAGAGCGACCGTAGGAAAGTCAAGTCAAGGGAAAATCGAAAGCGGTAGACCGCGGTCACAGTAAGTTTTGAATGCCGAGGTTCTTCCTCCTGAGGGTGCTAAAAATTGGTGCAGCGTCAAGACAAACTAAGGCCTTGGTTAATGAGTTGTGCGTTATACAGTTTCATGTCCCGTCCAGGAGATGGCAAAGTCTGTCTCAAGCCTGGCAGAGGATGACGATTTTCATATCTTGAATTTTTCTTGTGGATTTCCTGACGATATCTGGATTCCGGATCGAGAGCAGGTCCGCCAGCCGTGACAGTTGAGAAGCAAACGGGGAGCTCGCGCAATTGTGGTCACCGTGGGCGGGAAAGAATCCTGAAAAGATTGCTGATTGCACCCGCCATCATTTGGGCAAGTTCCGATCATCAGACAAAGAGGAGGCTGTGCCCCATGACGACGCCCCTTTGTAGGCGCTCATCTCACTCAATGTCTCCACCCTTCCGGAAACTGTTCTTGCTTGAATTGGGCCGCACTCTCGATTTCCTCGTTCAAGAATCAAGTTGGCTGGGCGCAAGATTCGGTTGCAGGGGCTTTCCTCACAATCCAATGCTTCTCATCTATCTGGTCAAAAACCCTGCTTGATGCCGTCGGGCCCCGAAGGCTCCAACTGCTATTCAATTTCGGCGGACAATTATTGGACGACGTTCGACGGCTGTCCCGTCTCCTGCTAGGGTTCTTACGCTTTCCCAACCTCGGCCGTGAGTTATGAAGCCACCGAGCGAATTTCTATTGAGGATTTTTTGTTAAAAAAAAAAAACTGGTGTTTAAGCAATATCGCTCACGGCCCTCCTCTACCACTGAACTACCTGCTGGAGACTGCAAGCCGATTGGTGTTATATGTACCCTCTTGCAAACCCCATAATTGACTTAACCTCTCCGAAGCGAGGGACTTCGCTGACGCTGTGGTTGCGACAAATCGTCATGCCAAGTCTTTGTTCCACACCCTGCTGTAACTCAGCCGCAGGACTGTCAGCGAAGGGGAACGGCCATGAATGCCGTGCCTATGCGACGCGTTTAAGAAGAAGTGGGTCTGATCTTTTGATGTGGAGCGGAACGGACTGATGACGCAACTTGCGTATTTGCACCGCTCCGACTTAAAAGCCAGCTCATCTTCCTCAGGTCGCCATTAATCTCCCGCGATCCTTTCCAAGACCCAACCACTTCCTCTATCTCTTGCATTTTATCCCTGCCATGCCCGCTAGCACCAAAGATATAGAGCGTGTCCGCTACTCTCGCGAGCTTGCAGAATACACCCTGCGTCAATTCCTCGCCGCACGTAAAATCTTGGACTCTCGTGGCCACGAGGAGGCTGCTGCGAAGCTCCCTGCTCGGCACGCCGCCCGCGATGGTACCCTTCCTCCCCACCAGGGTATGTGCGAGCCCACCTTCATCCACACAGTAACCTCACGTCAGTCGAACAGGTCAACAGCCTCTAAATGGCCACAACCAACAAAACGCCATACGGACTTAGCTTTCCTGCACTTCACCGTTATTCCTCCTGCGTGAGTTCACCACTCAATATGCGTGCATGAATCCTTTGCCTCATCGCCGCGTTTTCAGCTGCTTTGGTTCTATCATCTATTTATTTACCAGACGTCCGCACGTCCCAAGAATTCTGCTCCTGCATTTTGTAAAACTAGCCACCATCAATACATCTCTGTAGCCTACTTAATGCCTAGACCTCGAGATACCGTACGCCAAACCGTATATATCGTTTTCATGATCAGTGTATGACGTCCTTGCCGCAAATGAGTGGTTCGCTCCACATTGATCGTTGTTGGTGAGCTCAAAGACCTTGCTTTAAGCAAAATAAAACAGTATCGCAACTAGGGCTGCCGGGTGCCTGAATACCGATTGCTCTTCGCCCTAGCTTGGTGGAATTGATTATCGTAAAAGGACTGCATTCCAACCAGGCGATCGCGAGGTAAAATACTGTAATTGAGGTTGTGCGCCAATTGTGCGCAGGGCGAGCAAGAGCGATCCTTCCATGACTAAGGCTCAGAGAGCCACTAAAACTTCCAAAAAATCGCACGAAAAAACGTAAGATAAGATGCCGGTCGGAGTACCGACGCCGTAAGACGCTTCAGTGGCTGTGTGTACGCATCACGATCAACGGCGGCATCTCAAGAATTATGCGGGCGTTCAAGGTTGGTTCAAGGTGCATAACAGTTCGACGTGCGGGCCATTGCATACATCTTCGGCTCTCCAGCAACCACTCTGACTCCACCTTTGCTCTGTATCTAGATGTTCTCGGCGTTTCGGGCTTTCCTAGCTGCAGGTGAAGTGAACAGACACTACAAAACAATAAACTCGTACCTCGTAATGTTGTACCAGGGACCCGTCCCGACAAAAATTTGGGATTTTGGGCCGTCGCTCGTGACGCTCGATCTTTCTCTTAAGTAGTCATGTAAGATTTAATCTCACAAAATACCCTCGATTGCTGTCTGATTCCAGCAGGTAAACGCGACGGACGACCGCGGGTGGTTGAGGATCCGCGGGTTTACCCGATCCGCGCCGGCTATGAGCCTAGCAGGTACGGGTCTTGGGATACTGTACTATTTCGCTCAATTCGTAAGTCACGCGTCACGGGCCTCAAAATTTCAGAAAATTTTCGAACCTGTCACGGGTCACCGGGAGCATTTTCGAACATTGAAAAGAAGTCACAAAATCGACGAAAACGAGTTGAAAAATCCAATTTTCTCCCTCACAATGCCTTAAGGTTGAAAAAATTGCACCGCTCACTTGAATGCCAAACTGGAAATTGCTGCTGCTCAACCATTGAATATCTGCTGCAGGCTACCTGTTTTTTGGGTGTCTACGGCCCTTCGGGGCTAGTCTTGCAACAGTAAGTAACTCTGATTTAACCTTTGGTTCAACCCTAGCAAATTAAGACAGAATTGTGTGTTTTCAGCAGTGTTTCAGCCCCACGCCAACAGGCCAGTCTCGGTGACATTTTCGAATTTTTTCCCCGGTCACGGTGGGTCCAGCGGATTTTCGAAAACTGAAGTTAGAAAATTTGGGTCACGGGTCACAGCCGCGGAGAATTGAGCGAAATAGTACAGTACCCGCGGTTGTACCCCGTCAAGGATCCTTGACGCCACGACTTGCGTGCCCCGCGCCAGTGCGTTTCCGCGAGTATCTTGTGAGTTTTGAGGATTTTGGTGGTATGCCGAGTCGGGGACAAAATGTGTTCCATTAGAATTCATTCATAAACCCATGCACAGTGTCGCGTTGCAAGCCTGAGGGTACAGCATCCGTCTCCTGGGTCCCGATCGAGTCCTCGTGTTAGCGTTGCGGACAGAGTCTAAGTACGTCTCATTTAACTAATGAGATCATCGTGAGGAACGAGCGCCGTGCTGCAGTGCGAGATCGCGCGGCACGGCACGATTAGAGTGGGGTATGTGGAATAGTTGAGCAGAATGAGTTGCGCCAAGAGTACGGCACCCGCGGCTTGATCCGAAAGCCTCGGCTTCAATTCGTTGTTGAGTACTTACCTGAGTTACCTCCGTCAAACCACCTCCACACTGATGGTCGTTTGCGGTCACCTGGAGTTCAAATTCACATATTAGACCCTGTACCCCGATGACCGACTGTTGCCGCACCGTGGGTCAGGTTTCCGAAGACAAAGCTGCTGTGCCGTCGCTGCGGGGACCATGCCGAGCTTCAACTTTGGCCGGTCAGCAGGTAGTGAGCGGCAGTAAGTAAGATCTTTCAAGAGACAGAAAAATTCTAGTCTCGTTCCCGATCTTCTAGGGCAGTATCGGGGGATGTGTCAACGGCGACACTCTCAAACTCAGACTCGTGACGGTATTCTGACAAGCTGCGACACTGTCGCTTAAATCTTGCTTAAATCCAACCCAAATCACGGCACTTTGATGGCCTGATTGACAAGAAATACATGCAATACTGAACTTTCAACACCTTTCCTTGTTCTTTTTCCGAGGCAAAAATATCCCTCAACCCTCACACCTAACAGAACCCTAACTTAAAACCAAAACCTGAACCCAAACCCAAACCCAAACTCAAACCCAAACCCAAACCACCCAAACTCAAACCCAAACCCAAACCCAAACCCAAACCAACAAACCCCGACCCTAACTGTTCACTACCCTGCTTATTGACTGCTCAGAAGTGGGTATTCGCAGCTAATTTAGAGCTTTTGGTGGTGCATTGATCTCCCATCAGAGTGTCGCATCTGGGACAATGTCGCAACTGATGAACAATCAGCTCGGAGCCTGAGCCTGAGAGTGTCGCCGTTAGTTGATCCCCGGCAGTATCCCGCCGTTCGCGTATTTCAAGGCCTCTGCTGACTTATGATTTTTCCTTCGGCCGGCGCCTACCCGGCACGGAGGAACCCTCAAAAGTTCAATAATTCGTAGGCACTTCCGAACAGGATAATTCTAATGGGAAACCCGGTTTCTCGAGACCCCCCGGCCCATCAGAGAAATCTTTCTTTCCAATGGGAAACCCCTTCAAATTAAACCTCAAGGATGAGCTGAGTCCATTGTTCAACTAACGTGTGTCCTGTATGTACCACAAGCTAACAGGTTTATGACTTTGCGCACTTGCCATTGAGAAAATTGGTTGCCGCTCGAGTGCCGGGATGAGTCGGCATCTCGGCACCGCCTCAGTTGTCCCACGGTTGAACTTTCGAGACGCGCTATATCCTTCGTGTCGTAGCTGAGTAGCATTTGAAGTTTACATGAAGCCATCAGCCAGGACCCACCCCCCGACACGCTCCAAGATTTTCCCCGGGCTAAACCATCAACTGGAGATCCCAATCTTCGGTTCATCAGTCGGAGAGTTCGCAATGTATACGCAACTTTGACGCAAATTATCTTCTGTTGAAATTGGTGTGTAGCTGACTCGCGATGCCTCCAAGTATTCAACTCTTTCTCTGTACAGAAAATCCGAACTGAGGAAGAAGCCGGTTTGTGCCGAGCCGGAGGGGGTTCCCGAGAAACCGTTTTTGGAGTGGGGTTTCTCAAGAAACCGGGTCTCCCATTGTATGTATCCTTCCGAATAAGCGGGGGTCCTTGTAACCCGGGTTTCTCAATAGAAGTATCCCGCAATGATATAAAAAAATAAGATGTAAAATAGTCATAGAAACACTAATTTCTGTCGACATTCTGAGCTAGGCCTTCTTAGACTGTAGCACCATTCTGTTTGAGACGCGGCAATGCTGGGACCATCTGGGAGATCCATCCAATGATCTGAGGGGACTTGATAGTGATGCTGCAAATTTGTGCAATCTCTAGTTAGCTACAGAATGCTGGTGTGGCCGGATTATGTTACTCACCGGCAACCGGATGCAGTCGTCTCGCACTTTGAAGATCCTTCGGTTTTGGACTTCGAGTAGCTGCCGCTGGCCGAAGCGGAGAAAGGTCCATATCCTACGGAAAGGCTCGCAGAAGTGGAGCTACTGGATGTGTTGAACATGGTCTGGAGCTTGGAGGTGCTTCCGGAAATTTCAAGGCCGACGTTGCACCCTACCAAGAACGCTGCAAAAATGAATCAGCAAATGTAAAGTTATGGGAATCTTACAAACATACCAGTTGGGAACATGGGGAAAGTGCTGTACCGGCTGAGTTCATCTTTGGGCTGTTGACCAGCATCAGCTTCACTCTTCCAGGTACCCTCAAGGAGGGCAGCCAGCTTCGAAAATCCCGGAGAAAGACTAAGTAGAAAAAAAACGCAATCAGTGAGCGAAATGACATAAAGCAATCGACCACTCACTGAGGGCCACTAGGACCGAGCACAAGATCCTCATCATAAAAGAGTTCGGGACGAAGCCACACACGGCCGATATCCACACGCATGCACTCGAAGGATATCTTCACTGCAGTGTTTGCCAGTTCGCTCATAGCCTCTGCGTGGGCCTCGGACTGTGAATGATTGACCGAAGCATTCACACTCCAGAGGCCTGCGCCGTAAGAGACAGATGCACCGAAAGAGAGACTGCTGGCTTCCTGTTTGGATGACTTGGTGTCGGAGATAGAAGAGATTTCTACAGTGATGGGAGTGAAATAATCTTCGTCGGTCCGTTCCTGTGACGCTATGGGATCGGGAAGGGCCTGCGGGATTCCCATGTCATCCGATAGTTCCTGGATAACTACAGAGGCGCCGGTGACGGTACCACTCTGCTTAAGAAGATCTGCCTTGGCGTCGGAGTACTTTTGTCGTTGTCATCTATCTGGGTCTTGACGAATCCGCCATCTTCCTTTGAAATTTCCGCAAACATGTGGTTCTGCGCCTCCCGACTCTCTGAGCTGAGAACGGTAAGTTTGACTTTATCATACCCTTCTCTCGCTTTGGCAAGGGCGCCTTGAGCATTCTGTTATCCTCGCAGGGCGTTCTGCCTCGCATCATCTGCCTCCTTCCACTTGGCCTTCTCAGCCTCGTCCTTGGGCTCTGGGCCACTGTATCTTGCGATTAGCTACACAATAATAATCGAGATAAATATATACAACTTACGGGGGAGGCGTGGACCTGAGGGTCTGCTCAGCTTTGAGTGCATTGGCCATAGCATCGTTTAGTTCTTGCTCGGCTTTTGTGATATCCTCATCTTTCGTCTTATTAACCTCCAGCATAGGAGGACTTCGATGTCACGAGAGTTCTCATTGAGTATAACACGACCTTCCCCAGGGTTGTTACTCACCGATTTGAACACCTTGAGCCTTTGGTTTTGCTTCTCTAGACGAGAGATCTCCCACGTGTACCACTCAACCGTTTTAGTTTTGTCGGCACCACTTAGAGCCTTTTTCTTGCAAATGTTTGCCCTGCCAGCCATGAGAAATGCTAAGGCAGCGCAATGAGGTATCTTGACCTACCAATTCGTGGGCGTTAAGTAAACCTTTTGATATTCACCTGAACCATCGGAATCTTGAACAACGGACCAACGCATGGTTTCCTTGAGAAGTTATTTGAGGGCCGACTTATTTCACGAAAAGAATCTGCGAGAAGAAACGCACTTTGCTTTGTTCGACTCGCGCCAAAGCAGAGTCTTGATCCACCACGGAGAACCAGTACTCGACTTCCTCTTTCTTCCCCATGATAACCCAGTCCATGTAACTGGCCTGGACGGCGTTACGATAGGCACGAGAATTCTCCTGAACCCAGCGGTCGTAGGCGGCGCGAACTTCTTCACTGGTCTTGTTCGAAGGGTCCTTTTGAGCAATTTTCATGGCTTCATCGAAGGCCCTAGTTTTCGCTGAGACAGCATCTGTGTAGGCTTTCTGCTTGAGAGTGTATAGCTCCACAAGCGAATGACCGTCTTTGTTCGGGACTTCGGACGAGAGGATGGTCATGGCCTGCTTGTAGCGTTTCTGGTCCTCTGAGAGAGACTTATTGCTTCCCTCGTCTATGCCGATTGTGGTTCCTAGGAAGCATGTCAGCCTAGGGGATATTCAACACGCAGTCGGCTTACCAGCTGGGATGAGCTTGCTGATCGCTGTGGCATAGCTCCTTGCCACAGAGCGTCCATGCGACCGAGCTGCATAGAGGCCAAGGCTGGCATGTCATCGCATAGCCGTGCTTGCGCGAGCTCAACCCTGGTGGGAAGCAATGTGTTTTTGTCCGCGGGCGCCAAAAATTCCTAGGGTCGTCAATGAGGGGATGAACAAGAGTTCAGCGAAGGAACTTACTTCGAAATCGACGACCTTGCCCGGTATCATGAAAGTGAAGAACTGTTCGGGAGGGGTGGGCAATGATTTACGAAGAGCCTCTCTGATCTTGGTGGATATCTCCCCAGCGCGTTTCACGGATGCATCCTCGAGGTTGTTTTGGGTGGAAGTGTCCGTCATGTTGAATCAGAGAGGGAGAGAAAGACTTGAGAGCCGGTGCGATTAGAGTGAGCCTGTGAGATGTGGGGTGTCGAGTTGACGATGGATTCGATGGCTGAGCACCCTTTTTATGCTCTCGAGAAGGTGGGACGCATACAAAATGTTCTGTCATGTCCAAGATCGGATACTTTCGCGGATGACCTGAAATTTCCGGAGAAATCCTAACATGCAGCTTGCTGTATGAAACGTTATGTCCCTGTCCCTGTAAAAGGTACGCGATGTCGCGGAATGTTTGTTATTAGTGTCGACACTGTGTTTGTGGATCTGGCAGCGAGCTGGAACTAACATCATTGCGAGCTCGTTCAGGTACCCGACGACCTCATGGGTTATAGACGACTTTCTTTTCGCACTTTGCGACCTAGGATCCACGACTGGTGATGTTCCATCCTTCCCCCAGCTCAGGAAGTTGGAACTCAAGTTCGGAGTCGCTTTTCTCCGATGTTAGGCGCGACCGTCTCTTCAAAAGCGAGTTTGACGTACAAAATTTTCGCTTGCGATTTAGAAGGCTACGGAACATCAATGTACCTTAGCGCTGGCTGTGAGTGTCCCCCGAATGTCGGAAAAGTTGGCGATTAGCCGAGCGTGTCGAGCCTGATCCGCAAACGATGTGATCAATTTTACTCCATGGGGAGAAAATAAGTTTATATGGTTCGGAATCGAACGCTGGATTTTTTTCGGAATTGATAAACCTTACTCCTGGTATCTTCAAGTATGCTTTAAGCTTCGCCGTGGGTGATCAAATTTAATGAAGGACTATCGCGTTGTGTCCTCCTCGTTGAACACGCCGTCGACAGTAATGTTGCCGCGACTCGAAAAGTCGAGTCACGACTCCGTAAGTCGACTCCAAGAGCCGTTCGACTCGACTCGACTCGACTTTGGGCCGCTGAGTCACTTGAAGTCGACTCAAGTCGACTCAAGTCGATGAAGTCAGGGTTTTCGGAGCATTTTTTTAGACCAATAGTAAAACACCGGGTGCATGATTAGATAGCCAAGTTGTGTACAGTTCTGAATACAACCAAAAAATGGAGTTACACATTCGCCTCCTCGGGCATGTAGGCGACAATATCTCTCCTCTCAAAGCAAACCAATGGCCATGACTGTCGTAGAACATGTCAGGGATTTAATTTGAGTCATTGAAGTTCAGCAAGAAGCTGATTGAATGTTCAACCAGGAAACTCGGTCATTTCGGCGGCGGAGTATTGCTCAGTAAACACACTTCGGTCTCTTTTCCTACGTCTGTGCCGACGTGCGTGATCTTCTTGGGACTGCAGGCCCGCTTCTAAGGTATGGTGCAAGTTCCAGGTTCCAAGGTTCGACTGAACCCTGATTTATTTTATCACACAAACGTGCTTCTCAACGCCAACTATTACACTGGATCCTCACTGTGGACTGCATCAGAGCTCTTGTTGGCCGTGGGGTGCCGTGGAACCCTCCGTCTTAGGTCGAATCAGGGAAGTTCAATCGTGCATGAGGTGGTGTATGGTCGAAGCTTTAATTACTTTTTTTTTTTTTTTTTTTTTGGCGGTACGATGGGACGGCCGGGCAACTAACAAAACTTTAAATGACTGAGAACTCGACCGCAAAGGACGATGTCTCAACGCAACTCACCCTCAAATGCTGTTGCCCATTACAAACAAGTCCCTCGCCCCTTCTCAAATCCATCTGTGAATGTACAATTTGATTTATCGCCCCGGATGGAAAGCAATCATTTGTTTTCGGTATGCCTTGATTTCCGGTGGGTACTGGGACTAATCCTGCTCCACAGAGTGCACTGATTTTACTAGAGAACCTGTGTGTGTCTAGTCTCACCTCTACCCAATAACATTACTTATACATTTATCTCTTCTTTCCCCTGTTAGTCCCCCCGTTCAGTTCACTCCATTATTTCTGACAACACTGGCGACAATGCGGCTACTCAAGGACCTTTTAGCCAGATGACACCCGCAGGACCACTCGTCTTGCCGGGGCTGTGCACTTGTTCAATTTCAGCCACCAAAGTTCGCCGCGTTCACAAATCAATGTGTCTTTAACTTAGTACTTTTCTTCCGATTAACTCTGATTATGGCATATTAGATGTCCACTTAACAACTGGGAACTCCTCTCCAGACCAGGTAAGCATTCAGGCTGCATATCAACTCATCTGACTCCCACACTGAATTCCGCGAATGTTGCGAAGTTCAATGGTGTCCGTAGCTACATAAGTTGTATTTTTCCCCCCGTTTTTTCCTTTTATTGTGGCAAATGAAATCCCAACGTTATAAAACGATATGCCAAGGATCCTGAGGTGCCTTCCAGTCTATAATTACAGTGACTGAATGTGCCCCCAGACCCATGAAAAAAAGCGACGATACCCACATTTCATCTGTTGCCTTGAAAGCCGCGCTCCGTCACGTTAAGGGTGTGGCGTCAGTTTCAGTGTCTTATATGCCTCACCTGAAGCACTCCCAAATATATTTTTACCCTTACCGAAGCGCCCTCATAACGCTCACAAGGTGATGGAAGATTGACATTTGATCCCTTAACTTTCACCGCCACATTTTGTTGAATCAAGGGTGTTGCACTTCATCGGTGGACTTTGGGGTGATCTATACCTCTCTCAAAGCCTGCTCAAGGATTTTGGAGGCGTGTTGTACACTGTTGATCATTACTGAAGCCCATCAGCAAACCGGGAGTTTTACTGTAGTTGCTTGTAGTTGCCATAGTTTGGCCCGAATTATGTAGTGGTCTGTAGTGGTCTGTAGTTTCCATCCTAGCCACATAGTTGTCCATAGTTAAGCCCGCACTCTACATAGTTTTCCATAGTTGAGCCCGCACTCTATAGTTGTCCATAGTTGAGCCCACACTCTACATAGTTGTCCATAGTTGAGCCCTCACTCTATAGTTGTCCATAGTTGGGGCCGCACTCTACATAGTTGTCCATAGTTGAGTCTGCACTCTATGTAGTTGTCCATAGTTGAGCACACATTATGTAGTACCGTTGTCAAACGTTGTCGGAACTCGCGCCCGACGTTGATGGGTCATATTGGGAATGAATCCTATTGTTAAGCACGTCTGTTGTGGTTGTCAAGCTCAGAAGTTTGTATGCTCCCCCTATTCTTGTTCTCCTGCTGATCTGTCGTCAGCTCGTACACTTGCCCCCGTCATTCATTATGAATCAGTGGGTATACTGATATTGAAATGAGGTGCAGTTTGTCCTTCAAGACACTAAAAGTCCTTATTTTTGATTGTTCTGGCTTTCAAAACCGCCGTGTCTGGGAAAGCATTTCGCATTTTGTCCTTCAACTATTTTTAGATTCACAAATATTCCTACCTTTGGAAGTATTTACGCCACTCAGGCATTTACAACATTTGTGAGTGGCGACGGGAGGTTAACAGGAAGTTTGAGGACGGTTGACCTGGTGATCAGATTTTCTCCACCTATCCTTATTAGGTTCAAGCCTTTGTACGGTCTCTTAGTCTACTTGGTAATGCGCTTACTACTGTCTTTTGTCCGAATCCGCGAGGTCGCGAGTTCGATCCTGGTAGAACACACTTTGTTTAATTAATAATTAGGTCTCTAAAATAAATGTAGTTCATGTTCAGTAAGTTCAGTGAAATGAAATGCTACAAAGCGTTGAAAGCGAGTGAAAAGTGGTTACTTTTCTTTGCTTGGCCCCCTAAACTACAGCAACTATGGAGCGCTACATAGAAACTACAGCAAACTACAGAGCACTACATAGGAAACCTCTCGAACTATGGAGAACTACAGAGAGGGTACCCTTACTATGGCAACTACATGAACTACAGCAACTACAGGAGCTCTGTAGATCTATGTAGCACACCCCTGTTTTGCTGATGCCCCTTCATAGTCCTCGCAACGAGTCGCAAGCAAAGTGACGGGAGATCAACATTACCCGTGATTTATGGGCGTATCTCAACTCCTCTGAGTAGTGGGTAATGAAAAGTACATAATTGACTTTTGAGACTGACTCGAAGTCACTCGAAGTCGGGCCGAGTCGACTTGGTTCGACTCGGGAGTCACACAAAGTCACATCCGTGACTCGACTCGACTCGACTTCAGTCGACTTGCGGAGTCGACTCGAGGCCTCGGAGTCGCGAGTCGCGGCAACATTAGTCGACAGTGCCCTCGTCCCTGGCATTCACACCTGACAGGTCACTCGTACCTGCTACTAGTACCTGGCCACAACGTCGGAGCTGCTGTGTTAATACGGAGCATGTGTGCCTCGCCTTCAAGCACAATGTTGACTCTAAGGGAACAGGCACCTTGACGTGTGCGCCCCAACCGACCGAAAGGCCGCCTACAACATGCGAGGTATGAGCGTAATTTTGTTGTAGGGTCTGTCTACGAGAGACTAAAGGCTGCCAGTCTGCGAGGAAGATATGAACCATTTCAGTGTCTGGACATTGAACCAAAGACCATTGTATTCACAACTTGAAGCTTGCACCATAGACCGTTAGACCAAGTGGCTATAAAGTTGAAAGTCAATCACCCTAGCCCCACCGTTTTGTCGGGACCATGACCTGGGCTCCTCGACCCAGGGGTGCTGTTTTTGTCGGGATCGGACTTGGGTTTCAAAATCCCAATTTTTTGTCGGGACGGGGTCCCTGGCCTCCAAGGGTATTTTCAGGGGTCCTCCTTCATCGCCACCTCGATCCCCGCCCACTCCACCGTGCACATCTTCCACCACCCGGGGCTGGGATGCAACCGACACGGTTCAGCGAGAAAGATAATGTCAATGTCGTACCAAAGACTTACATTGGGATACCGAATAGCATCACAGAATTGATTTATGGCGCCCTTGCAGTCGGCAGCAAGGCCACCTTCGTAGCACGCCACCCACGAAGGATGACCCTCTTCAGAGGCGCGAGTCGAGGCAATGGCCAGCGCGACAAAAGGAAAAAACTATCCAGGGATGAAATCGATCAATGTCTGACACGATAGAAAGGGAGTGGAGTGGGCGCTAACACGAGCAGAAGAGACCATTTTTTCTATGAGTACGATGTTGGTTGTTCAGGATGGTTGGGTGTGCTCCAGTGAAATATGTATTTGGGAGGAAGCTTCTCGTGATTCTGGGTTCTCTATCTCGTCCTATGCCCGGGGAAACCGCGCATTTCGCTTCTGCGCCAGCGCGCATCCCGACGAGAAGGTAAGTCGGTCTGGGTCCCTAAGACGTAGAACCCAAACTAATCCCTAGAATGAAAGAAGGCTACAGGCGCTCCAGTGCACACGGGCAAGATATTAGGTCGTAGTTTACACAGGAGGAAGAACTTTGGTTCCGCTTGCACACAAGCCCGCAATCCGACTGGAATTTATTCTTCTTGTTCTGCTTTCAGCCGCCCGACCTATAGGAAAGACGATGGTTGCTCCTGCAGCCGAACTGGCCCTAGAACGGAGTCAGCGGAGCTGGCGTTCTGGGGCCACCATTGTCTCGTGATTTTGGGTTTTCTATCGCCCGGGGAAACCGCGCTTTGAGCGCGCATCCCGGCGAGAAGATTAAGTCGGTCTGCTTCCCTCTAAGACGTAGAAACCGAACCAACCCGTAGAACGGAAGCAAGAAGGCTACAGGCGCTCCAGTGCATACGTGGCAAGACGGGCAAGATATTCGGTCGTAATTTATAGGAGGCAGAGCTGCGGAATCCAGCAGCAGATTCCTGAGAACGACCCGAAAAGGGAATGGGTGCGTGCGAGGGGGAAGTGCGGTTGAAGCATAAAATTGAGCCTGAAGGTGCGAGTCCGAGAGCGAGAGTTGAAAAATGAAAAATGGAACGCGAAATTGAGCGTTGCAAGATTGTCGGACCACAGACCGCGGAATCCAGGAGGAAGCACCAAATGAGGAGGGAGATAGTTAGACGTAGGACAAAGCGAGGAAAGACGGTCATAGAGCAGAGGAGAACAACACCGGATTTTCCATTAAACATTTATTGTTGTCGAAGGGTATATATGGAGATCCTGGATTAGATTATGAGGATAAAAATGAGACCGAGGGAGAGTGGGATAGAAAAAGAAAGCAAGTGTAGCAAACACGCAACGTAGTCCATACATCCATCCTCCATCCTCTCCCACGCGCCCACGAACCCGCGGGCCATGCCAGCACCCCCCAACTGCGAGCAGGCGCCTCACTTCTTCGCCGTCGTCGCCTTCCTCTTCCCGCCCTTCTTCTTCCCCTTCCCCTTCCCACCCTTGCCCGCTCTTTTCTTCGACGGGCTCGCCGGCGTGGGCGTCGGTCTGGGCTTGGGGGTAACGGACGTAGTGGGTGCGGCCCCGCGGACGCGGAGGCGCCCGTCCTTGAGGGTCTCGGTGACAATGGGCGAGGCTGCCGGGCGATATTTGTACTCTTTTGAGTATCTGGGCGCCGAGTAAGTTTCCTTCCATGCATCACAAGAGCAAGAAAACGATATTGCGGAAACCAACAAATACTAAAGGAAACCGAGGGCTCCGAATCGAAACCAGAATAAAAAGCCACAACGCACCGACTTGCATGCACCACCTTCGGCTTCGCCCGATGCCCTTTAATCTGGAACGCCAACCAAAAGCAAAAGACCAGCAGCATAAGGAGGGCCGCGCGTTTCCACGGCGCAGGCGTCGGCATCACGAAACGCGGATCCACCGCCGGCGGGAATTCTCTTGCTCTTGCTCTGCCCTGCCGCCCCTCTGCGCCCTCGTCATCGTCCGACTCAGCGCCGCTGTCGTGTCCCCCTGGCGACGCCCCGGAATCCACCACAGTGCGCTCGTCGTCGGACCCAATGGGTGAGGCGTCCCCGAGCAGCGCCGATTCCTCGTTGGCGTCGTCGTCGGCGTCGTATTTCTTTTTGGCCGCCATAGTGGAAGGGAGTATGGATCTATGTTTGGCTGAGGCGTGTGGGTGAGACAGGGGTAAATATTGCGTTGATGGCAAACAGGTGATGGGAGTTCAAAATTAAATCAGAATCAAATGCTCAAGGTGCGTTTGGTGCAAGTATTAATTTTGGCCAAGTTTGGACTCGGATTTCTGTGGGATTTCTGGCTTCCCTGAGTGGGCCAGTGGTGGC
Source organism: Mycena alexandri (assembly GCA_029233265.1). Classification (NCBI taxonomy): domain Eukaryota; kingdom Fungi; phylum Basidiomycota; class Agaricomycetes; order Agaricales; family Mycenaceae; genus Mycena; species Mycena alexandri. Next base: position 63,176 of record JARJCM010000186.1, read on the forward strand.
TCAGGAAGCCTCCAGCCCAACAAACTCCTATGGGCTGTTGTCTGATTCATATCTGTGGAAACCAAGTGGAAACTTGAACCTGTCGGCCAGACAAGAAACACAAGAAATCACGCCGATGTCAACAGGACCACCATATGATTCAGCGAGAGAGCGAGCGAGACGGCGAGGGCAAGGTATAATAGAGTATGTAAGCGTCCGATTGGTCCGGTAAACCGGCCAGGTTTACACCTTCCAACGTAAGTGCCAAAAGCACAAAGCAGAAAAAGCTGTCTTCTAAATTGCAGGCGGACGCGGGAGTCGAACCACACAGCTGCCAGCGCTTCACACAGGGGGCAAACATACCCGCACTTGTCATCACCGCAACCAACGCGCAACCTGCGCACACTTGGTTGCACACTTGCTCCATCCTTGCAGATTATTATGTAATACAGTCATGCATCCGTGCATGGGTTCGATTCCGAGAAGAGACATCTTCTTGATTTCGGTGCCGTTACACATAATAAGTCATATTAATTGTGCTCTTGATTCCACTTCATGATAAACATATGCAGGGAAAGGTATGTGCCTGTATTCACTAGATTTCAGTACTAGACAAGTAGCTGTTATTTTTAGAAGTTTATTACTGTCCAGCCATTATTTACAAGTACTCCTAGTCACAGTTTTTAGAATCACAATTGAGCTCAGAATTTTTACATGTTATCAACAAGCCAAGTACTTGGTTTCTCTTCTATGAGTCTGCGAAAAGTGGTGTGCAGGCCCAGAAATAGCCTGTTAAAATGTGTTTGCAGAAGGTGGTCTCGACATATGTCCCTCGAGGTATCATTGTAAATGATTCAAAAACATATGACCTCTGTTATGTCCCTCCATTCTGTCCCCAGACTGCGTAATTGTGAAGAAAACCCTGTATTTAATAATTTTGTACACAACTCTTAAGACATCATCCTCTCGCCAGATGAGAATGAGATCTGGCAGTTAATCATCTCGAGGTCAATAACCGTTGCGCTATGTACTTCTTGTATCCCATGGTACTGCAATTATTGACATGTTTGTGGTGAAAAGGATGGCATGACTGGGAATTGAACCCGTGCGTGGATGCATGACTGTATTACATAATAACCTGCAAGGATGGAGCAAGTGCGCAGCGAGTGCGCGCAGGTTGCGCGTTGGTTGCGCTTATGACAAGTGCGGGTATGTGTGCCCCCTGTGTCATATTTCTAGCTAGTACTAGTAGCTCGTTCATTACAGCGGTGCCCCGTGCGCGACGTCCGCTTTCCGTCTTCGTTCCAGAACTCGGCAGGTGAGATACCTTGCATTTCATTTCATCTTTGTTACCCTGCTGAAGGAATGAAGAAAGCTTACGATTTTAACCTAGGGATAGGCAGCGGTGGGGGTCTTGCAATTTATTCCGAGGAAAAATAAAGAAACGACAACAATTACTGTAGTGTTTCGACCAAGTGTTCACGAATTCGGGAAAAATCGATGTCCGAGATGGCCGATAAATTTTGTTTTGATTTTCTGTAAGGCGATTTTTGCACACATCAAAAAAAATCGGGTGTGACCGTGACGTGAACACTTGGTCGAAACACTACAGTATAGCGGGATGCGAGGGGTGGAACCTCCTTCCACGGCTTCAACAGACTTTGAACGTTTGAACGGGTAGGTGGGTTACTATTATTTTTGGCGGGGCAAAAAACAACTTCTCCGGACTATCTCACTATGCGGACGCAGCCTGAGGGAGTCGAACCCCGTAGCTGCTTCAATAGACCTTTTCCCCGTCATTAATTACAACGGTGCACCGTGCACGACGTCCGCTTTCTGTCTTTGTTGCAAAGCTCATTAGGTGGGATACCTTGCATTTCATTTCATCTTATTGCCCGGGAGCTGGGACGAAGACAGAAAACCCACTGCTCTTAAAAGTGTCAACTAAGCCGATATGCACGCAGCTGTGATAGTCTTTCGTTTTACAGGAACCCTATGTTCAACTTCTTTATTTCGTGGATCGCCAAAGAAAAGAACTTTGGATTACCATCAGGCCCCGTCGCTGCTTGAAACCCTATTGCCCCTTGATTCAGTACATCAGTGCACACCACCGCTTCCTCGCTTCATCCTAAACCTTGGTAGGTGAGATACTTTTTTGGTATTTGCTACTGGATCGAAACTTCAAGGAGAAGGGGGGAAATTGAACCGCTCTTAGGATTATCAACCTAGCTACTACCAGTAGATCCATGTAGCGTGAACTATGGGAGTCTACTGTTATCTTCGCATTAATCAACGCGCGCATGTGGGAAGGCACAAAAAAGACGCAAGTCGACCAGAGGGCGCGGGGAGTCGAACCTCGTAGCTGCGGGAAATCGGGATCCAGCCGTACTCTCGCTCAAATAATGCAGCTGTGCACCGTGCACGACGTCCGCTTTCACCCTTCAACCTTAGCGGCCGGTAAGATGTTTTCTGTCGTGTTCTATCTTCGTTGCCGAGATGTAGGAAAGAAAGAAAGCTTGAACCACCATCAACCTACGCGCAGGCACCTCCGCTGCTTTCCAACTACGCAAACTATTTCATTTTGTGTCGAGGTAAAATATCCGAGCGGGAGGTCTGACGCGGATGCGGGGAGTCAAACCCCGTAGCTGCTTTAAACTGCCGGCGCCAGAAGACGTACAAAGCGCAGCGGTGCACCGTGCACAACATCCGCCGCTTTCTACAACTCAAGTAAATTCCATCGAGTGGGGTCAACGGACCTTCCTCGATGCGCCGGGCTATAAACCTGGCAACCACAAAGACGAGATCGTACAGGTCGTCAAATTGTCAACGAAACCCGCTGTTTTCTGTTTATCACGGGAGGCTGACGGCTCGAGCACACCTGCGCTTCCAGCGAGCTAATAAACAAGGTTACTGGGTGCATTCTTTTCACCAACCTGATCTAGTATGAAGTTCTTTTCATGTTCACGAACCATAGCATTGACCGATGGCAGCAAGTTCTGACAACTCTTGGGAATCTCCCGCGTCCAGCCTCCGCGGTCTCAGAGAGAAGCGTATTCCAACCGTGCCGCCGCGTCGAGTCAGGTCGAGTCATGTTCTTCATTTTAGTCGTTACCGTACATTTTCATAAGCATTTTGGGGCGTAGCCATATCAACCGCAGCCTGTGGGGTTCCCTATCAGACATGACCCTCTGTAGACTCCGACTGTTTCTCGGGGTCGTTCTCTGTGTCGTCGTGTGCCGTGCTCTCCTTCGGCTCTCTCGGTAGGATTATATTCAAAATCACACCAATGATTCCGGCCGCCAGGACTGATAGAAAGTTAGTGCCCAAACTTCAAATTCGAATAGAGTTGGAATTGGTTTACAAGGTGTGCTGAGGATGATCGTGATGGAATCGAAGAATCCCTGCAGTGCGTTGTTTGGGTTCTTGACGCGGTCGAACAAATGCGTGAAGAGCTGCGGTACGAGGAGATCGCCCAGACCGAATGAAAGGGCGGCGGCGAGGACGAAGCGGTCGCGCCGCGTGTAGCGAGCGAAAGAGAGAACCCGGAGGCCAGAGACCTCGGGGGAAGGTTGAGTCAGTCTGACTCAGTCATACAAATTGGCTTCGTAGGGTCTTACCGCTACACTGGCGAAGAGGAACGTAGTTACACCGCCCAGGACAGAGTTTGGGACTAGGGTTTCGTGAGCAGCTGTTTCCGTGGATCAGATCGACTCTTACTTGCAAGCAGGGCCCCCGAGATTTTACCGAGGACGCCGAATAGTATCAAGAAGACGCAGCACCAGCGCCCGGCAGCCCGATTAGCACATCGAGTAATAGCTATCACACCGTTGTTCTGAGTCCAATGGTCAGTCCTGCGGAGTTGGCTGAAGATCACAACTTTACCTGGGCAAATATCGACAGTGGGGTAACCGTAAATAATGCAGAGAAAAAGCCACCGATTGCGTCGCTGAGAACACCTCCTTGAACTCGGGAGTCAAATTCGAGACCTCTAACGTCGATGCGGGATACCTCGGCTGAGGCAGTAATATCTCCGATGGCCTCCATTGCCAGGGACACTAGGGATTCGGTCAACGAAGTTCAAACCAGAATATTTTGGATCGTACCATAAACGGCAAGCACTGCGATGTTGATGTCAGTAAAAAATTCTGGAAAACGGAGAAGAACTCGCTCGGAAGGATGGCCGGAGGATACACTCCGATTTTAAATCTGTGAACCCTGTACAGTGTCCAAGGTGAGCGAGGTCGGAGGCTACACGTCGGGTATTCACGCACCACAGGAAAGTAATTGCAGGCGCGCTCTTTATGCTCGAGCCATCGATATAACCAGCCGCCCCGGCGACGATGCATCCGACAGCAAGACCCACAATGATGCTGATATTCTTCAAGAATGGCGATCCAAAGAGCTCGGTGAGGATGATGGAGACGAATGAGAGGAATCCGAGGCCGATGAACTCGGGGGATCCCCAGGGCAAGGGCCTTGGTGCGAATATCGTGGGGCAAACTTCGAATATACCACTTGTGGGGAAATTTTGGCAGCCATTCGCCCCTCCACCCCAATTCAGGGCCCCAGAATCGCCGACGAGACTTGCGCCAATGAGGAGAACGACCGTACCTACGCCGTGGTGAGTTTACATTCCAATCCTCAAACAAATGATCCGTACCAGTGATCATCGGGGGGAAGATGCGCTTCAATACACGCGGCGGGACGAATGCGAGAAACATTTCGAGGAAAGAGCAGATCAGGGATGTCCCTGATGAAATTTGAGTATGGTCCAATCGATTTTATTTTCCACTGACCTAGAAGTTTGCCGTATGCCTCGGGGCACGCGTTGCGGGTGACGGTCCCATCTGGGGCCGTTGTCGAAGAACATGTTCCATCACGATACATGGCGTCGAATATCTCGTACTGGTGAGCCAGTGAGAATAGACAGGCAAATTGCACTCACTGCATTCGCGGTAGATAAGGTGGAGAAGCTGGTGCCGACCACTTTTTCCAACTAAGTTTGCCCAAACGTCGAACGGATGGAAAATCACGCACCGCTGATCAATCCAGTACCCAAATAATAACCACCAAAGAGGGGGATACGCGATATTTGGACTAAACTCAGGATTCCTTTTTTACAACAGTCAGACGCCCAGCGCCTTGAATAACTTTGCGCACCACTGCCAATCAACGAGGCAGATATCATGTAACTTGAGGTTGCGCTATCCAAGCTCAAGGCGCTCGCGAAAATAATTGGCGGTGTTATTAGGCCTGTTCAGAAAGTTCAACGAGATGGCGAGTTCACGAAAGGAAGGGACGAGCCTGCCAGCATTGCTAGCGCGTGTTGAAGGCCGCTCACAATAGCGAGAAGCAGTGGTAACTCGGCATCCAGGGCATAGAACGGGGGATCGTGGGCTTTGTTCGAGAACGGCAAAGAGGGCAAGCAGAGCCAGCCATAGTCGTACTCCCCGAGCCATCCTTCTTGAGTAGCCACCTTCCGCGACACTCGGGTCATGAATCCATGATGTGTAGGCCCGGGTTGCACATCCATGGGCAGATTCTCCGTCGATTCTTGCCGTCCCGACTCAGAGCCCATGATCACTGGTGGTGAAAGGCAAGGACAAAAGTCGGTTGGGATGCACGATATCAGCCTATCGGCCTAAATGCCGGATGCTGATAGAAGATGCTTCTTTTGACATGCCGAGAGGCGAGAGCTTTGATAAGAAGTCAAGGGAGGCACGCAATATGCAGTACGGGATGAAGGAAAAAAACTTCGACCTCACCTTCCGTTGAACTCAACGACGAAAGCATCCTCATGAAGTTTGGAGATGAAAAGCGTCGGAACCCGGGCCGGAACCACGACTCCGCGCGAAGGCAGTGTAGGTTTGATGCGACTTTGATGCGCCCCTGCCACGTTTGATCCCACGGCGGGAGATCGAATGGGTGAACGCCTCGACCCCACGAAAGTGCTTTTGGGGATTGAAGTACTTAGTGAGAAAAGATAGCAAAAAGAAAGGCTGGGGAAAAAAAGAGGCTTAAACTCAAGTTAGTCGTAGTCGCGTCGGCGAAATGTGGGGGTCCCCGCAGTTCCCGCAAGTTGACCTGTTATGATGCGTCGTTCGATTCCTCAAAGTAAGTCTCTGACCGTTGCTGTAAAATTGAAACGAGGTGTGCGAAAATAAAACACCCTGGTATGGCACATATACTCCTGGAGAGAAAAACTCGCATCCACTGCGTTCCGGCCTTATGTAGATGAACCTTTGGATACATTATTGTACGTGAATCTACATGTATCTACATATATGTACATGGGTATATGAGGGGGTAGATGCACCGTGCATCTACCTTTGGTCAAGGTTTGGATACATTATTGTACGTCACGTAGACGCACCTCGGCTACATGTGGCTACGTCTGTCTACGTCCGCCTATCGCCGTAGACGCACCTGCATCCCGGCTAGCCGGCTCTTGGAGCAACTTCGTCTCATAATTCGAGGCCCCTGCAAATTTGGTCCCCGTGTGAGGTGCCAATGAGGTGCAATTGAAGAGCAGAATCAAAGATGTCCGATTTTGATCGGATGGGATCCCAATCACAATCACGACCAAACAGCGGTACATAACATAACCGAAGACAAGCCGAAAACGCGATGAAACCCGACTGGACTGTGATTTGACTGTAAACAAGTGGATTTAGGTATGTTTCACCTTCACCTACTTACGTCTACATAGTGCTTACCTACGTCTACATGCACCTACCTGCATCTACGTTGGTCTACGTTAATGTTGCCGCGACTCGCGACTCCGAGGCCTCGAGTCGACTCCGCAAGTCGACTGAAGTCGAGTCGAGTCGAGTCACGGATGTGACTTTGTGTGACTCCCGAGTCGAACCAAGTCGACTCGGCCCGACTTCGAGTGACTTCGAGTCAGTCTCAAAAGTCAATTATGTACTTTTCATTACCCACTACTCAGAGGAGTTGAGATACGCCCATAAATCACGGGTAATGTTGATCTCCCGTCACTTTGCTTGCGACTCGTTGCGAGGACTATGAAGGGGCATCAGCAAAACAGGGGTGTGCTACATAGATCTACAGAGCTCCTGTAGTTGCTGTAGTTCATGTAGTTGCCATAGTAAGGGTACCCTCTCTGTAGTTCTCCATAGTTCGAGAGGTTTCCTATGTAGTGCTCTGTAGTTTGCTGTAGTTTCTATGTAGCGCTCCATAGTTGCTGTAGTTTAGGGGGCCAAGCAAAGAAAAGTAACCACTTTTCACTCGCTTTCAACGCTTTGTAGCATTTCATTTCACTGAACTTACTGAACATGAACTACATTTATTTTAGAGACCTAATTATTAATTAAACAAAGTGTGTTCTACCAGGATCGAACTCGCGACCTCGCGGATTCGGACAAAAGACAGTAGTAAGCGCATTACCAAGTAGACTAAGAGACCGTACAAAGGCTTGAACCTAATAAGGATAGGTGGAGAAAATCTGATCACCAGGTCAACCGTCCTCAAACTTCCTGTTAACCTCCCGTCGCCACTCACAAATGTTGTAAATGCCTGAGTGGCGTAAATACTTCCAAAGGTAGGAATATTTGTGAATCTAAAAATAGTTGAAGGACAAAATGCGAAATGCTTTCCCAGACACGGCGGTTTTGAAAGCCAGAACAATCAAAAATAAGGACTTTTAGTGTCTTGAAGGACAAACTGCACCTCATTTCAATATCAGTATACCCACTGATTCATAATGAATGACGGGGGCAAGTGTACGAGCTGACGACAGATCAGCAGGAGAACAAGAATAGGGGGAGCATACAAACTTCTGAGCTTGACAACCACAACAGACGTGCTTAACAATAGGATTCATTCCCAATATGACCCATCAACGTCGGGCGCGAGTTCCGACAACGTTTGACAACGGTACTACATAATGTGTGCTCAACTATGGACAACTACATAGAGTGCAGACTCAACTATGGACAACTATGTAGAGTGCGGCCCCAACTATGGACAACTATAGAGTGAGGGCTCAACTATGGACAACTATGTAGAGTGTGGGCTCAACTATGGACAACTATAGAGTGCGGGCTCAACTATGGAAAACTATGTAGAGTGCGGGCTTAACTATGGACAACTATGTGGCTAGGATGGAAACTACAGACCACTACAGACCACTACATAATTCGGGCCAAACTATGGCAACTACAAGCAACTACAGTAAAACTCCCGGTTTGCTGATGGGCTTCAGTAATGATCAACAGTGTACAACACGCCTCCAAAATCCTTGAGCAGGCTTTGAGAGAGGTATAGATCACCCCAAAGTCCACCGATGAAGTGCAACACCCTTGATTCAACAAAATGTGGCGGTGAAAGTTAAGGGATCAAATGTCAATCTTCCATCACCTTGTGAGCGTTATGAGGGCGCTTCGGTAAGGGTAAAAATATATTTGGGAGTGCTTCAGGTGAGGCATATAAGACACTGAAACTGACGCCACACCCTTAACGTGACGGAGCGCGGCTTTCAAGGCAACAGATGAAATGTGGGTATCGTCGCTTTTTTTCATGGGTCTGGGGGCACATTCAGTCACTGTAATTATAGACTGGAAGGCACCTCAGGATCCTTGGCATATCGTTTTATAACGTTGGGATTTCATTTGCCACAATAAAAGGAAAAACGGGGGGAAAAATACAACTTATGTAGCTACGGACACCATTGAACTTCGCAACATTCGCGGAATTCAGTGTGGGAGTCAGATGAGTTGATATGCAGCCTGAATGCTTACCTGGTCTGGAGAGGAGTTCCCAGTTGTTAAGTGGACATCTAATATGCCATAATCAGAGTTAATCGGAAGAAAAGTACTAAGTTAAAGACACATTGATTTGTGAACGCGGCGAACTTTGGTGGCTGAAATTGAACAAGTGCACAGCCCCGGCAAGACGAGTGGTCCTGCGGGTGTCATCTGGCTAAAAGGTCCTTGAGTAGCCGCATTGTCGCCAGTGTTGTCAGAAATAATGGAGTGAACTGAACGGGGGGACTAACAGGGGAAAGAAGAGATAAATGTATAAGTAATGTTATTGGGTAGAGGTGAGACTAGACACACACAGGTTCTCTAGTAAAATCAGTGCACTCTGTGGAGCAGGATTAGTCCCAGTACCCACCGGAAATCAAGGCATACCGAAAACAAATGATTGCTTTCCATCCGGGGCGATAAATCAAATTGTACATTCACAGATGGATTTGAGAAGGGGCGAGGGACTTGTTTGTAATGGGCAACAGCATTTGAGGGTGAGTTGCGTTGAGACATCGTCCTTTGCGGTCGAGTTCTCAGTCATTTAAAGTTTTGTTAGTTGCCCGGCCGTCCCATCGTACCGCCAAAAAAAAAAAAAAAAAAAAGTAATTAAAGCTTCGACCATACACCACCTCATGCACGATTGAACTTCCCTGATTCGACCTAAGACGGAGGGTTCCACGGCACCCCACGGCCAACAAGAGCTCTGATGCAGTCCACAGTGAGGATCCAGTGTAATAGTTGGCGTTGAGAAGCACGTTTGTGTGATAAAATAAATCAGGGTTCAGTCGAACCTTGGAACCTGGAACTTGCACCATACCTTAGAAGCGGGCCTGCAGTCCCAAGAAGATCACGCACGTCGGCACAGACGTAGGAAAAGAGACCGAAGTGTGTTTACTGAGCAATACTCCGCCGCCGAAATGACCGAGTTTCCTGGTTGAACATTCAATCAGCTTCTTGCTGAACTTCAATGACTCAAATTAAATCCCTGACATGTTCTACGACAGTCATGGCCATTGGTTTGCTTTGAGAGGAGAGATATTGTCGCCTACATGCCCGAGGAGGCGAATGTGTAACTCCATTTTTTGGTTGTATTCAGAACTGTACACAACTTGGCTATCTAATCATGCACCCGGTGTTTTACTATTGGTCTAAAAAAATGCTCCGAAAACCCTGACTTCATCGACTTGAGTCGACTTGAGTCGACTTCAAGTGACTCAGCGGCCCAAAGTCGAGTCGAGTCGAGTTGAACGGCTCTTGGAGTCGACTTACGGAGTCGTGACTCGACTTTTCGAGTCGCGGCAACATTAGTCTACGTTCAGCTACATCAGGAAAAACCAAAGTTGCCCCATAGACCCAGAGAGACCCACATAGACGTCATAGACGTCATAGACAATGGACTTCTATCATAGACTGGTGGGAGGGGGGGGGGTCGACCCCATAGACACCCATAGACACCCATAAATCCCTACTTTCTATGAAACTGGGCCACTTTCTATGACAATTTTCGACTTTTTCTTTCCCGTAGTCACCTCAAATCACACATAAAAAATGGCAAAAAACATATATATTGCAGCGCATGGAACGCATATGTAGAATACTGATCTACGAGAGGAATGTCGAGGAAGGTGAATAGGAGGGGGGTGTATATTATATGTGCCTACAGGACCCACGAGTTTGCAAGGACGGGGACACGGAGTTAAGTTTCGATGTTCAGATTGATTTGACAACGAGACGCAAGAGAGAGAATTGGCTTTGCAATAGTGGAACGTTGAGCTTTACGTTGAGGTCTTGGGGTAACTTGAGGAACGACTTCGTATGCCGGCGGGAAAGGTACAAGGTGAGTTTGAAAATTGCACCCATTGAGGTGGAACCATACGAAGTTTGACGGGATGAATCTTGCTGTTGAGTTTGCGTTCGTTGTCGTCGACACGACGGGCATCTCAGGTCAATTTTTTGATTCTGTGCGTCGGTTCGGCGTGGGGTTTGAACGCACTTGCCGCATCTTGATGGCAGGTAATTTTGACGAGATGTTGAAGGCCAAAAGGAATTGAAGTCGGAGTGGTGATGGTCGGACGTTGACAGTGATTTTGGCTCGGACAGGGACGAGTAACAGCAGACGAACGGGCACAGCAGGCATCGCTGGGAAGAGCGGAGCTGCGCGGGAGATGAGGCGGGACGCGCGTAGACTCGCCGCGAAACTGATTGACCGCTGCGCGGCCTCAGCGGCTTGATTTGATCCACTGAGTATCTGCCGACAATGAGTTAGTGGAAGACTGACCAGATAGCAAAGAATAAGCCAAGAAGGGAAAGATATGGGAAGGGCAGGGGGGTGTAGGCAGTGGGTACGTCCGAAGTGGCAATGGCCGGGGGACGAGAGAGTGTGGAAGGGAGGAGAAAGATGAGGAGTAAAAGGGGCATAAACATGACGAATGAGATCGAAGAAGGGCTGCAGACAGCCACCCGACAACGACTCAAAATTTAAAAGAGCAAATACGCACCTCTTCGCCGACTAGCCACGAAGCGAGACACACCCATCGAGCATCCAACAGAGCACAGCGGCCGGATCAGGATCAATGGGAGTTGAGAGGTAGACGGACCGTCGAGAGCGGTGGATGGAAGAGAAAGCAAAGGAAGAGTGGTGTTTGTTTGTCCGCCATCAAACCGAACCATTTTCGCGCGCACGTGACATTACGGCACCACTTGTCGCGCGGCCGCCGCCGCGCGTGTTGCCTTTGTTGCCGTGTTGTCGGCACAGTAAGTCAGCTCTGATTTAATTCTTAGATCCTCTGCTAGCTAGAAGACCCAATATAAATAGGTATGTTTCGCCCCAATTCAGGGAAGAATCTAAATATATCTGAATGCTGTCTTGTATGTACCTATAATTTGACGATGGCATAAGCGACGGACGATAATTCACCATCCTGTTCCAATTGTGGGACCGCACCAATATAATTTATTTTATTCCTCCCCCTCCTCCTCCTCCATCTGTAATGACTTGTCTTGTGCAGCGTCTTCTCACACTATGCTCCCTGATGGGATTCGTTATTTTTCAGAAGCCTGACCTACACTGAATTAAAATGTAGCAACACCCTGTAAGTATGAGCCGTTGTTTTAAACTAATTCTGAATTCAGTACCCGGACATGTTCCAACACTGGTAACCTATAGAACTATATAGAGTGTCATAAACATTAAGGACATGATACGGAAACATAAAGTCACCCATAGAGACCTATAGACATCCATAAAAGGGGTGATCAGCACAAAGACATCCATAGACAATCAGAGACACCCATAAAAGGCCGTGTTCTATCACAGAATTTTGGTTTTTCCTGATGTACCGCGTTAGCTGCACGTAGGTGAACGTAGACCCCCTGATGGCTACTGCATGTAGATACACGTAGCCATATGTAGACACACATCTGCATCTACCCCATCATTTACGGAGGTAGACGCAGGGTGCATCTACCTAGGGCCGGAACGCAGTGATCATGATGCAAGAAGAAAAGACACACCTTTTCGAGTTAGGGGGTGGGAACACACACAGGAATTCAGGACCACTACACGAGATATTTGGGCCGAAATTTCGGTTGGCGGCTAATGACCAACAATAAGTATCCTGGTCCTCAACTTGTCCTCAACGCCTCCGAAGTGATCACCACGTGAGGAAAGCCGATAAAAGTAGGACCTGCACGGGAGTCAACTCATTGTTAGCATCCTCGGGCGAGTTTTTGGCCTCGACTCGGCCCGAAGGCTGGACTTTAAATATCTAAGTGATTTGTGATTGAGTCCAATTTACAGCAGAGTGAGTGACTGATCGAGGTCCTCGGGCATCTCGGGTACACAGTTTGTCAGTTCCTATATGGCCCACACCCTGGCCGCGCCGCATACTTAGTAGTACAGGTTATATCGGACTAGCGTACGGCGCACAGTTCGATGTCATTCAATTGCACTGATGCCTTCGAGTCGCGCGGTCTCGTTCGCATCACGTTGATTTTAGTCATTGCGAAGCAATGCGCGCCCATACGTTCAAATTCGCGGCAGTGCCGCGGTGATGCGCTGGCAGTGCGGCTTGAACAACTTCAACAAATGCCGCCAGCCGACTCGAAATTGAATATAAAAACCGGGCGTGCAAAATGTTTTGAGCCAACTTACTTCCCTTCTACTCTCCGCGCATGCCACTTATGCACATCTCCACAAGTTTGCTCCTTGCCTTCTTTGTTGCAGGAACATCTGCTTAGGCCCCGTGAAGCTCCTGCCAAGGTTGTCCGCCCTAAACCTCGAATTTTGGCCTCAAATATCCAATTTTTTTCAGGTTTTGGGCCTCAAATATCCAAAATCGGACAGGGGTGGTCACGTGAATGACCCAAAAAAAAAAAAAATCGAATTTTCGCGCGTTAAATTGTATTTTTCGCTCCTGGGCAGCGGTATAAGTATAGTAGTATTTATTTGGCCGTTGGGCTTGGGAAGCTTTACCGTGAGCTTCTTCACTTCCTTTTGTACGGCGGGCTTCGTGAACGCCAACCATTTTAAGGCCGCGGGAGATGTAAGGGTTCTACCAACGACTACGATGTCTGGCCGAGACAAACCTCGCGATACGGCGCACAGTCCTTCGACCGGACTTGCAGTAGCTATTTTATCTCTTGACAACTCTTGCTGTTAGACAATAAATTTGGAAGTGCGAGAATGAAAAGCGTGAGATATTATGAAATCTCAGAAAAAGAGGAGCAACGAGGTTCGAACGGGTGATTACGAGATTAGTGGACACGAAGTCAGAAAGACCGTTCGGCAACAGTGACATATTATAGACTCACAACATAAAGGACTAGCCAGGTAACGAGACTTTCCTACAATTTGGCCCAAAATTTTGGCTTCCGACCCTCAAATATCCAATTTGCGGACAAGGTTTTGAGATTTTGGCTCTCAAATATCCAATTTTCGGACAAGGAAAATCGAAAATTTGGCCCTCAAATATCCAATTTCCCGGACAACCCTTGGCAGGAGCTTCACGGGGCCTATCTGCTTCATACGGCGACTTTGACATTCCCCCTTCAAGTGCTACAGTTGATGTCAGGGTCTTCAACGTGTAAGTCGTCCCCGAATTGCAATCCAATCAAAGCACTTATCAATGTTATCATCCGAAATTCCCAGTGGCGACCTCACCATCGATAACAGCGCCATATTCTCTGCTTTGGAGCCCATGCTTCCTGGGCACGACGCGTTGGTCAATACCGCGTTCTCATTCCTGGTAGAGCATAAGCAGAAACACTTCATGTTCGACCTTGGGATGCGGAACGACAGCAACTTCGTTCCCGCGCTCGAAGCCGCTTTCGCCGCGGGACTATTCCAATTCGATGCGCCGAAGGACATTACAGGACTACTCGAAGGTGGAGGAATTCCCCTCTCCAGCATAGAAGCAGTTATCTGGAGGTAAATGGTCACAGTTGCGTGTATTCCCCGGTGCTCATATTATTTTCTCCAGTCATGCGCACTTTGATCACATCGCAAGTTCCCTATTTCTCAAAGGTTCAAATCATTTAACCTTCTTTGTAGGGCGACATGTCCAAATTCCCCAATACTACTGGGTTGATAATCGGGGCAGAGACGAACACCTCGACGTTCCCCGAATTTCCCGCGGCAACCTTACGAGCAAGTGATTTCGCGTGAGCTGGTATATTCGTCTTCAGGTAGACTTGCAGCGCTTATACGTTAGACTTTCTGCAGCGGCCACAACATCACCAAGATCGACTTCTCCACAGCGAAGCTTACCTTCGGTGGTATGAAAGCCGTCGACTTCTTCGGAGACGGAAGTTTCTATCTGTTGAACGCACCTGGTGTGAGTGCTGTATCTTCCCCGAGGATTATTCAGCTGACGAGCACTTAGCACCTTGGAGGTCATATGGCCGCCCTAGCGCGCGTCACCCCCACTTCCTTCGTCATCCTCGCCGGTGACACATTCCACCACGCGGGAGTTGCCCGCCCGAGCCCCCAGTTCCAGAAAAACTTCCCGTGTCCCGCACACCTCTTGGAAGAAGCCAAATCCGCCATCTCTACCGACTTCTTCTGGTCGTCTGGATCCCGGGTAGGCGCCTTCGACGTTCCCTCCCGCACTCACGCGTTCTTCACCATCTCCGACTTGCCGACCTCGGGCTACATCGACCCGCCCACCGCGGACGTCTCTCTGGAAAAGCTCACGGGGTTCGATGCGGACGCCGACTTTTTCTTGATCGCGTCGCATGATTTGAGCTTGAAGGACTCTCTGCCGTACTTCCCTGCCTATCTGAACGATTGGCAGAAGTCACAGCTGAAGCAGAACACGGTGTGGAATTTTGTTGATCCCGCGAACCCTGCGTTTCGACTCAGTCCGACGTGAGTGGCCGTGGTCCTACGTGCATCTTCCCTGAAGCTAATGAATTTCTTTCAGAAACCAGACGGCTTGACCACATTTAAGAAGATGTTTCTACGCACTGCAAGCACCTTTAATTTCCAGAGAATTCTGCCGCTGTAGCTTGGAGTTCTGTACGCTTTGATTAACCAGTCGGTTGAATGCGGCGTAAAGGCAGTATTAAAGATTGTGAGATCGTAATCCTGGATTTCGAACTTAGAGGCTTGGACTCGTTGGTGCGGAGTGTACCTGTCAATTCAATATGAGATCCTCTTGAACCATACCCATACCTCAGCTGTATCTATTCATTCGCCCCTCAACAGCGCGGAGTTCGAACTCCTGTATTCCATCGGTGCTACTGTATCTTTTTCCGAGGGGGGCATTCAATCTGCGGTGAACACTATGTTTTGCTGCATCCAAATTCGGATTTCAAAGTTCAAACCCCATACAGACCCAAAACGCTACACAGCAGCTCAATTCAATCACTGTCTTCCTCCGCGTCACCGTCGGTCATGTTTTTATCGCACATACGACGGGTTGTATACAGCAAACCCGGACTCGGACTTCCATCGTGATGCTTGCGTTTCCGGGCCGTCTCGCGCACGTTTAAGCGGACTCCGTAGCGCGCCAGATGCTTTGAAAAAATTTGGTAAGCACGATGGATTAAAAGATGGACACTCCATGATTGACCTTGGACAATTCCGTCGACGGACTAAGGGCCGGAGCGTCCTTGGTAGAGTAAACGCGGAAGGGAGCACCTTGACATTGCGCCTGAATTGGCGGATCGGGACGCTCCGACGTCGTCGAGAAAAGGTCGAAAAATCTGTACCTGCAGGGAGATAAGGAGGCGAGAGGAAGAGAGAAAGTGAGCGAGTACGTACTGCAGCATGAAATATCCCTCCGCCTTGACAGCGAGGTCCTAGACATCAAGGTGAGTTGGTGCGAAGAGACAAGTAATAATCGCTGCACAGAAAATGTGAACAAGAGACACGCAGGGCGCCCCATCCAAGGGATATTGTCCACTTGGACAAACGTGCTGCCGGCCAATTTCGTGGTTACGTTGTCGCAGGTGACGTCGGGGACCAGTTCGATTTGTTCCGGGTTGTTGGTGGGATGGAGAGGGAACTCGACGAGGGTCTCCGGCCATTCGAAGGCGGCGAGCGAGATGGATTCCGGCCTCGGAACAGAGAGGAGGTCGACAGTACACGTGAAACCCGAAATATCGAGGACACTGTCGAATAGATGGAGCGCGGGGAAATGAATCAGAGGTGTGTGAGCTCACTCGTAATCGAGCTCAATCTGTGTTTCACCGGCAGTACCGATGTTGGATACTTCAAACAGACGAAGGTAGGCCACTGAAAGAAGGGTAAGCATCGTGGGACTCGACTGAAATAAATCACACCTGGCGCAGGATCCAGCGGGCGCCGGTCCACCTTGGCCTCCCGAGGAACTGTCACGGTCCTGCAGCAATTTGGACTAGGAAATGTTAAATTACGCTGATTCCGTCTTACTTTCTGCCGCACACTGCTCCTTGAATTTCTTCCAATGTCGCACGCACGGTTTTGCCAGCAAACGGACCCTCAGTAAAATGGATCGGTGTGTACAAGAGGCCGTTTCCAAACTGCAAGGCTGACTGTTGAGTATCATGAAATCCAGCGGCAACGTATTGAAGCGAGGGTGGAATGAAAATCTGAGACGGAAGGTCGGAGGTGTTGTACTGAAAGTTGTGGTAAGACATATTGAACAACGAAAGGCAGAAAAGTGCCCACGGGATGTTTCTGCTCGAGTTCATATATACCATGTGAGGGGAGAATTCCAGTGGGTTCCAGACACCATCAAATTTAGGCTCGAGCCTCGGAACCGCAAGGAGACCCCACACCGTGGTTTCCAGCCGGCCACAATTTAAAAATTGTGGGCTGTTCTCAAGCAAAATATAGAAAAGGGGCACGCGAAGTCTACAGTGAGAAGGCTGTTGTTTCTTCTTCTTCTCTCGTGCTTCTTCTTCTTTCTCCTCGTTCTAAGTTGTGTGCCTGGGATAAGGTTTAACCACCAGATGACACCAGGATGACGCAGTTGGGTTGAGAAAGTGGGGTTGGGCCTCTGGGTAGGAACGGGGTAACACTGACACCGAGAGCTCGATCACCACCCTCAAAATTCTGAGGTCTGTGCTGGAAGAAGCTGACCACGGCGAATGCGTGTGTAAGGGTGACATTAGCCAGAGAGTAGTGCGAGAGGATAGCAAAGTTAGAACTTGAGGCTAGCAAGAACGCTGAGGCCTGAGGGAGAATATTTGACCCTGACTGAGTCCGAGGCGGCAGAATCCGATTGGAGGCTGAGATAGGGCTGGTTTGTCCAGCGCGCAGGAAATCAGAGTCTTTCACATTTCTGCCTGGCCTGTGACCCATGAGAAAGAATAAACTAGCGAGGAACGAGCGTCGTAGGTTACAGCGTCTGTCTTGGAGAGACTATGAGAAAGAGGCAATCAAGAGAGACTCGGAGTTTGTTTGTCACGGTGTGAGTCGGAGGACGTTGCCAATCAAGACCAACTTGAAGTGCAGGACGCGACTCTCCTGACTCCACATCCACGACGCGTCGCGCGGATGTAGAAATGCCTCATGAAGTATGGGACGCTCAAGAGGCATATGAACTCCACAGGTTGCGCCAACTCACTCCCTTATACCTAATTTGTGGCTCCGAGTCACCAATCGGTCCCTAACTTGTTATCCTTTCTACTTTCTAGAGCGATCGCCTTGAGCATGGAGGAGCAAGACGATTCTGCGGTCAAGCCGGAACCTTCTACGCTGTTCGATGTCTCTACCAGCGAACCCACGGTGCAGACGGGCGCGAAGCGCCGACTAAGCGACACCGACGACGAAGAGCGCCTTGGGAAGAAGCGCAAGAAGGAGGTTGAGATGCACAACATGCGGCTGAAGGGTATGAGAAGCCTTCCTATGAACGAAACGAACTGACTTGCTCGACAGCGATTACCATTCAGATGCAGAAGGAGATTCGAGTCAAAAGACCTAAACTGTATATGAAATTTAAAGATGGTGCCCTCAGAATGACGCGTACACCGGGGAGAAGGCTCGCCAACACTCCTAACACTGTGTCGCTACCCGACCTCATCCACTCCGACTATCTTTGTGCGGCTTTCATCTTTTCGTTCTTTATGGGGAACGACGAATTGTTCCAAGTATATTCTTCCAAACCTTTCCCTTCTTGGCTTACGCGCCTCCAGTATCTTCCCTTCAAAACAAGCGAGCGCCCACGACCCTGGGTTGACATATATGTCGGTCGTGACATCGCGATGGATGGCCTTGGTAAAGAATTCGCAGGTCTTGAGACAAAGCGCCCGAAATCCTTTGAAGAGTTTGAGCGCGTGGTGAAATGCGCGCAAAAGGGCTATCGGAAGATGTGTACGTCCAGAGTTCGTGGCCGAGGACAAAGCTTGATGGCATATAGACGGGGAAAACTTCCACGCGTTTTATCCTTTCATGAGGAACGGCTGCGCACACACAAAAATGATGGTCCTCGTCTACCCTGACTTCCTGCGCGTGGTTATTACCTCCGCGAACCTGTGAGCTAATTCGAACCACTTCGCAACTGGTCGCATATTTATACATCTTCCAGAATGACTTTAGACGTTGTCCTGGGGGATAACACTTGGTTTATTCAAGTGTGTTTCCACTGCTGCGTACCGGCGACCCATTAACCCCGTATTCAGGACTTCCCCCGCATCCCTCCCCCGGCCGACGACGACGAAACCCGGCCGAAATACGTCGAAACCAAGTTCGAGCGCCAGCTCAAACGACATATTGAGCAGCTGGGATGTCCAGAAGATTTTCTGACTCGATACCTCAAACCCGGCAAATTCGACTTCTCCGGGGTCAAGGTCTATCTTGTCACAAGCGTGCCGGGAAGCTACTCCGGATCTCAGGGCACCGAGTATGGGCAACTGGCTTTACGTCGCATCGTGCGCAATAAAATCCTCCGTTATTACAAGGACGACAAGGTCCCAAGGATGTCCTTCGAAGTGTACGTTGCCTGTCCGCCCGTCCCTCGGCGCCGCAAGTTGAAATTTTCCTTTAGATGTACCGGATCCGTTGGCCACTTGGAGAACGAGGATGTCGTCAAAAACTTCCTCGAGTCGTGCGCTGGGAACCGTCAAGAGTCAATCGAAGGGAAGCCCGAACTCAAACTGGTCTTTCCTACTTTGCGCGACGTGCAAAAGTCGAATGTCGGGCTCCCTGTACGTCGTCTCCTTCTACACTTCTGTCTTGCTGCATCCACTGCATCCACTGACCCTTTTCATGTTTCGTGCGTTCCTAGGCCGCCAACAATATCTCCAGCCACATCGACTGGCGGACGCTCCCCGAAAAAGGAGCAGAGTACCTATCGACCGTCTTTCACCACTACCGCTCGAAGGACCCAGGCACTCTCTTCCACCTCAAGATCTACGTCGCGCTTCACGCGGACAAACCAAAGCGCACACCGTTGTACCTGTACATGGGCTCGGCGAACATTTCCAGCAGTGCTTGGGGCGTCGTGAAGCCGGAGCTGCGGAGCGGCGTCATCGCGAAGTCCCTCGCGACCGAGCGCCTTGAGCGTGTGGCCAACTTCGAGTGCGGAGTGGTAATCAAGGGGCGTGATATCGTGGGGATGCTCGAGACAAATCGGTGGAGGGATATCATCCCGTACCGCCGCCCGACCGATGGTAACGTGCGCTCATTATTTTGCGACGCGCGGCGTGAAGGTTTGCTGATTATTCTGCAGCGCTACAAGGAGGGTGAGACGCCGTTCAGAGTCTCGAAAAGCAACGCCAACGCGCCGATCGATCAAGACGGTGACGACTTCGAAGAGGAAGAAGATGAAGGTGATGACGACGAAGAGGAGTTTGGGACTCGTCACTCGACGAAGGACTTGGTTCGTCTTCTGTCTAAGAAGACTATTCTCCGGTTGGTTTGCAAGGCTTAGCTATGATGTGGCTTGTACTCGTTCTTCTATTCCCGTCTACATGCTAAATTAAGACCATGGCCTCTGTGTATTATCATACATGTCTTACAATAGCTGTCTACCTTGTAGCTCCAAAAGTCTGAACTAGATTAGATACCGACTCGGGATTGAACCAAAAAACAGTAATAACACATCCGCGACGGTCTTTTATAGCAGTTCCCACCAAAATGTGGAAGTTCACAACGAAATAGCACTACTTGAAATTGGGATGTGCCGCATTTTTTTTTTTAACTCCCTTGTAAGTAGCAGTGTAGTTCTTAATTCCACTTTCTCTTTATCTTTGAATCCACGTTTGTTTGTTGGCTGTTTGCCATTATTCCACAAACCAAACAGAAGCAACACGGCAACCTCCGGACGCGTGTTCTCCCGGACACTTGATGTTTTCGACCGACGAATATACGCCCGCCCAGTTCATGACGCTCATGAGACATACGCAGGAAGCCTCCTCCCGTGCTCGGCGCGAGGCACTGGAAAATAATCCTCGTCGACTTGAATCTGGTGGCACGTCAGTGAGAAGAGATTCTCAGGGGCGACAAATACACACGCTTTTCTGCGGCTCTGAACAGCCATTTACTACTGCACACTTGAACCAAGCCTCCTCTGGTGTGAACGCGCTCTCTGCCTCGCTTGGAATCCAAAATTCAGCGCCTCAACGCGCGCAATTGGCGCAGAAATCTAATGGCTGTGGGACGCAGATCCATCACGCCGCTTCTCCCGAGATCTGGGTCTGGAATGCGGATGCGAACGGCGTGTCTGACACGGTGGTTCCACTTGAAGATCAATATGTCCCTCCAGAGACGGCGGCCGAACTGGAGGCACCGCGCCAGGAAGCGTGCGGCTGCGTGACAGAATTTGTCGGCTGCGCTGTATGGTGAGTTATGGCCCAATGCCACCCGTTTTTCTTCCGCCTGCAATTGGGAGTTGCGATGTTGAATTAAACATCGACCTTGCTGGACCGCATTTTCGCGGCGAGATAACTTCTTTTCACATTCTCAGCCTCTCCATGAAATATTCGAACTGACCTCTTTGTTATTTCTTCAGCGGAAACCCACTCGGTTCACAGCTGGTGCCCTGCCAAACGCACACGCTGCCAAACTGGTCGGGCGCATACACTTTCCTCCCCACCGCAGTCTCGCCCCCCCTCTCCAATTTGACCACTCCTGTACCCGCCGACCGCGGATGGGAGCACGAACGCGAACGCCTCGCTGAGCGCCTCCGCTCCCGCGCCAACTACGCGCCGGACGGGCGCCGGATCCCGCGCGAACCTCCCCCGCTCCGGAGTCGTCTCGCGCGGCGCCCGGCCCCCGAATCAGAAAATACGGCTACGACGCGCGCTTTGGTGCGCGCCTCACTCCGTAGGACTGAAACTGCGACCATCGAGGAAGAATGGGTGGCCGCGCACCAACGCGCGGTAGCCACTGTCCAGAGCCAGGCTGAGCCGCCGCGTGGCTATAGTCTCCCATCGGCTGCGAGCCTCGGTGCGGATACATACCGTACCGCGCTCCGTGGCGAGCAGGTCCTTGCGCCCAACACGCCCGCGCCGACCACCACCGCAGCGCCCACCAGCACCCCAACATCCGCCGTGCGCGATCGCGCTCATCCGGTGGTGCAATTCCTCGGCACCGCCACCAGCACCGATGTGAATTCAGAGTCCAATCCCTGGAGCCTGTTCGAACCCGATGGGAGCTTGCGCCTCCCACCCACACAGAGGCTGTCACCGGTGGAGCTAATCGTCCAGCAGCAGCAGCGGACGAGACAGGAGAGGCTGACGAGGACTCATCAAGACCAGCTGGCGCAGGAGCAGATGTACCAGGAACAGCTGCTGTTGCAGGAAGGGCCGAGGCTGAGGCAGGCGCCGCTGCCCATGGCTGGTATGGGGTTGCCTGCGGGGGCGACGACGAGGGTGTTGCGCGTTGGGCGAGTTAGCGGCCGTGCGGGTCGCGCAGGGGCGGGTTCAGTCGGACCGGGTGGTGCGGGTGCCGGTGGAGGGCGGACGATCGTCGTGGACACGGATTCGGGTTCAGATTGGGAGTACGAGCCGAATGTTTTATTGAGGGCTGTCTGAGGCTGGGTCGGGTGGGCTAGTGTACACGGTGCGGTGAAAAAGGAAGGAAGGACGTGGTGGATTCAATACTGATTGGCTCTTGTGTGTGGTTCTAACGTGTCCGTGTATGCTTTGTATGTGCCCAAATATCATGCACCTGATTTACACCTCAAATTAACAGAAATGCCGAGATCGGCACAAATAACGACCGACGATGCAAACCAGGTTTCTCAGTAGAAATCTCTGCGCGTTGAAGTCAATTTTCTGAAGCATTAATTAATGTTTGCAGCTGCAGATTCTCGTATCAAGGTTCTGATCCCTCAACTCTTTTGACCACGTACAATCTAATCTGTCCAACTCGCAGTTCACACTAGAAACGGTTAGGTACTAGAGCCACTGTAAAATTGTTTGGTTGCGTTGGAACAATAGCAGCTCTTTAGACTCGTCAACCAGTCGGTGTCGCAGGCTCACAATTGACAAGATTAGGATCGAAGCCAAATAATGATGGGGTGATGACGGGTGAGCCTGCTACTTAACCTAACCTTCCGAGGTCAACTTAAAGCGAGTGACGGATTGTAGATATTTGCTCAGTAACCGGATGGGGACGAGCCCACCAGCTCTTTGCCTTGCCAATGGCGCATCCGTAGCCACAAAGGACAAACCACCGGCATACGTTGTTTCGAAATTGCGCCACTATCTCACAATGGTCAAGACACAGACACATCGGGAAGCCCTGACATCTCTGTTGCTCTCTACTCACCATTTGGCCCTTGAAGTCCTGCGCTATGTGAACCATGCCAATCAACCCGTGGCCCGATCGGACAGACTTTGCAGGTTCTGCAAGATGGAAGTCGAAACTCCGGAGCACGCTCTAATTACTTGCACTTCTTCAAGTGCTCTAACTGAGCTGCGATCCGCTTTTCTGACTAAATTATTCCACGACGCTCCACACCTCGCAAATCTCATGGCTCAACTCTCAAACACTGAGTTCCTGAAATCCATGATCTACTCCCGACCTACCATCGCGCTTGTAGCAAAATTCGCATTCAATGTCCTTGAGTTCTTTAGCTCTACCGCGGCAAGTCGTACGATTGTGACCGTGAGCTCGGCTACGGGGTGATAGAGGAGCCCAGGGACCGTAGTGCACATTAGTGCCTGTACACTCAGATATTTCCTGGGCCCCGGCGTTCCTGAGCGGGACCGGCCGTGTAATTCTACCTACCTACCTACCTACCCCGATTTGTATCCGCACCGACGACTCGAATTCATCAACGAGTCGACAACGACAGGATTAACTGATGGTCTCAAGCCGGGTCCACAAAGTATGTACAGTACGTTGTCCAGTTCTTGGCTGTTCACGTAATTTCTCCCGCTTCGGCTATGTGCGATCTTTTGCCTCCAGTGGTCGCTAGTCTCTCGTAGACAGACGCTACAACAAAAATTGCTCGTACCTCGCATGTTGTAAGTGGTCGCTTCTTCGGGTACAATTACTAGTCTCGGATTCTAACGGCCAACGGCCAACATGTGCTTACGGAGGATCTCTGCCAGTCGTGACTACTACTAAATTCCGGCTAGTCCGTCACCGGCGATTTGCATCATCCATGCTGACGACGGTCGAATGTTGAACAGATACGTTCGAATGGCTTAATTCAGCGACGCCCCTGTCTGTTCTGTATAAAATGACCTCGACATCTCACTCAAATCTCAAGGTTGATTCCTCACTTTCTTCTCTATCCTCTTTTGCCCTTCTTAGAGCTCGACGCTCCCTTTTCACTTCCATTTCCTGTCACTTTACTCTTACGTCCACAATCATGGTTGCATTCAACTTCTTCGTCGCCGCACTTGTCGCAATTTCCGTGACCGCGCGCCCCATCTCTCTCGGCGACTTGGAGAAAGTGCGTGCGATAATTTCTGGCTACTTCATGTGCTAATTCCGTCTATAGGAGGCCGCTGCGTCTGTTGCCGCTGGCAACGTCGGTACCGACTCCGATGCCGGCGCTTTCGGTATCGGTGGTGGCCAGAACCAAGAGGCCGCCTTCGAGAACCAGCAGTCCGAATTCGCTGCCGCCGCGACCGCGGCAGCGGCGGCCGAAGCCGCGGCGGGTGTCGATATTACTGCATCCATCGCAGCAGCATCGTCTTCTGCGGCAGCGGTTGCGGCGACGGCCACCGTGAACCCCCTGGACCCGATCCCGGTGAATAACCACGGCCTCACGCCTGAGCAGCTTGGCGCCCTTTCTGGGCTTCGGGCTAAGCTTCAAATCGACACTCAGTTCAACGACACCGGAGCAATCGCCAGCGACAACGATGCTATTGAGGCGGCCATATCGGTTAACGATGGATCAGGATTCTAGGGTTGGAGTTGGGCTTTCATTGTATTTTTAGCACCGGAGTGGAATTTACGGGATCGGGGTTTGGGAGAAACCATTGGGCACGCTTTACGCACCCAATCTGCGCTACTGCTTGCCATATACTTATGCGCAGGCCTTTCAGGTGGGTGAGCAATTGCCATAATTGAAAATTGAAAATATCAAAATATCATGGCTCGAGATCCCGACCCAGTCAGTATACGTACTTTCATCGTTGCATCCGTAACATACGGAATTCGTCGTCTAGAAATTCCTCTCGTTGACCGGCTCAAGCTCCGAATTTTAACCTTCATCGCCAAACTTTTGCGCGCGGTCCGGGTTAAAGGTCTCCGCCATGGGCTTCGCAGTGGCCGTGGCCCCAGACGACGATGTGGCTCGGCCCCATTTTCTTCGACCCAGAGAATGTGCAAGAGCGTTGACGAGTACATTGCTGCGACCAGCTCTTGCCTCGAACCTGTCGCCCTTCCGTATTGTCGCCAATTTTACAAGGAACGCGGGCAGGACCACGATACCCTCTGTGAAGGTAGCCTCTGCTGAAATTTATCCTATGAAGGCAGGTTGCCTCTCAACCTAAAATGCCCCAATTGAACGTTTTTCTGGTTGCTTCATACACTAACTGGACAAAAGAAATGTCACATGGTTTTGGGGTCTTCTGTTGCTCAATCTGCTCCAAATAAAATGTAGGCATGTGCTCCAGGGAATTATAAGACAGTATGCGCCGTTTAACCCCCAGGTTGCCTCCCTCCTTCTGCCGTAATAAAATATTTCAGTGTTTTCTGAAAAATTGACCCTGCGAAACCATGCTTTACGTAAAAGACATGTACCCTATTTGAAAGTACTTCAAAAATGATACCCATTCACACTTTAATTTATATGGAAACCTAAACTTTTGAGCTCACAATGCCCGGTGGAAGTTGGCCATTTTTAGCATTTTTGGATATTTTTCATCAAAAATGCTAAAAATGGCCAACTTCCGCCGGGTGTTGTGAGCTCAAAACACAACCAATCCAGGTAAATTAAAACATGAGGAAGGTCTATTTTACGAGTTCTTTCAGATAGGGTGCATCACTTTTTCATCCAGGTTGAATTCCAAGAGCGGATTTTCCGGAAAACAGCAAAATATTTTATTCCAGCGCAATGAAGCAGCCTGTAGGTTAAACGGTGCACACCACCTTGTAATTGTTTGAATTACATGCCTACATTTTATTTGGAGTGATTCCGACGCAGGAATGGCCCAAACACCATGTGACATTTCTTTTGTCCAGTTAGTGTAGGCGCACGAGCTTTGTTGGAACCAGGCGCAGCCAACCCTGCTTCCGGTTTTGCAACACAAGTTCACGGCGGATTCAAGTATCTATCGCACTCTCCTCTTAATTTTCCTCCCACTCATGAAAACTCAGTCTCTAGCTCCGTGTCCGAAGTGTTGGTCCAAGGCCCCCGTGCATATGCTGTGTCACAGTGTGTGCACTGTGAAGGAATGCTAGCACGTGCGCGGTCTGTGCGCGAGAACAGCTGAGTCAGCAACTGCATTCCCTAGAAAAGGCGATTCGTGTGTTCCGTTTCTTCGAACAAAACCTGAGGACGTATGTGGACCTTTTCGTTTTCCTTTCCCCGGCTTACCTCCCTCACAGATAAAAGTTCGGACTTGGTATAAGCTCTTCCGCCTCCTCGTCCGCGTTCCCGTCCTCTAGACTGTCGGCGGCGTGTACGCACGTCGGGGTTCCCTGCTGCCGCCATACTCTTGTCGATGACCCCGAGATCGACGAGGAGCCGCTTCGGCTGGCTCTCATGACGCGGTTCAGTCGGAGGGAGAGCGTATGGTGGTAGGTGGGCGCCCTACATTTTTGTTACTTTCTTACTCTAATTGTGTGTTCATGCCGTCCCTGCCAGTGAAATGCATATTACTGTCCGCGCTCGGATCTCTGCGTATTTCGAAGTTTTTTCCCCTCTCAATCCCAGATTTTTCTGAGGCTAGGGTTATTAACGTTATTGGTCGCATCTTCACATCGGTCTTGGGCGCAGACCCAAGGTTAATCGAACGTTTTCATTCGTGGATCTGTAGATTGTGCACGAACATTCAATCAATGGCCACAAGTTCTGACCGTCTCAGTCTCTTGGTAGAACTTCTATCATGATGAATTCGTACCAAATTGTGGCCACATCTTCTGATCCCTCAACCACCCACACTGTGGTCACATCTGGTGATCCCGATTCCCTAACGTTAACAGGTTGCTTTCGTTCTGCGCGACGGGTATAAAAGGTCAACGACATTGGTCAACTTGCTCATCCGCCACGCCTCCACACCAATCGGTGGGTTCCCTATACACCACTTCCCTTACTTACACCTCTAATTATTGTTCCGTAGGCCACATGATCAACACTCTTAGAGCCTGTTTGTGGCTTGCGTCTTTCTCATTAACAACCGGCCGCTGGGTCCTGCTCGCGACCCTTGGACACGGCATCCTCGTACTTGCATATCCCACCACGGCTGTATATTCCAACACATTGCACTCCGCACCAATCGTCGCTGCGGCTGGAATGATTCTCCACTTTGGCCTCCACGTCCTCTTGGCTGTGGTAGATGCAATCATATCGTCAAAGAACAGGGACCGATCTTATGCTTTATTCTGCGCGATAGCAGCCCTCCTCATGGCTTATGAATACTTGGCTCAGACCGCGGCAAATGTTGTCGGCACGGCGATTTTGAAACGTAGTTCTTACGAAGGTCCTCTACTTGACCTGAGTCATGCCGCACAGGTCGGAGCTCTGGCTGGAGCGTTGAATGTCTTCTTTATGGCTTTCTATATGTTGATCTTTCTTGGTTTAGAAGCCCGCTGGGGCCCAAGGTCGTGAAAGCTAAATCTCCCAGTTCAAAATATCTACCTAGTAATCTTTTGTAGAGTTACAAAGTACATCCGGAATTCGAATCATCTCTAAGTCAACACAATGACATATCCCATTGTCGAACTCCGGACTGAATTTCTGGACGCAGAGCCTGTGAAAACTGTGAATTCCAATTGTGATGTACAGGGACGTAGATAACGCAAGGACGGAAAATTTTGGGAGGCTACAGAATTATTGGCCGAATCTCTACAAGAAAATCTAATCAGAAATAATAATGTATGGAGCCATTACGATGAAAGCGCCGCATCCTTCAGCTTTTGAAGCTCCTCCCAGCTACGGTCAATACCGAAAAGGGAAGGCATGCGATTCCAAAACTCCTGGCGCGCAGTCGCGTGCATCTTCCGACACTGTCTGACGCACGGGAGGCAGAGATCCCCCACCACTTGGTCCCAGTCGTGGTCCTCCCAAATCTCCAGCGGAAAATGACACGACGACCAGTTCTCCGCGACGAACTGTGAGAGTTGCAGCAGTTCCGCGTTGCATTTGGCGGGAGTGTCGCACTCGGGAAAGCGCCGCTTCAAGAAGCGCAGTACTGACTCTACTGCAATGGCCTGCTCCGGATAGGCGATGAGGAGGGCGCGTTTTTCCGGGGTCATCTCCAATGTCCCGCCGAGGTCTACGCCGTCGACGATGCGCTGTATTGGATTGCTGCAACCCAGATACATAATCGCTGGAATTAACCACGGTGCGTCGACCTCTTTGAGCAGCTGGAGGATTTGGAATACGGGATAGACCTTGGGCGGCGCGCGGAAGTTAACGATGTCCCGGGAGTAACCACGGAGGTCCCAGGCCTCGAGCGTGGTGGGGTATATATGGGACAAATGACGAAGGCAGCGTTTTGTGAGATAGTCGACGTCGTATTTGATACTGAGGCGGAGGATAGCGCCAAGGCTGTCGAGTGACGGTGTGAATGGGGGGACGAAAAAACTAGGCGCAGTCCAGCATAAGCCTGGAGACACGATGAGGAGGGGTAATCACGCACCTCGAATCAAATATCGCACGGAAAAAGGCCGTCACGTCAACGGCCTTGTCGTGTAGAATAATTCTGGGACAGCCTTCAACTGTCTCGGTGTCCGATTCGGTTGGTTGGGGGAAGGATATCATGTCGCGGAAAACAGAGGACTGTTTTGCCAAGATTCCGCTGTAAACGCGGAATAGACTCGTCTCCGCCTGGAAGACCAAAGTCGCATCGAGGAACCATAATTCAGAGACACAATCATCACGGGCGGGCGCTGTGTGAGTAGACATTTGGAGTGGAGGTGAGAGGCAAGACGTGAAGATGTGACGATGCCCACCGTTGCCGCACATGCTGCGTAACGATCGTTGGTCGGCGCAATTTCTTTTTCAATTTGGTTTCGATGTGGATTCCCTCGTGGGTTACGATCGATCGCTCTGAGCTTCCTGATGTGGAAGTAGATCAAGACGAGATCATATTTGCTCTTCCTAGTATGGCGCAGACATCGTCTAATTCTTCGGACCTGTCCCGTATGATTTTTCTTCAAATTCTTCGAACGTTTCGAGTGCGTTCTCGTCCCAAAGCTGAAATCCTGAACTTCCTGTTTGGACCGAGCGACACTGTTTGCTTGGTACTGAACTCGGGGTGAACTCCAAACGTTCTCGGAGGGAGGGTGGTAGACAGCGGACTGAAAATTGATCATGAAAGCCGTCTCAATCCGCAGCGGTGAGAACAGGGCCGTCACATTCGAAACATCTTCAGCGCCACCGATTATTATTTGGAGCTTGGAGTAAATGTTGGATGGATTTTGGGGCGGCAGCCGTCAAGGAGGGTAGTTAATTGAAGAAGGCCGGCATCACCGCTGCATCACACCCAAGTAATCGAATCTGGTTCAACGCTCGTCAGAAAGCATCAAGAAAGCACGTACACATAATACGGCGATTACAAGTAAAGTAAGTACATTTGATTTGGGTTTAGTTTCATCTTCTTTCCCCGCGGCGTAAGCAACATCGGCACTGTTTGTGGGTCATCGAAAACCACCAAGTGAGTCAGTAACATCACGGTGGCGCAAAAAACTCCTTGTCGATATAATACCTCTCCACCCCCGGATTTACCCTCGCAATCTTCTTCACCAGCTCGCCCTTCCGCTTCCAAATCGCGTGGTTCTCCGCCTGCGTTCCCGCCGCCTTTGCACTGTAGAGAGTACGCGCAGTCAGATCAAGTGTGTAAGCAATTGATTAATTTTTCGGACCTTTGATCCGACTGCATTATATTTGACTGCTTTTCAACACACTCAGTTCAACTGTGTGCAAAGCAATTGCCACAAGTGCAGTCAATTTGACTGCTTTTACAAACTTTCTCCCCCCACCTCCCACGACCAAATTGACTACCCAGAAGTTGAAATCCATGGCCAGTTTGCGCTTGCTTGATGCGGAAGCCATCGACCTTTGATCCGGCGTATGTTTACTTCCTCCGCTCTTTACTTTCGGTCCTTCCAGATCTAAATGCGTGTTTCTCAACGTCTAACTCGTCCCTGCGTCTCTGTATCGCTCCCAACTCTCTTCCCGTCTGTAAACTCGACACATCTACAAACTCCGAAACACCACCAGAAATTTCATGCAAGAACGACGCTATTCCTGCACTCGTCGTCATTAATGAACCCGCGCTTCCAGACCGACGATATCGGCCCCTCACGCGCTCCTGAATCGCAGCGGCTTGGAACCTCGCCGACCGATTTACCCTCGCACTTAGCCGTGTCTTGTGGGCTTCCTCCACCAAGCTGCGGACAGTACACCGCCCTTCACTGCCCGCTATCCGATGGTCACTATGACACCCGCTGTTCGTGTCCTTTGAGAGAGTTAATCTTGGCTCAGGCACAATGTTTTCAGCTATAGTCATGCCAAAGTTGCTTTCGAACCATGCCCGTTCGAGTTATAACTAAGCAGCCAGTCCAGGCCAAGCTTATCGTGCAACTTTTAAAGTCACCAGTACTCAGATCGAGCCACAGATTCGAATTTTGACCGCGGTGGCCTGCGGCACGGGTCCGTCTGTTGTCGGGCACAAACCTCATCTTCCTGTCTTTCGAGGGGTTGCAACCTTTCCCACATGACCGTGGAATATCTCGAGTCGCTCACATGGTAATGCCTTTGGGGTACTCTGGTATTTCCTCCTTTATCGCAGCAACTGCAAGTGCTGGGCCACCGTCACCGCCGTTCAATCACATATTACGCCTTATTCAAACTCTTTCATAGGGGTCCCGCACTGCAACGCACCCGGGTTTAGGTGTAACAGCTATTTCATCTCTGGACCAATGCCTCTTGCAAATTTGCTCTTGTCCAGGTTTGTTTCTGACGGATTTCAGGTTACGGAACATTATACAGCCGCTCTCGCAGAGATTCCGGATGCAGAGTGTGAGGAGCAAGAAACTCATCACGAAAAATGTGTCCGGTGTGGCTTATGTTGGCGAGTCTTGGAACCCCATGCTACTTGCATTCTTCCTGGTGGTCTTGCTAGCGGGTGCGGCAGATGCAGTGAGTTTTTCTTCCACAATTATTATTTGCCTTCTGACGACCTCCAGACTTCATCTGGTGTTCAATCGTTCTTCCTCGATAAAAAGCTCGGGACGACCTTGACTGAGTAGTTGGGTGCGATAGGTTCCCAAATTTCAACGACAGGAAATATTTGCCTTACGTCGGTCAAGTGTTTATAATAAAGATTATGCGGCGACAGGTAAGTCATATTGTGTTCAAAATATGTACAAAAGGAACTCACTCATTTAGCCCGTCTCTCCTCTTGGTCGTATTAGATCTCTTTTATGGGTGTCGAGTTTATTTTATCACGGCTATCTCATTCCTGCGGGAACAATGCTTTTTGGAAGCGCCTGGTGCGCCGATTCAAGAAGTAATAGGGCACTTATAACTCTAGGGCTGTTTTGTGCTGTCCTGAGATTTCCCCTGACCCAGACCGGTTCTACCCCAATCGCTTTTGAAGGATGGGGTCGTGAACCCCGATATCCGAGAGCCTGATGCGGCGGTTGGATTTAAGCGCAGGTTGATACACATATCTTCGAGAATTCAACCATGGCTAATTTCTGTCGCAGAATTTGCCCCGGGAGATGCATGAACGACAAAAATGCCTTACTCATTATTGTTTCCTTTCTCTCTACGTTCGGAATTCTGGTCTCCCTCGATGACGACAACAAAACCCAATAAATATGAAGCTAACTCAACCATGGACTGTTTACATGCGGAAGTCGTTGGTCATTTTTCTCAAGTAGTTTGACATTGTCTTCACCTTCCAAGGCCGCCTTCCGTTCGATTGTCCGGGCGTCACTCAATCGGGTTCTGGCGTCCTTTCCTTTTCAGTTATCGGAACTTGGTGTTGCCCATGCTCGGTGTTCTGAGTTTCCCCTCGATTCACTGCCATTTGTGTCCCGTTGAAGTTGGCGGAATACTTAGATAAAGCGACTGACTCCGTAATAAGCCCGGAACAAATGGTAATGGCGCCTAGCCCTCCGGTTTCGAGCACCAAAGAAGACTACGGCATCAGCATGTGCATCCGCCGTTCCGTTGTTCTTCAAGTTCCATCCCACTCGCCGAAGTTGACCGTCTCTGCGGATTATATGTATTGTCTCCCGTTGGCTCCTCTTCTGATCTCGTTCTTCCTGCGGTTGAATACATCCTTTGAGTTGGACTAAGGGAATTATATTTTCAATGTATACAATTCGTTTAAAAATCAGGTCACAATAATCTTACACAACACTTGCTGTATCCTGCATTTTCACACTTTGCTCTACTAGTACATACTCAGGTTAATGCTGAAACATGAGATTACTGTAAGTTGACGCGTGGTGTTTACTTCGGCCGGTACGGACGATTGTGGGTCACCAGGAAATGCGAGGAAATATTTTTGCAACTCCTGTGTCATATTATAGCACGCAGAACCGATAGTTGAAGCAGATTGAAGTGAAAACCCGGAGTTGCGCATGTTGTTTGTCCTTGTTATTTTTACAAGCTCTACTGCTGTTCTCCTCTTCCCACCACCGTCCGGCGGTCTCTGCGCGTGTCCCTCGCCGCTACCCCAAATTTTTGGCCTTCAATCGCCTCACACGACCCTCGGACACGTCCAGCGTGCTTGACAAGTCCCCAGGAAGCGAAACAAACCAATCAACGGCGCAATACAGTTTCCACCAAGAAGGACGCGTAAGTCGACGCATACGGCCTCTGGCGTCCCGAAATTTGACCCATGCACTCTCATAGACGCAATAGGCACCGGTAATTTCGAACTACACGTCTCAGGTAAGACCTTCATTTCCCATATTATTTTTCAAACATTCTTTGGACGAATTTGGCCACTGACATCCATACACCCCGTCGTTACCAACGGGGAGTGTACCTGCGATGTCATGTCAGCCCCCGCGAGTCGCACCCGACGATTGTGGGTGCCGGGTGCAGTGCCGGTGCGAAGTTGCGCTCGCTCGCGTAAAGTCGCAGTGTCGACGCACGTTGAAGACGAAGAGCACGGGAGTCCTTGTCCTTCACTTTCTTCCCCAGTTCCTTCCTAGCTTCGTCTTATCATAAACTAACGAACCTTTATTGTACCCCTTGCAGGAAGTATACCACAGTGCGCATCTGGTTCTTCGAGCTTTGCGGGTTGGGGTGTGTGTGCGTTTCATATATTATCTCCTTCTCTTTCTTCGTTTTTTCTTTCTTCCTTCCGTTCTGCCTTCCTTTCTCGCTTCCTCCCTTGCTCCCTGACCGCGGGTGCTTGTTTTTACTATCGTCTTCATCTCCGCAGACGCCGGTCAGCCGCGTCGTGTTTTCTTCCTGGCGGGCGCTCGTTCTCGTTCTCTGTCGCGGTCGATGTGGATAGAGTTGTTGAGCGGCCGGATGCCGACGTGCTCTGACTCTGAGGTTCGTGTGGCGAGCAGTCCGCGCGCATGTCTCGCGACCTTGATGTGGTGTGGCTCGGACTTCCACGGTGATGTGGTCGACCGAGCGGGTCCGCTCAGACCTTCGCTCCACTGCCCTCCACATTCGGTGGCGGCGCGCGTGCGTCTCTCCGTTTTGCATATGCTCTGATTCCTCTTGTTGTGGTTTTGTGTGCGACGAGGGTGCACGACGCTGGTGGTGGAGGAGTTGGTTTATCGCGCGCACGGGGACGAGTAGTGAGGGTGGCGTACCTCGGGCGTTGCTTGTCGGAGTCTCGCGTCTGTAGGACGGCGTCTGTGTGGCGGACAGCGACCGCAAGACATGTATATGGGGAGCATAGTTGTGCAGCGTAGAAGGCACGCACCACATTTTGCCGTCATCCTGGTGCTGGTGTCGATGAATGTGCACGATGTTGTACTGGTGCCCGCACCAGCAACATCCGGCCTCGTACTTGTCCTGCTGGCGTGAAGCTTTGTTGTGCGCCCGGCGGCGCTGTCTGTGGTTGAAGACGAATGGCGGAAACCGACTGGATTTCGGTGCCAGTTCAGTAGTTGTGCGGACACGGTGGTGGGTGCGCATGCAGCCGACGTTCGTCTGGTCGTGCTGCATGTTGCGCATGTAGCGGAGCAGGAGTTTTTCTTGCTTCGACTTGGCAATCGACTGCCGGACATGCACTCCCATAACGGGTGTTTGTGGGTGCCGGAGTCAGTGAGGGTTTTAGTACTGGTGCTCGTGGTCGTCGGCGCTGACGAGACGTTACGGATGAGCCCTCTGCACGTATTCCGGCGTTGCGAGTCCGAGACGTGCGCAGTTGTGTTTGTCCTTCTCCTCAATACTTTGTCGCTCTCCTGCTGCTTTCTTTCCCTTTCTTTTTCCTCCTCTCCGTTACTCGCCACCGCTTCTTCACCAGGCAAATCTGGCGGCCCAAGCCGGCCCGAGACCACCAGTCCGCGAGTGTTTCTATTTTTCTTCGATCTTATCGTTATTGGTGTCGATATATTTGGCTGGCGTCATTGCTCTGCACTGATGCCGTCTACACCCACCTCCGTGACTGCCTGCACCCGCCCTTCCAATCTTTTATTTTCGTTCTTTCCCTGCGCAGGGTTAAACTTGCTTTTCGGTAGTCTGAGGTGAAACTTTTCTTCCTGCATCTCGTCCGAATTTCCACATTTTCCCTCCTTGCAGATCCTCAGAATCGCGCTGTTTTCATATCACCGTTTCAGATAAGTAGTCGTGCACGTCGTCGCAGGCCGAGACTAACATTTAGTGCGTGAATTCGCGGTTTGGTTAGCGTTTCGTTTGCGCTATGGGCTAGTCGCCCTCATTTCTTTTATGATTTTACGCTGTTTAACCAGTTGATTTAGGGCCGTTTACCGTCATCTTCCATCGCCTCTTGTTGCAGCCTTTTTTTCGTCGCTACATAATTCCTTTGCAGATGTTTCCTATGGTGAATTGCGCCCACATGTCTACCTGAATAATTTCAAGGTGCGCCGTACAACGTCTCTTGGGTCAATTTTGCTGACTCCTCATCTGCCTTGCTTAAGGTGAATTCACGAACCTCGGTAGCGTCGAGAATCGTCTGTGGTAATTTCGGATTTCGGACTTGACTTCCACGGCGTTGACTTAAAGCTTTGGAAACAGGTGTTGATTTGACCAGTAGGCTGATGGATTGGGTGTCGACTAGTCCATGTGTAATCTATATAGTGCTATAGTACAGATTTATGAAGATAACCAAGTGAGATATGCAGTCAAATCAACCGACAGCTCGCAGTCGATTCAACTGCCCGAAAACACTCAATCCAAGTGTGAAGACGCAGTCAGACTGACTGCCAAGATGGCCAAAATGCAGTCGGATCGACTGTCTCCAGACCCTCAGTTCAAGTGTTCGAGAGCAGTTGATTCGAGTGTGTCCACACACTCAGATCAAGTGTTTTGGTGCACTTGATCCGACTGCGCATACTTTCTACAGTGTTTGAGAACGTGTGGTTGAGCTCGAGGGTGCGCAGCCCTGGGAATATGTGCGCGACGAAGGCGGACAGGCGTGCAACCCCGGTGTGGAGATCGCACTTGTTCAAAGCTAGGGAAACGACGCGGGGGAAAATGGGCCACGTGGGCGGGGACTCCAGTGTGGAGAGGATGGGGAAGATGGACGGCATCATGGCGGTGGTGAGAAACCAGAGGTTGAGCTGCGTGAGGGGCACGTGTAGGCTCAGCAGCCAGAGCGCATCGTGGAAGCGCGCGTCCGGGAAGAGCTCGACGTGCGTCAGGGCCGGAAAAGGCGACACTGTGAGCGAGTCGCCGAAGCGGGTGGTGAACGTGTGGACGACGTAGTGCGCGAGGGCAGTGAGGTGGTGCAACCGCGGCAGCGCAAGCGCCTTCTCCGTGGGGTGCAACGCCTCCGCGACGGGCGACATGTATTTCAGCGTCGTGAGCGTCGGGTGGCGGTTGAGAAACGCGGCGGAGACGGCGGCAGAGATCTCCTCGGCCCAGATGCCCACTTCGCGCAGGTGGGGGAGCCTAACCGACTGAAGGATAGCTGACCATTCCGGCGCGGAGAGCTTGATGGAGAGGAGCAGCGTATGAAGGCTGCGTGCGTTCACGACGACCATCGTCCACGGCGACATCGGGCCGAGGGCGCCGCAGACGGGGTAAGTGATGTCGAGGGACTCAATGGAGCGGATAGAGGGCACCCACTGCCGCGAGCCGTCGTGCATGGTCATCTTGTAGTACTGGTCACGCGTATATGGATTCCACCTGATGAGAGTTTTGGGCTTGCAGGTGAATAGCCCGTTGCTGACTACGAATAAAGCGGTATGTGATTGGCCACAAACGGTAGTGAGGAGATATGGCGCTAAGCCCGCGATGGTCCATCCCACTGGGCGGTCGATGATGTTTTTACCAAAGTCGAGGGACACTTTATGTATCCGTGTGGGACCGAGCCAAAACCGTCTCAGCAGGGCTTCGAGACGGCGGACATCTTTCGTGATTGATGTGGGGGCGGCGACTAGGTATTTTACCGCCTTGAAGGTGCCACTGTAGAAGGTCATGGCTATCCGCAAGGCGCGAAGGGCGTCGGAAGATGTTATTGTTACATAGCCCGATGCAGGAGACATATTGTACCGCATGAGGAGACATTGGGTCGCCAGATGGTAAAATCGCTTCGAAACGGCCACCATTAAGTGAAGAGATTTATCATCCATGACCTCGAGGATTGCGAACAACATTTCCGTTGGTAGGGACGTTAAAGAGGAGTACTCTGTCGATGGCGCCAGTGTCGCAGCGGATTTGTCTGAATTGCTCCGGTGCCGCTGGGTGCGACTCAGAGTCCACCTAGCAATCCGGGAGGGCATCGTTAGTACCTAGATCCTAGTGGGTGTTCAACCTTAAGAGGGAGAAAGCTGTGGACCGGGTGGTATGGGACACATCAGCAAACCCTGATTTTCCCTGTAGTGGCCTGTAGTAGCCCATAGTAGCTTGTAGTAAGTGCCCAGCTACATAGTACTCTGTAGTATTCTGTAGTGAGGCTGATACTCTGTAGTACCCTGTAGTACTCTGTAGTAAGGCCACTACTCTGTAGTATTCTGTAGTAAGGCCGCTACTCTGTAGTACTCTGTAGTAAAGCTGCTACTCTGTAGTACTCTGTAGTAAGGCCAGTACTCTATAGTACTCTGTAGTAAGGCCGGTACTCTGTAGTACTCTGTAGTAAGGCCGGTACTCTGTAGTACTCTGTAGTAAGGCAGCTACTCTGTAGTACTATGTAGTAAGGCTGCTACTCTGTAGTATTCTGTAGTAAAGCTGCTACTTTATACTTTGTAGTCGAGGCCTTACTTTGTACTGTGCTGTACTTAGCATGCCATTCCGTAAAGAACCTTGGCCCAGTCAAGAGACCATGAGGTAGTTGTGTTCGCCGGGGTTATGGTGTGCTTCAGCAAGAAGGGATCGGCCATCACATTCAAAGGAAGCACACCCGCGAACATTGTGCATCGCCGTTTTGTCAAACTGGTGGTGCCGCCAATGGTGCTATTGTACATCTGAGTTGTTTTGTGTTCATACACTTATTAAAGACTGACATTGAGTATGCTCGAAATTTCAAAACCGCCGCGTCTGGGAAAGTATTTTGCAATTTGTGCCTCAACAAAGCCGTCTAAGGAAAATTTGTGCTAGACAACTCTTACAGCTCTTTTTGAGCTCTACAACTTTCGTTCAGGGTCTATTTTTAGATCCACAAATATTTCATCTCATATACCTGTAAGATATTTCCAGAGTATGCATTTTCAGCACAGGAGATGAGAGTGATCACTGACGGTAGGCAAGAACCTGAAGAGTTGCTTGAAAGTAAACTGACCTGGAGATCAGAGGGTACCCACTTATCACAGTGGGTACTTCAATTCTACATGGTCTCTTAGCTCAGTTGGTAGTGCACCTAGTCCTGTATTTTGCCCGAATGCGCGCGGTCGCGAGTTCGATCCTGCCAGAAGACACTTTATTAAATTAATTACATTACAATACATTACATGTCTATTCAATACAAAACCATGTACTGTACTCTAGACACTTCTAATCGGGTTGAACCAAGGGCTTGAAGCCGGCAAGGTAACTTTTCTTGCGCTTGAGCCCCGTACTACAGAGTGCTACAGAGGATGCGCCCTACTACAGAGGATGAGGGCCTACTACAGAGCACTACATAGTCCTGGCGCTACTACATAGTACTACATAAACAATGACCTTCACTACAGACACTACAGGCACTACAGTACTACATAGTACTCTGTAGTACTATGTAGCGGGCCCAGGGTTTGCTGATGCAAGCACCGCCCTAAGGAACCCACGCCTAAATTAAACGATTGATTCCATCGAATTCCCAGTGACGGCCGTGGTTCCCGCACACCTGTTGAAACTGATTATACCTTGGGTATTCTGAAGTTTCTGCCAATACTTTTAGATTTTACTTTCCAGTTCACGCGGTATTTTCCCATCTGTAAACTCTGTCTTCATCGAATGAATTGCAATCGGCCAGCACACGGCCTTGATCGATCTTGATCAACCATCACTCGCCAGATCTTATCAGGACACGTAGGCCCGGGTTTGCTTCTTGCTCTCACAGCCGTAAGCTGTATCGCTGGAATAGGTGCTGTATCGCTGAATTTCAACAGAACTGTACTGTGGAATGCTTGAGGCATTCGATTTGGGCGAGATGCACCACCTTTTGCCTAGCCTCCAGCGCCAAAATCTCGATTCTCTGTCTGATGAGGTTCTACGGCGGATATTTGATTACATCCAGTCTTCGGCAGAATACAGCCATCCCCAACTTCTCCTTGCGTCTGTCACCCATCACTGGCGAGAACTGGCCATTGGAATTCCATCGCTGTGGACCACTATCCGTATCAACCACGATCGCCAAATTTCTGCCCTTGGGGAGATTCTTCTGCGGTCGAAAAACCTTCCTGTCGCAATTTATATACGACTTGATGCCTTCCGATACCGGTTCTTCACCGAGTATCTCGACGCGATCGACGCGTTGGTTCCCCATATCGCCCGTTGGCGCTCACTTTCCATCATCGCCACAAATCCCGTTTTGCACAACATTCGCAATCGGATACAGAATCAACCAATGCTCGCCCTTGAACACTTTGAGCTCGTACAATCCGACTCGGGCCGTATCCAGCACCTGGGACCCTTCATTTTCGAACCATCAGTCTTCCGGTCCCTGCGTCTCGAGCGCACGATGATGTACGCCGCAGACGCCTCCCTCCTGGCTGGGCTCACCCATATCGAGCTCGTCCAATCCTCCCTCGCGATGCTAGACGAGCACAAGCTTCTCTCGCTCGAATACCCCACCCACGAGCCACGCCCGCCCAGCATGCTCGCGCTGCAGCACCTCGTCCTGGACGCCAGCAACCCAGTACATGAAAGCGACGGGCTCCCTTACAGCCCGGCCTTCACCTCCAACAACCTCGCCTCTGTGTCGTTTGCCCATCTGGCGGCCCCGTCGATGGACCTCGTGCAAGCGCTCTCGCGCGTCTACGGCACCGCGCTCTCCGCGCCGCATCTACGCTGCGTCTCCATCGCGGACATCGCGGGCCACGCGCTTGTCATGCTGCTCTCCGTCGTGCGTTCACTAGCGTTCCCGCTGCTAGACCGCCTCGAGCTCGCTGGCATTGACACAGCAGGTATTGATGATCGGGTCATGTGCGCATTTACGAAGGGCGTGAGGGAGCTCGTGTTAGCTCGGCTTGACGCAGGTCCCATCCTTGGGCGTTTGGTGGATCCCACTGTGCTCCCTGTGCTGGAGCGCATTGAGCTTGATGGCGTGGAGATATTTCGTCCGAGCACATAAACGAGAAGCCTACGGAGTATTCTTATAGTGCTTCGTGGCTCTAATATAACACATTCGACTCATATTTCTTAGACACCCACGTTGATGCTCGAAATATTCAAACCCGAAACAACACTCAAATGGACCATCAAATGTCTCAGATCGGGGTTTGCTGTCACTCGACTCGTTGCCGGCACCAGGAAGTGTTGTGACCCTCGAGAAAGATATGTTTGGTGTTGACCGAGGCCACCTGACTGGAAGAGCGCTACTCACCAAATTCAGATTCCTCGCGGTCCACTGGTGCCTTCGCACCGATGTAGGTGAACGAGTCTCTTCGGGGACGCCACTGTCGGTGCACAGTGCTCTTTTTTGAGTCTCGTGAGCCTGCCTTGCTCCCCAGTGACACCGAAGCCAACATGTACAGAAGTATATTAATGCTTAAATCAACCGGTGGCCACACCTCGAAGTCTGGACGCTCAAAGGTACTTTATTTGTCACTTTGCTAATATCTCTCACTCTCACTCTGCCTCAGACTGCTTCAGCCCGGCTTTTCAAAGATATATGTGAATTATATTCAGCTACATGTAAGTAGATACTGTGAATATATTCCCTTCTCCCTACTATTTTGCGCACCGTGCGGTGTACAATGACATCATTGAAATCCGCGTTTTTTTGCGATTTGACTTCAGCACTTCCAGATACACAGTAAATTTGGTGCGCATGTCCTCTACCTCTCGACTAGGATGCTTACAAGTATTTCACAGACTCCTCCCGGCGCCGGGGAGCATAAATCTCTAGAATGGCAGCAACGGCTTGCCCACCTCCTGGGGTGAAAAATGCGATTTTTGCTATTTTCCGTTATGGTGTTTCTCCTCCAATTCCGTCTCGATTTCCTTTAACCAAAGTACCCCGAGAAGCACTAGGACTCCGCTCGAGATATGTTCTGCTTGGAGGCGGAACGAATGCCGCGTTCGTCGGCGGCGCTGTCGGTAATGGCAGCGAGTTTTGGCGACATTTGCGTGGCGGTGAGGTTTCTCGGCCAATTCTGTGTTGGTTACCCTCAACTAATGTACCCCAAGCATCTCTAGGACTCTTGCCCAAACCGGAATGTAGCATGTCTTTTTGGAACAACTGCAACTTGGACCACTCGATGCAGGTCACTTTGGGTCCCTCAAGAATTTAAACAGGTGCTCTTGAGGGTGGAAAGATCTGCATTGGACACCCAAATTTCCAGTTTTGGTATCGCAGGACTCGTACAAATTATAGAGGCCAAGTGGAAATTGAAAGCGACAAGCCAGTCCCCCGGGGAGAATAAATCCTACTCACTGTGAGCTTGAAAGCGGCCTCCAACTTTCCTGCTACATTCAAACCAACCTCGCAAGGCAAAAGAAAACAACGGGGAAGCCGGCAGCCGGCCTGCGACCCCATCACGAAGGTTACCGGAACGCGGGTGCCAATATGGCCGCTACCAAGCCGGGGCACCGGCACCACGCTCCGACCCCCGAACAAAGGAATCGGTGACCGACGCGATGCCGCCGTGAGGCGGGGAGGCCCGACCGCTGCCTCTTTTGATGAGCGGAGCCCCCGCTCGCCGTGGCCGATGGCGGGAATAACTGCTCATTACAGTCACATGTTGAGTCTCTGTGTATATATGGTCAGTTTCTTTGTGTATATGCGGGCTCAACTCTGTGTATACCAAGTGTATACGCACCTCAACTCTGTGTATTAGACCATCTCTCTCGCAGTATTGGGTGCACTTTTGGCAATGTATATACGGTACCTCGTGTAT
Organism: Mycena alexandri; assembly: GCA_029233265.1. Classification (NCBI taxonomy): domain Eukaryota; kingdom Fungi; phylum Basidiomycota; class Agaricomycetes; order Agaricales; family Mycenaceae; genus Mycena; species Mycena alexandri. The sequence continues at coordinate 104,627 of JARJCM010000186.1, forward strand.
CGTAGTATTTGATTTTTTTTTTACAAAAGGAACAGAATACTGGGAAGCCTAAAAAGCTTCATGTTAAAGAATTACACTTCGGAATGTACACTAGGTAGGTGGGCAGAGTTGAAGGGAAAGAATGTAACAGTACTGGGCCGCCGTGCATATTAGATCGGGACACAGTCTTCCTATACATCATGTATAGAGTTTCAGGTCGGTGTGTTCGGGACTGCCGCGAGCGTGGGGTAGCACGGATACTCCGTGGGATTGGGGCTCGTCCAGCCAACTATGTGTATCGTTATGAATTCAACATTGAATAAGTAAATGGAAAACACTCACCGCATCTCCAGCAGCTGAGCAGTCCTTTAGGATCGCTAGCGGGGGTTCGTCACTCAGTTCAACAGGAAACTATATGGAGGTATTTCAGACTCACTATTTGTTCTTGATCTCAAGGAGACGTGGATAGTTCGGTCCCCAGTACGAGACTGTAGACAACGCACTCAATTTTTGCAGATCCAGGGAGGTACAACGGCCTACCCTCGTGATTGCTCTCATAGACATCCCCCTCGTTCATATACGAGCCAGAATCCGGGGCCAGCGGCACCAGTTCAGTTTGAACGAAGTCGTGGGCAACACTCAACCCAGCGCTCACTTGCGCCGGGGTGCTGTTGTATGCCCAAAACGAGGGTAACTCCAGCTGAATACCGCGTAAGTAATGTTCTGCGTTCAAAAGTCCATGTGCTCACATGCCACAGCGAGTTGCGCCATGCGGGGGTCACGGCTGTCGCGTTGGGGGTGGCCTTAAACGAGATTGGTGTGACTACGCCAACGGCGGGCATCCCATGCTCCGTGGTCTGCTTGACCAGGTGTGCGACGAGTTGCCTGCGCCCTGTGTCCGTCTCGTAGAGTGTCTTGGGCATGAGTCGCGAGCCGAGCGACGCGGAGCCACCCACAGGCTAACGGAATATCAATAATATACGAAGAACAAGAATGGTGGGACGTACCACTTCAGCTTTCGTGACGAAGTTCGTGAAGAAATCGAACCACGAGGAAAACGTCGTGAGTGTCGCCGTGCCGTTGTTAGCCGCAGCGAAGGCCGCGACAGGCGCCATGGAGGCTGTCGCGTTGGCCAGGGACAGCTGCGAGTTTACGTAGGCGATCCCAGCAGGAGCGTTGTTGATGTGCCCGCCCCAGCCCTCATCGGCCCACCGTACAGAATTGTTGACGAGGACTCCGAAATATTCCGGTAGGTTCGTAGGGGTCGCCGCGAATGTCATGTTGATTCTGCTTGTGTTTCAGCGCTTGGGCGAGCATTGCGAAGCAGGGACGACGCACACTTGAAGCGGGAAGCTTTTCTCGACGAGATGTGTGGATTCTATTACGACGCCGAAGGTACCTCCGCCGCCGCCGCGTAGCGCCCAGAACAGATCGGTGTTCTGGCATGCGTTGGCGGTGCGCAGCTGGCCGTCGGGCGTAACTATTTTAATTTCAAGCTGAAGGGACGGTGAGTTCGCCTGATTCATAACTTGGGACCTAAACGTACGACGCGGTCGACACCTAACCCCAGAGTTGGAGAAAGTACCGAGTGTCCACCGCCCTAGATTACAGGATGCGTGAGGGAACCCGGTCAACACGATGATAAAGCATACCATCAGCCAACCGCCGCTGGCACCGACCGTTTCGGAGTAGCCGCCTATGAACGTGGAGTCATGTTGGTCTGCAAACTGATAAACCTGCGCGAGTGTGACGCCGGCCTAAAAGAACTTCAAAATGATATCTAGCCGGCCACACCGAGGAATCCGTACACCGGTGGTGATGGCAAGATGGGACGACCCCTTGCAACCCTCAGCAACAAAGCTCGGCTCGTAGCTCATCTAAGAGGCATGGGTGATGGGTGAGAATCAGTTGAACTGGTTGAGCACAATTACAACTTGCCGTTTGCAGGTTGCGCGTCTGGGAGGCGTCAGAGAGCGAAGTCAAACTAAGGATAGTTGAACGCACCCAGAGTCCCAGAGAGTCACGCCGCCGCGAGCGCCCAAAAAGGTCGTGCCCACTATTTTTGATAGACAGCGGAACTTTGGTTTCTTGGGAGAATTTGAAGGCGGCCTGGATGTCCCCTGCAGTCTGAACCTCAATCTGATCGAGGAAAGAAATGAGTATCCGTCGTGTGAATCAAGTATGAGGTCATGCACATAATAAGGCGGGATCTCACCCTGGTCGCAGGACTGGCCCGCAATCGCCGCTAGGTCGGTGGGGTCAAGGAGACACTTTGAGCCTGTCTTCATACAAGTCTCGAACTCGACCTATCCGGTGTCAATGGCGCAGAACAGTAAGCGGATGACCACTTACAAACATGTTCGCGCTGAAGGAGTCTACTCTGAACTGCGGAGAATTGTAGTTGGCTTGAATCACCGCACATGCTCGCTCGTCCAGGTTCACACTGTGGTTGTTGTACACCGAGAAACAGGGTTGTGCGAATGGTGTCGCGGTGTGAAGCCGCCCGCCGACTGTGGAGTTGAGAGAACGCCATTGAGCCTGAGAGACATTGAGGATTGGAGTTGACGAGGCAGCGGTGAGGAGCGCGAAAGATATCAAAGATAGGGCCGAATTCATGACCGACCAAGTGGGCTTTTCGTCGCAGCTACGACGCGTCGGCTCTCAACCGGCTCTTTTCAAGTAACCTGAACGATGTCTTCAAGCGATCATTAATAAGGGTGATTGGTCGGGGATTAGATACATGGGCCGGGATGGCGTCGCATTTCAGGGCGCGATGCCCCGTGGGGCGAAATTCAACAGCGTGGAAACCGCGGAACCAACAGCGAACTGATGGCATCAATGACCGAGCTGGTCGCCGCAATCCGCCGTTGCGGCTGAGGATGGACGAACGTAGGCGCCGGCGCCGACCGTCTATGCGCACGGTGGACAAGGGAGGAAATTTAAGTGGAACTTCTCAACTATTCTGTCATCGACGACTTCCTCTGGGCTGAGTTGTTTCCAGAGAAATGCGATTTTCCCAACCTTGTGTTCTCGGACTAAATTCTGATCATCAAACAGCGTACCAATCGCTGGCAAGTGAAATTAGCACCACTTTTGGTTACATCTGCGAATCATGCTTCGGTGAGTTCTCCCGCTGTTAGTTGATGGCGTTTCAATCAAGATGAGGGTCAGAAGTCGCGATATAGAGCTGAATTTATAGACATTCCGGTTCAGAAATGGGGGCTTGAATTTCAACCGACGCGTTGAAATCTGACGTGTCTGAAGTGCACCGTTTCTCCGCGATGGCACACCAACTCGGGGATGATTTTCCTTTACTGTGGCTATTTAATTTCACAGGGGCTCCCTCGTCGACCTGCCACGGCACCGTCTCACCAAACGATCAGCAGTTGCTGCCTGATCACCCAATTCCCAGACCATCCGTGACAGTTCTGGGATAATTTATGTGTATAGCATCGTCCCATGTGCCCGCATTGGCTCGAATGAATTGTTATTGACGGAGCGTTAGCAGATTTCACGGGTCCAGACACGTGGGGAGGAGGATTGTCTGCGCGGTCCTAAATTGAAACAGAACACGGCTACCCTAGATATGACGTCTATATATCTACGCTACGCCTGCCCAAATGCCGCCACCGGCATATTTGAAGCCGAAATTGAATCAGCGAGAACCAATAATGCCGTCCATACCGTAGCATACATGATACTACGCCTTATGTGTAGTCCGGTTCCTGTTGTTTCAATTTGAGACCGCACAGGCAATCCTCGCCATGCCAACGGGTGACACTCGTGTTGAACTTCGCGAGACACAGACAGAGTTAGAGCGCTTCTCGTTTTCACACCACCTGTCAGCCATTACAACAGACGAGGGACGAGCTTACAGTTGTAGTGCTGGTTTATCAGAGACTAGTCAACCATCTCCGAGGATGTTATCTCGGACCATGTGTGCCACCAGGTTGACCTCAAAATAGGAATGTATTCCGGCGATAGGTTTCAGCGACGGTGAATATTCAGATCCACAAGAACCTTTAGAACATGCTATCGAGATCATCAAGCATGATTTCTGGACAACACGGTTGTCAACCAATTTTGCGCTTGGCGCATTGGATGACCAAATTTCGGGCGACTTTAAACCGGCGATAGTATCAGTCGAAGCAGCTTCCTCCAACACTTCCTCCCAGCATAAAGCGTGTGTTGAACTTGAAGTCGCGCTCCAACGCAGCCCGCCATGATTTCTTTTGCTCTGTCAGAAATTATTGCGTTGGTCGTAGAGGCCCTGGCCTACGGTTAGCCTCTGCAACGTGGTCTTCCTAATGCACCTAACGAATGGTTTTGACAGGAATGTACCTCATTCTGTTCTTTGCTAGTTTGAGTGTGGCGTTCAGCAGACGTAAAGCAAAGCGGGGATTCGGTAACAAGTTCCTGGCAACAGCTCTACTGCTTTTCGTTTTGATCACCTGGGTCTGTATTTCTCACGTTGACCACCGCATACTCCACGAACCAGATTCATTTTCTAGCACTTGGCCATCGACTCGGCCATGCTGTTTCTTGCTTACAGCAATGAGACCACTGCTGAGGCGGACTTGTATTATATCAACGGTACTCCGGGCACGCTGAATGTAATGAAGACGGCTCTCTACGTCGCCACGACTTTGGTCTCGGACGCGTTTATGGTGAGGGCAAACTCACGAAATCTTTATCCGTATTGTTCTGACCGACCACAAGTTGTATCGTTGCTTCGTTGTCTGGAATTACTCCATTCCAATCATTGTCTTCCCGACGCTCTGCCTTCTCGCCGGTATCGGTAAGAATCCTCATTGACCCTTCACGAATGGCGCGATGATATTTCTTCAGGTACTGGCATCACCGGCCTCATAGGATTGTCGCATACGACGACGAGTTTCTTTATCAAGGATCAGCTCAATGTCGTTTCGGCGTTCTTTGGTATGACGATGGCTACGAACGGTATAGCGACAGGTGGGCGTCCATTTACCATCACCACTGTAGCACTGACGCCTTGAGAAGCTTTGATTGCGATTCGGGTTTGGAGAGGCCAACGACAAATCTCAGGCATAGCTACCGGGTCGAGCCTCAGCAACCTGCTAGTTATTATCCTGGAGTCAGGTATAGAAACCAGCCTCAAAGGAAAGTGCGGACTAACAGAAACCTTCCCTAGGTGCCATCTACTCCGCCATGCTCATCCTTGTGCTCGCGTTATTCCTCAGTAAAAATACCCCTGGATACAACGTTGTGGTTGACGCGGTAAGCTCCATTTCCCGTGTGTGGAATGACTCTGAATGGAGGCATTCAGACTTCCTCCATTATCGTGAGTACACGATCCAGCATTTACATTCGTACTAACCAAAACCGACGAACAGGGAATTGTGGTATGTTCATCGACCCCCTTGTAACGGCCACAAGCTTACTTTCCTTTATAGTTTTCTCTCATCATTGTACGCATCGGCCTGAACTTGAGCGTCAAATCCGATGGGCGCCCGGAAGACAACCATTCTACCCTTCTTCTCAATACAAGCTTCACAATGGCCCCAAGAAGACCTCCGACGGATCGTGCCTTCGAATTGAAATTGGGAACCAACGTCGCCTCCACAGGTGCCTCGACTGTTGGGCCCGACTTCGACTCAAAGGACCCCGAAGTGATGAGTTCTTCTGGCAATGGAGAGTATCTAGCTCGGTGAGGACGAGTAACAGTGCGCTTGCTTGCCTCTTTCTTATACCTGATTTATGTTGCCTGTGTAACACCAATGATCATGACGATCCCTTCCGTGTTGGGATTCTGTATTATACCGGACAAGTACTAGGATTTTTGGATTTGGTGTTATGGGCGCCTTTGGATTTGGGGCGAAAATTTCAAAAAATGACAACTGAACCCTTCTTGGGTTCGGGGAGCTGTTGGTGTCTGACAGGAAACACAAGATGATCACTGGAAGCAGATGCCAACACTCACGTCGTCTCGCCGTGAGGAAGCGCAAGACCTGTTTCATGTCATGGCAGAAACAGATGCCGTCGACTTGAAACTGGTGCATTTGGATCCGTTTATACCAGAGCGTCGACAGTCCAAAGTGAGGTGTCATAATTTCGTATTGAGGCCCCAACTACTCATAGCTTCTGGAAGCGAAGCATCAATAGCGAGGCGCATCCGCCACGTTCTGGTTACCGACCTACGGAGATGCAGTCTGATTGCTGGCGATGTAGTGTGTGATCCCCATCGTTTCTTGAAGTAGCCAGCAAGGCAGATTTCAGTGTCAGGACGGACAATTTCCAAGGGTTGACTATGAAGTCTAGATTCAGTATTGCCTACGGGGTTCCATCTTTTCAAACATAGAAGTCTTGTATTCCCTCAGTGCACTTCAAGCATCAAGCACAGACGCGTGTGGTTGTGCTTGCCACATCACGTGTCCGCGTCTCCGAGCTACTCCTATTGAATACGGGTCTGCATGTCCGAATAAGTGTAATCTTACTCGGACAGGAACCCATGCACAAGATTCCGCATAACCATGAATAAGAACGAATCGCGATAACATTCATATTATAAGCGACGTATAAATGGATCAAAGAGCCATTCACTTATCATGTGCATTACAGCGTCTCCTTCCACGAAGAGAAGATCCAAACCCGCGCGACGAAGATTATCCAAGCGAAGGCGACTCGAGGGCGTTAGCTCTGGGTCCCTGGGGGCGGATTTGATGATGAGTAAACCTGCAGAATTTAGAGCGCAGCCTGTAGCCTTCCACCTTGTGGAAAGCACATCGATATAGAGGTCAGCGTAATCAATGAGTGCGGCCTCGAGGGCGAAGAACACACTCTCCAACTGAGGTGCCAGCGTGAAAATCCCTGAAGCGTCGCGTGCGGACAAGGCGGAGATGACCGCCGCCGCTTCGTCTGCGGAATTTGTGGCGATGTTTACGAACCGCGCGATGCCTTGATGTTTCCGCAAGATCATGACGATCATCTCTCCAACGAGACCAACGACCCAAAGTTCTCGCAATATGCAGGAGGATCGCATGACCATTGAATCGATGTACCGGGGAGTATCCGGGTCACTGGTAATGATGAGACCAAGCTCGCGCAAGGCCGGCAATTTGAGAGAGTTTAGGATGTCGGTGTGGGAGATGTAGAGGAGGCGAAGACGGGGTAGTTCGATGACTCCGCCAGAGACCGTATGAGCTGAATAGTCCTCGATGATGTGGACACGGGCCTCGACCAGATTGGTCGCGGACCGTAAGATGTCGACGTGTCTCTGCCATGAGCCGTTAAGCTGATATCGTGTCAGCTGATGAGCAGGAAACGAAACGTGGGGATATTCTTCCAGCAGTGAGGAGGCGCTACGAAGAGCGGGAGCGTCTTCGAAGCAGTCAATGTTGGCTTCCGGGAGCCGCTGCCTGTGCGCGCGGTTGTGGTTGCCCCATTCCAGCCACAAGCTGCGCAAAATTGGAACACAACCGCGGACCGCCGCGATGACGGGAAGGAGTTCCGGCAGCAGGGCCAGATTGGCTTCTACCCATAGCGGAGAATACTCCACGAGCAGCTCGAGCAGAGCAATTTGATGGCGGGAATGAGAGAGGCCGGCCGCGAAATGGACTCGTAGCTGGGAGGCCCGGTCAAGTTGCACCCGAAGCAAAGCCAAAGGATAGGCGACCAACGGTTTGTCCAAGATGTCGCAGTCGATCGCAATGAAAGACCATAATGATGGGCAGCCGAGGGCTATTGCTCGCCAACGACCACAGATGTGGCTTAGCGTCCATGGACTATCTTTTAACTCGATTCTGCCGCGGTCAAGAAGTTGCGAATCCGATGGTAGCGTCGTTGAGAAGATCTCGGAGAGGTTTTCCGAAGGCATACGCCGCAGAGGGGAAAGAATGGCAGTATGTCGCGTGACGCCTGCTACGAGATACTCGCGTTCCTCCGTATGCCCTTGAAGTTGACGGACGGAATCGTCCGAGTCATGCTGCGCCAAGCGGTCGCGCCAGTTTGAAAGGGCAGATTGGAGGAATGGACACTCGAAGTGCATCGGGGGTTCATTGCTATTCAGAAGGTCATGATATCGTGCGTCCGTTATTTTACTCGCGCCCATTGGAGCCTGTATCAACTCTGCGACGCTCGTCTCGGTAGACATTTTGATTCTCGATCGACGATAACTGACGTATCCGACATCAGGGAGGAAGCGAGGATCGAGGCCGGGAAGGCACATACATGTCGGGTTTCGCGGTTGCTCACCCCGTTGTTCAACTCTTGATGCGACTTCAACCGTTTGGTCAGAGCAAGGTGAGAGCGAATGGAGAGCCTGTGACAGCCGAGTTGGGATCTTTATCATTCCGGGATCAACCGTTTGCCGTTTTGATCCGCCGTTTTGAACTTGCATTCAAGTATATTCCAAGTACATTCCTGGTTGAATGTACGGAGGTTGATCCTCTCAAATACTTTCCCCTTACACAAGGTCAAAATGTGGATATCGACTTCAAATTTTTTTTTTCATGCAAATCAGGTCCTGTTGAATGCATGCCTTCATCAAGGCCCCCCCTACAGCTGCTGCAATACATAATACCCGATAGCAGCGCAAATAAGTGCCCTCCCCTCCTCTTCCATGGATGTTGTCCTTGTTCTCATAAAGAGGTCGAAAATCTCCAAGTGTGCGACACACTCCCCATTATAAACGTCCCAGCAGCTTATGCTTCCCCCCGTGTAAGCATGAGTCAAGCCGAAGCGAGTCCCAGGAAGGGAGAAAAACCCATGCTTTGGGTTCACCAAAAAGTGCAGAATGCAGGTGGGCCGTGGATTGTGGGAGCTCCAGTTCTTCATCAGTCGGTTGGCGTGTTGCGCAGTGTGCTGGAGTTGCTGCAGCGAGAACGTGTTCAGGTTCTGTGTATTCGACAAGGGATGTGGGTGCCTTTCGACCTCCTGTATCCGGACAAGAGCGTCGAGCCAAAGACTCTTGTGGAGCTCAGTTTTGCGGATGACGCGGCAGGTCTGTGCGTCCAGTTAGAGCAGAATCGGGTTCGTTTAGTAAACTGACTACATACCGAAAGGAGGCTAATGAGATCGGCAACATCCAAGTCCTTGGCGAGCTCCAAGAGTATGTCCTCAGGAAACTCGAGGATGGAAGTCATGAGTCACTAACGAAGGCGGATCAAGATGTGGTTCCGTGGATGATTGCCATGCGATAATTTTGAACGTCCAAATTTCGACGAGGTTTGAAGGAAACAGTTCGGACTCTGAATGGCAGTATACTCGAAGATTTCGATGTGCTTGTGTCGATTCTCTGAAAGCCCTGAGCTCCCGAGGTTTGGGGGCGGAAAAATATTGAGCCGGAAGGGTCGGATTTAGAGATCAAACGAAGCAACAGCGGTATCAGGACCTAAGATGCAAACGAGAGGAATTCAAGTCAGGAAAATATCCAAATTCCAGAGATGCTTGAGAAGGGAGCTTTGCCGGAGGTCAGCGTACCTCGCGGCTGGATTCCTGTGGACCGAGGTTTCCAGGAGTGCATTGCGAGATTGTGAACGATTCTGAATTGTGCCAAAATTCAAGCAGGGGTGTTCGGCCCAGGAAACGGTACTACTGTACTATTTCATTCAATTCGTATGTCACGCGTCACGGCGGCCAAAATATACGAATTTTTTCGTACATGTCACGGGTCACCGAGGCCATATATGAATATGCAAAACAAGTCACAAAATGGGTGAAAACGGCCCGAAAAATGAAATTTTCGCTCCCCTGCCGTATCTTGCTTCAAAAAACCTCCCGAAATTGTAGTTTCACTCCTCACCAGTTGAACTAAGTGAATTTAGGTTGAATTCACCCGCTTTCTCACCAACTGAAATATCTTTCAGCCCAGCGGGCCGCACCAAATATACGAACTTTCCTTGTTGTCACGGTCTGCCGGGCCAATATACGAACTTCAAAGTTCGAATTTTTGGGTCACACGTCACAGCCAATGAGAATTGAATGAAATAGTACAGTAATCCTCGTCCATGTTGAGGCGTATTTCCGAGCTCCTCCGTCGGACGAAATACTCGAATCGAGTTTTCCCAGAGAGCGCCGGAACAGGGTCGGGAAATCACATAATCCGAGCCAAAGCGCGAGATCCTATACATGAAAAGACAACGAAGCGAGCACGTGAAAATCACGTGGATGGCACGTGATATAAGTCACGGGGCTCTTTCGGCCTAAGGCCGAAGGCCGATAGCAATCAATGTCCGGAAGAAAGCAATGTATTTTCCTCGAGGCAGGTCCTCAGGCTACCAGATCCACATCACTTTCTCCCTTGCTTTCCCCCACCATCCTTACTGTGAAAGCTTGAGGTACTTGCTCTCATATTCTCAAATTTGCAATTTACAGCCCAACTCATCCTTAGTGATGTTCCGGCTTTGGCCTCAGGCCGTGAAGCCCCGGCTTTTCGGCTTCCGCAGCCGGGCCAAGCCAAGCCGTCATGGGGGCCTGAGCCGGCTTTTGGCCCGGCCTGCCCTTGCTCCAAGCCCAGGCCGAGCCGGAAAGCCCCGGCTTTTAGTCATAAAGAAATGTAAAATAAATGTTGCGAAGCCAGCGTGAAGCCCGTGTTTCTATCCTTTGCACGCCCGTGTTTCTTGCCTTCCCGACATATCCGGTTTCCGAAGTTACGCGACGGCTCAACGGATAAACGGAATGAAGCCGGGATAGAAAACGCAGACAATCTGTGACCATACGCGTCAAGATTTTTCCTTCCCTCACCACTATGTCTGCTGGTGCGCAGAAGGCCGCTCCGTTACGCCAAAGCGCCCGCGGTCCAGTGCCCTCGAGCAGGCTTGCCGACCCCAATAATGACGAACCGTTGGACCCTGTTCATCAAGCTTCCGTCGCGAGGTCAAGTAAGTTATCTTCGTGGCGTATTGACGTGTTTTTCACGCGTTCTAACATCGCGTCGCGTTCCCAGTCACCGCCATCCGTGCTTTGATTGAGGAACTCAGTATCCTATGTCCCGCTCTGCCGAAATCCGTTCCCAAAGCCGTCGAGCAGGGCGAGATCTGGCGCATTCTCACCCAGGTCCACGGTCAAGACGCCGGAAGTAAAGCGTCCACTTTCGTTCGGCGCATGGATCTCCTGTTTGGGGTCAATGTCCGCGACTCCGCCGGCCGCTTCACCCATGTCCAACGCGGCCCTTCGGGGATGGATCTGGTCCTTGAGTACTTTCGCGAGATTAACTGGGAGACGGATGGCATCTCATTGGCTCCGGCAACCCTCAAGCTCACCCAGGTATTGGAGGAGGTGCGGTATCTGTGGTGAGTAACGTGTCAGTTGTTTTGCAAATATCACTAACTTGTTTCAGTGCCAACCCGTCGCCAATCTCTCCTGCTAAGGGATCGAACGCGAAACGCTCTGCTGCGAACGCAGTCTCGGACGAGGAGGATACTCAGCCGTTGCGTAAGATTCTCAGAACCAGTGCGTATTCTCTTTCCGTATGTGCTCGGGATTCTCAGCTGAACTTTATCCAAGCTCGTGACGGCTCTGTAACCCTTGAGGAGAACGATGAAGACCCTGATTATGGACCGGTCGCCAATTCGAGACAGTGTTCGTGTTTTCTTCTTAATTTTTTATCCTCGCTGAGCCTGGTTCCAGTAAATGCCATGCCTATTGAAATCGACTCCGACTCGGACACCACTGAGTCGCCCAAGACCAAAAGTTTGTGTCCATTCCTGAGACCCTGGTCCTGTCTGACACCGTTCCAGAGAAGAAGAAGCGCAGTACAAAGAAAGGTATGTGGACTGGTGTGTTTTTCACCCCGCCTCAATTTATTCCAGTCCCCACCGGCAAATCATCCGGGAATCCCACCGCCGTTGATCACGACGGTTTTCTTGTCGACCTCGAGGTTACATCAATCGAGGGCGGGAGGGCTCCCAAGATCAACCCCAGCAAAGATATCAATCATTTTTTCAAGGAACCCTACGCCACGAAGCTTCCCAACGGAAAAATTCAAAACAGGCGTGTCTGCCAGGCCTGCCCGGGGTAAGTTCTAGAGTCGTTCCGCCGCTCGGGATTTAACCACAAAGTAGGGGCAAAAAGACCATTGTTGCAGAGGCGTCGACATTGAGACGTCACTTGGAGTCCTTTCACTATGTGAGTTGCGCCTTCAACATCATGATTACCACTGCAACTATTTACACACAGCCTAAATACCACCAATGGGCGAAGAAACACAGCTTCACTTCGGCGTTGTCCTGCGATAAGAAGGCGGCAAAAAAAGCGGCCGAAGCCGACGCGGACAAAACCCAGACGACTCTTGATTCCAGTCTCCGAGAAATCCCGGTCAAGGAGAAGATTATACCATACTCCGACGCTCTATTCCGGGAAGCAGCCATCGAATGGCTTGTGTCGACCAACCAAGTAAGTCTTTCAGTTTCCCTTAGCGCGATCCCTCTAATATTTCCAGCCCATCGACGCTCTTGACCACCCGAAATTCCACAATATGATCGAGATCGCCGCGCGCGCGAAGGATGGTGTGCGTATTCCGGGCAGGAAGGCCACGCGTGATGAGATCATGGACATTTTCAAGCGGCGCATGGAGGAGCTGAAGGCGAAGCTCAATGTGAGTCAGCCATTCTCCATTTCTTTATGAATCTTATATTGCCAGGGGCCAACGGTCACTGGAGAAATCCATTTAACGGACGATGCATGGCAGGCCGACAATACTGACGGCTACCTCGCATGCACTGGTCACTGGATCGAAGAGGTATCGCCCGGCGTATGGGAATCCCGTGAGGCCCTGCTCGGATTTACCCGACTCAACTACGCACACAACGGCGTCAGGCTCGGCCAGGCTCTGTATAAGATAGTGGCTCGATTGGGGATTCAAAAACGGGTGTGTTTCTCTTTCACTGCCTTACCGCGTAGGCGATTAATTTAATTGATGTCGCTAGGTGGGCTACTTGACCACCGATGGTGCATCCAATAACGGCACCGCGGCTGAGGAGTTTGCCGCTCTACTGCTCAAGCATGATGGGGTTGTTTGGGATCCCGAAGAGCGGCACATATCGTGAGCTTCTCTTTGTTGCGTTGACTCAAAATTAATACCTCTCCAATGTAGTTGCATGGCACATATTATAAACCTGGCGGCGCAAGCGTTGATAGCTACGTACAGCAAATCCCCACACTTCGACCCGAAGAAGCCGGAAGTCCATATCCCCGACGTCGCCAGCGTCGCGGAAGTGCTGCGCGATGAGATAGGTCTCATCCGTGCAATTGCAGTGAAGGTTTGTAGATGGATTTCCTTCTATACAGGTGCTAAGGGTCTCTAGGAACGCTCCTCTGCAAAACGGAAGGAGATCTTCAAGAACCTCCAAGTCAGCGCTCAACGTGCGGGAAATTCCGACATAATGAACGTAAGAATTACTGCGGGGAAGCAATTGATCCTCGACATGAAAGTGCGCTGGAGTTCAACCTATCATATGCTCGTGAGAGCCCTAGAACTTCGAGAGGTACATAAAATTTGTTTGAAACACTGCTGAATCTTTAATCGCACTACAGCATGTTGACGTGTTCATTGTTGATATCTCATGGGATGGTGCGACGGCAGAGGATCGGACCAAGACTCGTGATCTCAAACTGACGCCGGACGAATGGGCAAGAGTCGATAAGTTTGCTGGTCTTCTCGCGGTACGTTGGGCTCCTTGAACAATATATCTCAGCTGACCCATTCTCACAGCATGCGGAGAAAGCCCAGCAGGCGTTCTCTTCGGGCACGATCCCGTCATTGCATTGTGCAATCCCTGCGCTCGAGGCGCTGCACTCGGCGTGGAGTAGGCGTGCTCTCCTGCCCGCAAATGCGCCCTACGCTCCCGCGCTCAACAAAGCTGCCGCAAAGATTGATGAGTACTACCAGAAGTCCTCCCGGTCCACAGTGCAAGTCATGGCCATGGGTAGGTCGTATTTCTGTGCCCGTCGATTGGGCTGAATATGTTCTTGGAGTGTTGGATCCCTCGCAGAAGGGCCGCTATTTCAAGAAGCACTGGGGCGAGGAGTTGGCCACCGAGGCGCGAGCCACGGCGGAAAAAATTGCAAGTGTTCTTGAGCAGTGTTGTTTGTTGTACATTAATCTTCTCCCTAGTTTGCAGCGCGCTGGAATAAAATGAACGCCGAGCCCGCAGCCAAACCCAGCGCGCGCAAACTCTCAAAGTTCGAAACCCTACTTCGGGAGAGTACCCCCGATAGCGATGACGATACTGCAATGCCCGATGCGTGTCGCGACGCCGAACGTCCGTGGCTTGAGGAGTTCGAGGAGTACTACGACAGCCGCCCGGAAATTCTTCCGGCGGACATGTCAATGGTATCTTGGTGGGGCGTAAGTGATATTTTCCTCACAGTGTTCATAGTGCACTAATTTCCAACCCAGACATGTACCAGCCGCTTCCCGGTCTGGCGGTCTTTGGCCCGAGACCGCCTCGCGATTCCCGCATCATCTGTCTCAAGCGAGCGCGCCTTTTCTTCTGGCGGAATCACGATCAGTAAGCGGCGCAATCGGCTGAAGGGGGATATCGTGGAGGCGTTACAGGTTTTAAAGTCCCTTTTCAAGGGCAAGGATATGTTCCAGCCATCGGCGGTTGCCTCCATCGACGATGACGAGGACTTGTGTTTGGATGACGAGCCGGAGGAGAGTTGGGATTGTTTCCTTGACGATAACACCGAAAATTACGAACCTAATGTAATAGACACTTAATAAACACCCACCTGCGGAAAGAAAAATACGCGAAAGCCCCGGCCCAGGCCCAAGCCAGCCCAAGCCAAGCCGAGGCCGGCAGCCATGGCCTGGCCTGGGATTCTGGAAAGCCCAAGCCGCCCAAAGCGGGCCGAAGCCCCGGCTTTCAGGCCGAGCCCAGGCCGGAACATCACTACTCATCCTTCTAAGTAATAGCTTTGATGCACTTCGTGATTGGCCCCTATCTGGTATTCTCTTGATATCTCGCACTCTGTGTGTGGTTTCCTCTTTCATGCACTCACTTGCTGATCTTCTGTAGCTCTGCTGTAATGCATGTATCTATTCCTCCTCTGAAGTTATTGCATTGACTCATTCATTCCATGAATCTTGATCACTCCTTCCTCTGAACAGATTGCATTTGAAATGAGGCGCCGTCAAGCGCGATTCACGCCCTGATTCAGCACCGATTCTCGAATTAAAAATGCCCCATAATCGTCTTGAATCGTGAGAGAATTGTGCTCAATCTTGACCGCTCCGATTCTGTGGTGATTCCGGAGAACGATTCATCGGTAAATCGTGGACAGGCCGGCGCAAGTTGTTGTTGAAGGGCACAAATAAATTCATGAATCAGAGCTTAAGAAAGTCACAAAGATTTGAAGTCAACTTAACAAAATGAAGGGATCGTGAATTGTGAATTGTCAGCAAATCACCTCCAGAGGTGATCCACCGAAGAGGCGCGATTCACGATTTACAGTGATTCTCCCAGGCTTTATTAATTCCAGAATCGCTCGTGAATTGTTCGCATGAATCGTGGGTTAATCGTCTACTCTGACTGCCCCTAATAAAGCCCACGGCCAATCTGTTGATAATGTTGGCCTTGTGTCACAATCAAGACCTCGCGTCCAACTATACAGAGATAGCGGATTGGGGGGTGCGGTGCTAGTCTCGAGGAATGAATCAAATAAAAGGCTAAAGACTACAGGCAAATAACTACTCTACTTATACTAAATATCGAACCGTGTGAACTTGTATACTATTATGAATTCCATGTGTATCCGGTGTGTAAACCATCCCTTAGCAGCCTGTATTCCAGAATGTTCTTGTACCGTGTGTCCGCCATGTGTCATGACATCATGGTTATTATTGTCTTGGCGTCTAGCCGGCATTCTCCCAGTCTTCCCACGATGTGTCAATAGGCGCTCTGATAATAGATAACAGCGTTGGAGCGATTAGATTGGGGTCAAATTGTGACATTACTCCCCCTCTAGGATCGACGTCCTCGTCGATGGCGACAAAAGCTCCGGTTTCGGGTATAAATAATTTCTTCGTCGAGTATTCTTGTGACTCCTCGCGGCATTTATAACGTTTTACTAAATAATCCCAGTGGCCTTTCGGGAATATCGGCAATGCGCGGATTTCTGTGTCATGCTTCTTGTTGTACTCATTAAGAAGCTTGTCCGCGTTCGTCAAATTCCGTCGTGGTTCCCACGTTCGCTCCGCCAGTGGGAAATTCTTCCACTTGATTAAATACTGGTATCCACGGCCGCGCCTGCGGTGCTTCAATATCTCCTCCACTTCGTACTCCTCGTGGCCGCTCACTATTTCTGGAGCGGGCCGATCCTCTCTCCGGTGTGCCGGGGGCTCGACATACGGCGTCAAGAGCTTCTCGTTGAAGACCGGATGTGACTTGTCCATCTCCGGAAGTCTCAACTTCCATGCCGTTGCCCCGACCTTCTCTATGATCTCATACGGTCCTAGCCGGAGATCATCCAACTTCTTTGTCGGCCGGTCGGTGGTAATGTCCTTGGCCTCGAGCCACACCCGATCTCCGACTTTAAATCGAGGTGCCTCGCGCCTATGTGCGTCATAGTATTTTTTCATTGTTTTCTGGGTTTTTTCCAGCGCAGCTGCCGCCTCGTCGCGGATATTTTTCATTTTTTCGGCAAAGTCGGATGCGGCCTCGTTGCGCGATTCGACTGCGTTTTCGATCCCTTTCCAAGGGTGTCCACTGTTTAAATAGAATGGTGACATGCTCGTCGACGAGCTCGCTTTATCGTTATGAGTAAACTCGGCCAAAGCAAGCCACTCCGCCCAGTCCGACTGGCAATAGTTTACATAAATACAGAGATATTTTTCGATCTCCTGGTTCATCCGTTTGGTCTGGCCGTCGGTGATCGGATGGTACGCCGTCGATGGGTTCATCTCGATGCCGAGGAGCCGGTTGAGCTCCTTCATGAATCCCGAGACGTATCGCGTGTCACGATCCGATATAATTTTACGGGGAACTCCGTGGTATCTAACCACTCGGTCCCGGGTCAACCGGGCGACACCTTCCGATGTCAATTCCATATTTACTGCCTCGCAGTGGATCATCTTCGAGAATGTATCCACCCAGACTTGAATAGCGTTAAAGCCGTTGCTAACCGGCAGCGGCCCGATAAGGTCCATAGATATGACCTGCCAGGGTCCTTCTGCAATCTGGTGCGGGTTCAACTTCCCCTGTTGGTACCTGTGTACCGTCGTCCTCTGGCATGGCTCGCATGCTTTGATATATATAGCGACCTGGTTTCCTGAACGAGGCCACCAATAATTACGCTCGATCATCTCCTGGGTCCGATTAGCTCCGGGATGTCCCAGCAGAGCATTATCGTGGTGCAACCCGATAATCTTATCTCGCAACTCCTGGTTGCGTGGCACATATATAAGACCATTATAATAGATAAAGTCATCGATCTTTTCCCATCCGGGAAGTTTCTGTTGTAGCGCCAGCTTTACGCTCTTGTCTACTTTTTTCTCGGCTTTGATCTGTGACATGATCTCGGCCTCCGGTCCTTCTAACGTGATCTCCTGAGATCGGAAATATTCAGGCTTGAGAAGAACAACATTCTCGTTGTCATTCTTCCCTTGATCGTGGTCCGCCCAGCGGGATAATAAATCAGCTTTTTTGTTCAAGGCCCCGGGCCGATGTGATAAAGTAAAATCATATTCGGATAGCTCCACTATCCACCGCGCTTGTCTCCGATTGACCTTTTGAGGGGCCTTAAAATACTGCAGGTTTTGATGATCTGTCCAGATCTCAAATGTCTCCCGTGCTCCCATCAAGAGAGATCTCCACTCCTCCAACGCGAGCATAATCGCGAGCATCTCCTTGTCATAGATCTTGTAATTTCGCTCCGTCTCGTTCAACCCGTGGGACTGGAAGCCCAGTGGACGCCACCCCCCCTCTTGCTCCTGCTCGAGCACAGCTCCCGTCGCTCCTTCCGACGCATCGGCTTCGAAACGGAACTTGCCGTTGTCTAGGGGCAGTGCCAGCACTACGTCATCCGTGATCCGGTCCTTCAGCTTCTGGAACGCGGCCTTCTGCTCCTCTCTCCAAGAGAAGCCCTCCTTCCCTGTCAACCGTGTGAGTGGCTTAGCCACTTCACTGTATCCCCGCACGAACCGCCGGTAGAAGTTCGTGAACCCTAAAAACGCCTGAACCTGCTTAAGATTCTTCGGTTCCGGCCACTCCGTGATCTCTCGGATCTTCACCGGGTCCATCCGCATGGAGTTATGTCCAATAATTACGCCGAGATACTCGATCTCGACCCGCTCGAACTCGCATTTCTGCGGCTTCAAATATAATTGGTTTTTCTCGAGTATCTCCAATACTCTTTTTATGATTACACGGTGCTCCTCAGGGTATCCGTGAAAATAAGGATATCATTGAGGTAGACGATGACTTTTCCTTCGTTGATCAACTCGCGAAGGATGTCGTTCATCATCGTCTGGAAAGTGGCCGGCGAATTTGTCAAGCCGAAGAACATCACCAGCGGCTCGAACAGGCCGCGGTTGGTTGTTATATCCATGCAACCACACCCCTGGACAATGGTCTTCGTCACCCAAGACCACTCCGGTCCACTCCGGTGAAATGTGTGCTCAGGAAACAGACCAAAATGCTATATAATGCTAAGACGACGAGCAGAATGCTTCGCTGGCTAAGCCTAATCCGAAGAATGGCTACACCAACTAACAACTACTAACCAATTCTAACACCTTCACACCCCTTTCAAGGTCTATATTCGCCGACGAGTTGTGATTGCTTGTCCAAGATTACACGAATGTACTTCCAAGGACGAGGACCAGAGTTCGAGAGCAAGTTTGTTTGTATGAGTTGCGTGCTTAGCACAAGTTTGGCTCGAATAAGAGTTGAACAGAGTTCTGAACGCCTTAGTCGCAGTTTGTTAGATTTTAAAGCCTCACAGCTATGTAGCGTCCGGTTCTCTTTGTCTGGGTCAAGTCTGTGTTCTCTTTGTCTGAAACTCGCTATGTCTGGTAACTCGCTTTGTCTGAAACTCTCTTTGTCTGGAAACACGGTGAGGTTGTGGGTTTTATGGGTTGACTTATAGTCCGAAATCCGATTCCAAAACGAAACTTGTTATTATCAAACTAAACTCGTTATGTGAGTTAGCCTTAGCTGAACAAGCCCTAGAATTCCCCTGGTACGCGGTGCTTTATTGCTACCTGCTCTTTTAGGGAGGATCCAGTGCCTATCCTACTAATTCTACCCTCCTTTTTATATCTACTCAAAACGTATTACATGTGCGCTATTATGCTATTGCGGGTATCTATCCGAGAATTATTAAGTACAGTAGCGTCAGCTCAATACAGTTGTGCAGGCTCAAACATTATCCCAACCCCTAATAAGCTATTTAGTTGCGGGACATGTTGTCAGATCGGTTCCTAATTCGATTGTCCGGTTGGTAAGCTCTTTTCCTTGAGCCTTGGGCCAGTATCTGGTAATGTCCCTAGTGGTCGAAGCCTTATCCTGAGATGCTCAGAGCTCGGGCTTCTTGTGGACACCCCGAACTCCCAATTTTGTAAGTTAGTTCGCAAGTTAGACCCGCATCATCAATATCGTGCTTATTTATAAGTGACACTTGATCGGTGTATTGCCAAGACCCTTTGGCCGTTTAGCCGCCTTAGCTGGTATTGAATACCTTGTCTAAGGCATGGCCTGGTCATGTGACGGAACGCGTCGCGTCTTGGTTGTAAACATTATTCAACAATCCGAAAGGTCCGTCTAAGGAGAAACTTCCTTAGACCAATAATCAACAGAGTGCGTCTTAGCTTATCCCTTAGTAAAGTAGAACCCCAAAGGTGGCTTCTGAACCAATATTCAGCCTTGCCCAAGCGGTACCCGTCGTCAATCCCTTATCCAGTATGTGCAGTTTTCTGGTAAGTGAGCCGCGAACGAGTTGCGGCTTATAGCCTTGGTATGTCTTTTGACTAACTGTGCAGGATACACGTTAGTCCTTATTTTGGATCATGCGCGCGGTTAAAACACCGAAAAACGCATATTTCGGCGTGTTTCGATTCATGGCTTATCACCGGTGTTTCCGGAGTCAACCGGAAACTGGGTATTAGTATTGGAATGACTTCTCGCGGTCAGTCGTGGCTGGTATCAAGTGGTAACAACCTCTCCACATGTTCCCTCTTGCCTTCCATCGCCTCATGGCAGATTTCATCACCTCATGTTTCATTTCCCAAGATCAATACTGATACAGGTTGAACTTCTCTTACCGCTTATGGACTTCCTATTCTTTCAACCATATGCTCGTCCACATGTTACTCCTTATCTCCTTTACACTAAATTAGGATCCTACACTATTTAATCAGCTAGCATACTCCCTGTTCTTTAGTAGTTTAATAAACGTCGCTTCCCCCCTTCCGGAGTGGTGCCAGTCGCTCCTCTCTTACCCCAGACCCTTCCTCTTCCTCTAGACAATACCTGGCAGTACACGCTCACCCTGCGCCTCAGTGGTGTTGTGTCAAGCAGCTCCGCCGATCCCCTTTGTCGACTCCGGTTACTCCGGCCTACTCTCCGGCACCCCGGTTATTCCGGAGTACCTTGTACGACTCCGGCCGACTGTTCCACTATCCCTTAACCCCGCGGCTCGGCATATAACAGTATTAAACTACTCACCTGTTCAGGTCTCGTAGTTCTGCATCAGCATGTCAACAAATTACCTCTTGCGCTCTTGGCCATCCCCTCGTTCTGCTAGTTGGGGAACTCTTGCCTCATACGTCGTTATGTTGCATGATTCTTCTGCTCCACCAACACCCCAGCACGAGGCTGCGACTAAAACTTCCCTATCCGGTGAACATCTCCAGCAATCCCTTCAGCAGTTGGAGGAACTCGATCAAGACCTTATTCTCGAGTATCCGCCTTCTCCGGTCGTAGCGCCGGCTCCCGCCACGCTCCCGGAGGAGTACGTCCCTGACATTGACGAGTCGCACATGCCTCCTCACGATCTTCCTTATCCATCCAACTATCCCACATCTGCCCAGAATTCTCCCGCCAATCTTCCATCTCCCGCGCTATCTCCTGCTCCGATTCCGGACTCCGAAAACTCAGAGCTCCAATATCCGATGTTGTTTGACGGCAAGAAAGAGAACGTCATGCTCTTTCTTTCCCAGTGCTACGCACATCTGGCTGCTCATCCCCGCGAGCACCGGACGGATGACGATAAAATCAGTTTCATACTGACTCGTTTCCGGGGAATTGCCGCAACTATCTACGGGCGTCCAGTTTCTGCCAGCCTCACTTGGCATGGGAACTTTCCGCCTTCATCTCGGAGTTCTTGGAGATCTTTGATGGACCGGACTCGTACGGCAACGCGGAAGATCAACTCCGCTTGCTCCGGATGAGTTCCATGGAGGAGATTGGGCCGTTCCTTCGCGAATTCGAAGACTTGCTCAACCATCTTGGTTGGGGCGAGTCCGCGAAGTGCCATGCTCTTCACCACGCGCTTCCGCTGCGCTTGAGTATGGAGCTGGATGAATGTGTTTGCTACCCTAGCACCTATCCTGGGCTCCGGGCAATGTTAACACGCCTGGATACCAAGTATTGGGCTACACAGCCTGCTGCAGCTCTCGCCGAAGCTCGGAGGAACGCACGCAAATTCTGGGGCGATCATGGCCCTGGACGCGGGTCTCCGGGTTCCGAGGACAACCACGGAACGCCTTCCGGAAACGATCTTCTTGATCGTGGTGGCTCCGGTCCTCGCGAAGCATCTCCTGCTCTCTCGGACATCTCTCCGGGTATGCCTTCCCTAACCTCCATCCCTGTTTACAACATTTCCACGAGCTCCGGAACACCTGTTCGTCCTACAACGGGTGCATCGGGGTCTGGAGATGCTGGACCTTCCTCTGGCTATGCCAGGAAGGCGGTCGATCCCTCGCGCAAGCGCTCTGCCGAGGCGGCCGGTTTGCTGAACAACAAAGGCAAACTCCGGAAGGAGGAAGCGGAACGCCGGAGACGTTTAGGCTTATGCATGTATTGTGGCAGTGGTGGACATCACATCGGAACGTGTCAGCACATTACGCGCGTTGTTCACGACAAGCGCCAGCGCACCGGAGAATCACGCTCCATGGGTAATGATAGCTAAAGGCCATGCAGAGCTCAAAAACTCTACCCGGAACATCTGCGTCGTTCCCGGGGAGTTATACCACAATCCATCACGTTTACATTCACTCAAAATTCACGACCGCTCGCTCTCCGGAGTCGAGATTCACGATTTCAACAATCATATCTCTCCGAGATTGCCTCGGGATTCAACTCCCGCATACAAACATTTCCTCGACATCCTATATCGCTGTAACTATATAAATATTGGAATTCACTCGGTTTTGGCTTCACATGCGAGATTTCCGGCAAAATCCCACCGGACAAGCTTTCCCTTGGCAACTCTCTCCATTAATCGACAGTCCATCTGTCTCCTCTTTTTTGGTGTTGTTCGTACTCCGAAATCGCGTCAACGTTCTTGATTTCCTTCTTTGTTTTGGATAACGGAACCGGAAAGCCTCTCAACCGGATTCCGTTGAATGCAAGATGATGGTTTCCACCAATCCAAATCCTTAATCCTTGGGGTTATTAGTGTGCACACGACCGGCAATTATGCCGGATATTGTTTCGGTTGCTCCCATGAGGGACCGGCGTTTATTGCCGACACCGACAGTTCTGACGCCTTCACCATATCTGAAACCTCTGGGCTCCGCTCCTATAGTTTCATTGGCTACTCGCCATTCCCGTTCTTTCGAACAATTCTGGATCGGGACTCAACCCTCCGGAAAATTCCGGAGCCTCGACGTCTGGTCATGTGTCCAAATGGCCACCAATGGTTTTCGTAAATGGGTAATGGCTTCAAGCCTTTCCCTTCGATCACCTCTCCGGTATAGCTTCGCGCACGCAAAATGCTCCGCTCCGCTACCGGAATCCTTCGTGAAGCTTGTATGCTTCCGATCACTTGGCAAATTCGACACCTTGTTCCTATACGCCATGGATCGTTTCTTAGAGATGCTTGACTCAGTTCAGCATACTCACTCCTTTTATCCTTTTCTCCCTTCGTTCATTCAGCCTTGGTATTGTGGGGCTGAGACAATAGTTGGGTTTCACACCTTGAACAAATGCGGAAAAACACTCATCTGGGACGTCTGATAAACGTACTCAACCGAGCCCGCTTAGTTCCTGGAATGGAACTCTCTTTTTCCGCACTCCGGTCAAGACTCGCGTATTCCGGAATCTATGCTCCGTCGAGATATCGGGTAAGAGCTCACCGGAGGACACCTCGCAGTGTTTCCTCCAACGCGCCTCCGACCTCGACTTACGCCTACACCTCCGGAATCACATCTCGTCTTGTCCGGTCGCTGGAAAAGCCTCAAAATTCAATACCGCGGCTTCCTCCCGAGAAAACCTCTGTGTCCGCTTGCAGCGCCCTGTTGCAGCTACGTCAGAGGCCTCATCACTCCTTCTCCGGTAAAACGGGGCTGGACTCTGTGGTCGTGTTCCGTTCTCCGGTCGCTCGGACCTCCGGAACTCCACTACTGCGGCTGTTTCAATATTGAGAAAGGCCAGCCGAGCGTCACCTCGGTGACCTCGCTCGTCAGCTTGGTAATCTCGCACGTCGCAGAACGACCACTAGACTTGGGAAAATCTGGAAGAAGCGCTCTTCGACCGGAATAAATTCCTTGTCTCCGAGCATTCCCTGCCTTCAAGGCAAAATCCCTGGTGTCTCGCCAAATTTCGACTCTATCCCAAAAGATTCGCGGTAGCCTGTGGGAAGTCTACCCTAAGAGGGGGATACACCCATGAAACTCTGCATATGAATCAAAAATTCCTCGCACAATTCGATCGCTGTCTTAAAACATTCAGCATCGAAACAGGAATTGCAGGAGTCGTTCCCGTCTTTCCAGAACTTGCTGTCTTACGCTCGTGACATGCAGGCTTCGTACTGACACCCGCATATGGATCGTTCATCGAAAATCAAGATTACTGTTGACTGATTCTAGGATTCACTCAAGTATAACTCAGGAAGATCATAATCCTGATTCCGAATGCCGGAATGTGTTAAGTCCACTCACCGTTCTACTCCAGCAACCTCCGGTCGTACTCCGGAATATCGGAGACCTCTCGTTGAGGCCAGCGAGTAGCCGGAGTTGGCGCATTCAACATTCGGAGAATCCTCTGTCTCGTCAGCACATCGGTGTTCAAGTTCCAATTGCAGTTCCCACAAGGTCTTGGCAGATTTCCCTCCATGAATCGCCAATCGACCTAATCCACATGCCACGCACTCTCTACTTCTATTCTTGGCATACTTCCCTCCACTTGACTGACATTGGGATTGTAATCCTGTTCGATCTCCGAACTCCGGATACCGTTATCGGGACCGGAACTCTGGACGGTCGTCTAGGAAAACCTTTTCCAAAGTCACCATCTTCAAACCTTCACCTCACTTCTATCCATGACCTTCACCTTCTATTCCGGGATCACTACGCTCATTCATGGTCACATATGGGTATTCCGGTAGTGTCCGGAATCCGGAGTGTTCACCGGAGTCCCTGACTCTGGTTGGTCTTGTCCGGACCGCACTCCTCATCACTCTGGTTCGTTTCAAAAGAATCATTGTGTATTTATAATTTTTATAGCCCAACGGGCTCCAAGAAAATCAGCAAAATACAAGTACAAAAAATATTCACATTCAATCGCTGTCGCTGTCGCTGAGAACAATTATCTCCGCATACCTCTTCACCACATCACCTTCACCTTCTTCCCCTGCCCTTCGCTTCCGCCTAACCTCCAATCGCTCGACGCGGAATTGCCGGGATGGGCCCGGAACCGGAATTGGACGTTCTGGTTGCTCGACCTTTACCTTGGTCGCCGAGCTCCCACTCCCACTCATTCCGCCTCCGCTTCCCGATGCCTCCATCATCCCCGGTACGTCGACATCCATCGCGGAGTCGAGGATGTTTCTGAGATCCAACGGGATCTCATCCTCGATCGCGCTGTTGACACCGCCAACTATCTCCCGCTCCTTGGCTGCATCCCGCTCCATCAACTCCCGTTCCTCCGTCGTCCATCTTCCCTCGTTCTCCGTCGATTCCACTCTGGCAGTCGCCGGAGTATCCGGAATGACCGGCTCGACTGGTTCCACCTTCGGGAGAACCTCGACGGCTGGTAGACGTGGTGGGTGCTCGACCTCGTCAGCACTCTCGAAGAAAATCGGGGTTCCGGGGACCGGGGTGGGGGAGCCAGAGCTCTGGGCAGTAGCAATCTGACCCAGAGCCGGGGTAATCTCTCGACCCAAGCGCGGCGTCCCGCGCTGGGCCAGAGAACCTCCATCCCAGTCAGCATCTTCTAGCTGAGGTGGCATCGTAGCGTCCTCCGACACCGACGACTCGCACATTCGCCTTCCGGTTCCGATTTCCATTACCGGACCGGAGTCGATGGGCGACCCGAGATCCATGTCGACGTCTTCATTGTCGGGGTGGTCGTCGTTAGGAGGGGGCGATGGGGAAATGAACTCCTGCAATCGGGGAGCCAACGGACCAAGATCGAACTCCAGTTCCGGAGTCAGCAGGACGTTGCGGAATGAGTGCAACGGAAGATTTACCTGCTTCTGGTAGATCTCCAGCTCACCGCGGAGTTGGGCGATAACTTCCTGGCTCTTCATCAACTCCATCTCCACACCCTGCTCCGAGTCCTGGGCCTCTTCCATGAGTCTCTTCGCCTTCTCATATCCCTCATGGAGCCTCGTGTTTTTCGTCTGCTCAACAGCGAGCTCGCTGTTGAGGGACTCCACCTCCTCCTCCAAACCCTCGATCTGCTCCTCCAGTCCATCCACGTAATCGTAGAACTGACGGACCAAATCATCGAAGGGTCGTTTGGAGGTGGAGGGAGTTGGGGCACGTGAGGTGGTGAGCTGACGTTGCAGCTCAGACCTCTGCTCGTTGAGCTGCTGCTGCTCCATGGCAGCCTCCTGCGCCTCGTCGTCCTGGATCTGGTGCGCGGTCGCCTTTCCCTTCCCCTTGCCTCCTCCGACGTTTTCGCCACCGTTTTACCCCGCTCCTTGCCTAGCACCATTTCCTCCACTCCCTGCACCTCCGTTCGTGTTGCTGTTGGTTGCGGACATGTTGCTGGTGTTGCGGTCGGGTTCCGGGTGGTGGTAGAAAGCAGAAGAGTCGTTGACATGTCAACTTACGGCACCGAAAACGTGACTCGGTGCACGGGCCGGGCACGTGATCAGCTTGGACTTTTCCGTCCTCAACAAAAAATTTCAGAATCTTCATCAAAAAATTCGTTGACGAGTTTCCCCAACTTTCAAATCATTCGGCCTTGGTTATCAACCCATACCGGTATCCCTTTGGACTTCTCTTGCTATCCGTTTCCGACTCCGGTTCGAATGTTTGGCATGGGAGCCAAACCCAAGAGGGGGATACTGTTATATCCATGCAACCACACCCCTGGACAATGGTCTTCGTCACCCAAGACCACTCCGGTCCACTCCGGTGTTTCCGGAGTCAACCGGAAACTGGGTATTAGTATTGGAATGACTTCTCGCGGTCAGTCGTGGCTGGTATCAAGTGGTAACAACCTCTCCACATGTTCCCTCTTGCCTTCCATCGCCTCATGGCAGATTTCATCACCTCATGTTTCATTTCCTAAGATCAATACTGATACAGGTTGAACTTCTCTTACCGCTTATGGACTTCCTATTCTTTCAACCATATGCTCGTCCACATGTTACTCCTTATCTCCTTTACACTAAATTAGGATCCTACACTATTTAATCAGCTAGCATACTCCCTGTTCTTTAGTAGTTTAATAAATGTCGCTTCCCCCCTTCCGGAGTGGTGCCAGTCGCTCCTCTCTTACCCCAGACCCTTCCTCTTCCTCTAGACAATACCTGGCAGTACACGCTCACCCTGCGCCTCAGTGGTGTTGTGTCAAGCAGCTCCGCCGATCCCCTTTGTCGACTCCGGTTACTCCGGCCTACTCTCCGGCACCCCGGTTATTCCGGAGTACCTTGTACGACTCCGGCCGACTGTTCCACTATCCCTTAACCCCGCGGCTCGGCATATAACATTGGTTCTGAATGCCGCCTTCCACTCGTCTCCTTCTTTAATACGAATATTATTATATCCCCAGCGAATGTCTAGCTTCGTAAAGATCTTCGCGCCTCGGAGTTTATTAACCAGCTCCGAGATCAGCGGCAGTGGATAGCGATGCTTGATTGTCATCTCATTAAGCTTCCGATAATCCTGTACCGGCCGAAGGCTTCCATCCTTCTTTT
The DNA here is from genome assembly GCA_029233265.1 of Mycena alexandri. NCBI lineage: Eukaryota > Fungi > Basidiomycota > Agaricomycetes > Agaricales > Mycenaceae > Mycena > Mycena alexandri. The sequence continues at coordinate 131,894 of JARJCM010000186.1, forward strand.
TGATAAAAAAGAACGCCGAGGCCATAGGCGACTTCGACGGTCTGATCCGCCCGCTCTTCAAGTTCTCCTCCAGGAACTTGGTCAACTCTCCCTGCTCTGTCTGCAACAGCGGGTAGATCTTGCAATCGACCGCCTTGGAGCCCGGCTTCAATTCGATCACGTGATCCCACGGCCTCTTTTCCGGGAGTCGATCAAACGACTCCTTCGCGAACACCTTGATGTACTCGCGATACTGCTCCGGAACCGCCTCCTCCGTCATCCGCTCCCTTCCTTTCTCTGCCTCCTCCGCCATCTGCTGCGCCTGGGTCCCCTTTACGCGCAAGTCTATATGCTCCGCGAAATCAACCATCAAGATTGACTCGCCCTCTGCGAGCGCTTCCTCCGGTTTCCAGCCCTCTGTTGTCTCAGTGCCTTGCATGTTGCACTCTGACGGGCATCGACTAAAGGTTATTTTTTGGGACCTCCAGTCGATGTCTGGGTTATGTTTAAATAACCAGTCGTATCCGATAAATATTCGGGCCTTGCCGAGGTTCGTGACAAGGAACTTCATTTGTTCCCGATGGAGTCCTACTCCCATAATTAACTCTACGTAATGCGTGATGTGCCCTCCGAGGTTTTCGGATCCATCCGCATTTCGTGCTATTATTTTCTGATCGAGCTCTCGGAGCTCGAAGTTTTCTGCTTTCGCGTACGCCCGTTCAATGCACGTGGTAGTGCAGCCGTTGTCCAACAAGGCTTTGACTCGGCGTGTTTTCCCCGTGTCGGGAGCCATCAGCTCTACTGCCACCAGCATCTCTCGATGCTTCCGCTGCTTCTGGAACTCCCGGAGTTCCTGCGCCAACCGGTTCTCGATTATACCGAGTGCGTGTCGTGCTAGCCACCTGGCTGCCTCCTGCTTCTTGAGTCCGAATGGGACTCGTGTTTTCATCCCCTTTGGCGCTTCCTCCCGTCCTTGGGATTGAGCCATCGCGGCATCGCCGCCCTTTTTGTCCGCACTATTTTTCTCACTGGTTTGGGTTCCAGGGGCCTTTTTGTAAGCGCTCCAGCACTGGTTCTGCTCGTTTAATTTACGGTTTTTAATATTACGAACTCGATTCTGATTCTCCAAAATATGTATTTGTTTTTGTTTTTCTACACTGTCTACTACTATATTGTCCTTTGTACGTAAAGCGGTGCGTTGTTTAATATAATTTATAAATGAATCCTTGTTCTCGGTCGGCTCTGCTTCAAGCAGAGTATATTTATTTGGGGGGGTGCATGGGGTGCGGGGTGCCGATTTGGCCGTGATCAGGACCCTCCTTAAAAATCCTGGCCGTATACGGCCCGTGCCTGTTCGAAGAGGAACTGATAGTCCTCCTTCGAGATTTCGTTGGTCCGCAAGGAGCGGACATTAACCTTTCCACGCTCCCAGCGTGGTTGCGGGCACTCGCGTGCCATGTGGCCTTCTCCGCCACAGTTGTAGCACTTGAAGGGTTTCCCCTTCGTCTGCGAAGCATCGATGTCCATCGGGGCCGTTTCCCCGGGCGCGAGCTTCTTTGCCAAATTTGGCACTGTCCCCCTAGTATTACCGCTGGGGGCGGGCGGGGTCTTGGCAGCTGGAACCCAGAACATCTTGTTCTGGTTCGAGCGGGCCGTCGCTCGGAGCTTCTTCCGCTCCATGATCCCGTTGATTTTAATCAACTTGTCCCTGAGCTCTACGTAGCTCTCGGGAACATCTCCTCCAGCGTAAAGCTGGTCCCTCACATCCTCGTTGATGAGGTTCTCGAGGGTCTCGACGAGGAAGGTGTCGTGGTGACGTTCCTCCTCGTTTTGTTCGTTCGGGTTGTACCCCGCTTCCTCTGCGTTCAACTCGAACGCCTGGATGAAGTCCGTGAGAAGGGACTTCCCCTGCCTCGTCGTGGTGAGGCACATGTGTGCCGTCTGCTTGACGTTCCGGTCTTCGAACGTCTGGTCTAGCTCGTCTACGAGCTTTCCGAATGTGTAGCCCTCCTTAAGGGCTCCCGCGCGGAGGGTTCTCTTCCTCCAGTTCCTGACCCAGTTGGATGCCGGGCAAGGGGTTCCGTCTGCCTTCCCCAACAGGGATATCGTGAAGGCGATTTTCTTCTTCTCGGTGTCGAAGTCCGAGTTGTGCACCCATATATAAGTGCCGAGTGCGCTGGTGAAGGTCTCCCACTTCGCTTTGTCATTGCCGTCAAACATGGGCGGCGCTCTGGTGAAGGAGATTCTGGACGACCTGGACGGTCTGTCCTGGAGGTCGTCGTGGTCGATGGGGGATGCGGGGCGAGACATGTCGGTAAAGGTGGGGAAGGAGAAATATAGGGCGGTAGCGGGTGAAGGTGAGGTAGATGGCGCAAAAGGTGCGGGTGATAACGGCGGCGGGGGTGAAGTCGGGGTCGGAGTGGACTCAGATGAGTCGGTCGAGGGTGCCCGATAAGAAGGGCTGGCGAGGGGTGCACGGAACGTCGCGGCTTGTCTTGGTCCGCACTAGGCGGTTGGTGGGAATTGGGTCGGGTCTTTTGCAAATAGAACTACCCCGGGTCTTCTACGACACACCCGACGATAGCGAGACGGCCCCCTCCGAAGAGATGACGGTACTCCTGCGACTGCTATTGTTCTGGGACGGACTCAACGTTTCCCGTAGAACAGCGTCTGTCTATTGTAGTGGACCGACAACAATTTGTTGTGGGGTGGAGGATAGGGAAGTGATGTTTGAACGAATGCGCAAGAGGCGCGAGAAAGGGAAATGGTTATGCTTACACAAATAGTGCGCGTGTGGTGGATTTGGTGATGAACACGCAAGTAGTGCGTGAGGGTGAAGGGTGATTGGGTAGGGCGGTACGAACGGTAAGAGGGGTAGCCTTTTATTATGTCACAATCAAGACCTCGCGTCCAACTATACAGAGATAGCGGATTGGGGAGTGCGGTGCTAGTCTCGAGGAATGAATCAAATAAAAGGCTAAAGACTACAGGCAAATAACTACTCTACTTATACTAAATATCGAACCGTGTGAACTTGTATGCTATTATGAATTCCATGTGTATCCGGTGTGTAAACCATCCCTTAGCAGCCTGTATTCCAGAATGTTCTTGTACCGTGTGTCCGCCATGTGTCATGACATCATGGTTATTATTGTCTTGGCGTCTAGCCGGCATTCTCCCAGTCTTCCCACGATGTGTCAATAGGCGCTCTGATAATAGATAACGGCGTTGGAGCGATTAGATTGGGGTCAAATCGTGACACCTTGACCTCCGCACCAATATCTTTGCCCAGGGTCAGCTCTATGTGGCACTTTCTCAATGCACTTCCAGCCAAAGAATCAAAGCCCTTTTGAAGAATGATACCACCACACTGACCAAAAATATTGTATATCCAGAAGTGCTTCTTTGAGACAGGTATGTGCCAAACCTTCATGATGGTGAAGATATTTAATGTGTTTCCCCAGGTTAATATACAAGAGTAGATAAAGGAATGTACATATGTAGATTATTGATTATTATTATTTTTGGTTGAGAAATCCATGCCGAAGGCACGGGTCTTAAAGCTTGTAATGACTAAACACTATTGACCCAACACCGTTGCGCAAACACGTGACCCGGTGATCTCGGTGATCGGCCGCCTTTGCGCAACTTCAACCGTGTTGCGCAACACTATGGTCCTGCATGTTTGCTGCATGTACTCTGAATGGGTTTTGGTGGGGTTCTATAATTCTTTCAAATATTTTGCAGGTGCCAAATGTTGTGTTGCCGTCCATTCCAGAGCCCGGTGTAAAAATTCACCATAGGTTTACTGCTGCCAGCATGAGATTTAGCTCAATATATTCTCTGAGGTGCCCCTGATCATGTTGGCACTTTAGTCTACCTGGTGCTGACTTGCGCCTTAATATTCACGGTTTGTGCTGGTCGAGGGTTCGCATCATGTTGCGCTTACTTCTTTTTACTTTACCGTTTTCTTCTTACTCCAATGGTGCAAGTCGTTTTTCGGTCTTTAAGATCCTAAGCTATGTCAATAAATTGGAATATGTGTTTGACAACCCTCTGATTGTTTTCATAGTGGATCCACCGTAAAATACAACTTATATTTGTAGAGAACATTGGGAGAACAGGCATCTCAGGAGCACAAAATGAGAATAGCTTCACAATAAAAAATTTCCCCATTAAACCTCTATACAAGTTCATTGAGGTACTTAGAAGTGTTGCGCAACACGGTTGAAGTTGCGCAGAGGCGAGGGATCACCGAGATCACCGGGTCACATGTTTGCGCAACGGTGTTGGGTCAATAGCGTTTAGTGAGATAATGTAGGCAAAGTAGGAAGCACAGCAAATCCCGTGAAAGTTTGATTCAACAAGTTGGTGAAAGAGAAAATCCAAATCGATGACGAAAGTCAAGAGCAGACGGGATTGATCGCATCTTCCGCGGCCCGGATCTCCGCCCCTTGCCTTTAACGTCGACGTTGTACAGCTTGCTCTCCAGGGTGCGAACCATGCCCTCACATGCCTTTTTCTATGCTGTGCTAGGCATGTCAGCCTTATACGCTCTTATTTATGTGAATTTGGGCCACATTGGGTGGCGCGCGCTGTTTTCTTCCCCGACACGCTGGTTTCCTCCTGGTGACTCTTCAGACAGCGTTACACGACAATTTCAGTTCCACCCTCTTTCTTGGCGTCTCGGCAGTCGTACCTGGTCGCGGTAGGGTTCAATTGAAGGTGCGTCCCCATGCGATGATTCATCGACTTATTTATCGGAAAACCCGCGACGATGCAGGTTAAGTAAAATACAGGGCATCATTGATCATTCAACTGTTTTCTGTCTCATATGGCGCGGCTACGACCTGCTTGGCCATTCGTCCATTCATCTGTGCGAGTGGCCAATGTCCTCCGCCGCACTCGCCTTCCCCGCGCGCACCACACTCAGCATGTCCCGACAAGGTGTAGGAGTCTAGTCTTTTGACTCTTTGCCACTTCAGTTACCACAGAGCCCTCACCCTCAGAAATTGTGCCGTACACGCACCGCTACTTGGCCCTCCCCACTAGCTCCTGCTGGACAAACAGCTCCGCCGCGTCCTCTCCGTCGCGTGGTGGTCTACTTTTTTGGGGACCTGCACGCGTGACTCGTCGCATCCACCTCCTGCCCCCTGCCCCACCTTCACCATCTACCCGACGGCCGACAGCATCTTTTTCGCGCCTGGGAACGTCGCCGAACGTGTTTTTTGGTGTTTTTCTGTCAATCAAGACACATGGTCTTCTCCACTTTCGGGGACGCGTACCGCGATGCGACATTGAAACCTTGTAAGGTTTAGTTCTCCTCATGCTCTTGAGTGGCGTGGATTGTGGAACTTTCTGATCTGTGAGCACGAGATCTAGTGCCTTTCTAAATGAATACAGTAGTTAACCGGGAAGCGAAACATTTAAGGCATTTCGTAATTTACAGTAAGAGGAGTGTGGAAATTGGTTCAAATCTTGTGGTAGACCTACAGTCGGGTATGTGCGCTACATGGTCGGTCATTCACGTGGAAGCGAAACGCTCCATAATTGCTCGATGCACAATAGCTGAGGGATTCGAAGCCCCACAACTGCCATATAATTCATCTTATGACTTCGAATACCATTTGTACATTGCTCACAAACTTTCTGGCATGCCACATCTCTGAAACAATATTTGAACAATACGCCGGAAAACTAGCCAAAATAGTGCGCCGAAAAAAAATGCGCCACGTCAGGGCAACATGAAGCTTTTGGCCAATTCCTTTTGCATACTGAGCTTTCCTAGTCAGAAGAGTAATCCACTCGGAATTTGGATCTATCCGAGCCCGTAAAGGCGGTCAACAACACGGTGTTTCGCTTCCACGTGGCATTTCGCTTCCCGGTTAACTAACTGTACCGGCAGCTTTCTCAAGATCACTTTCATGTCAATGATCCACCGACGAGGTATCTCACGCAATCTTTCAGCGTTCCAATCTCGAGGATTACAGCAAAATGATTCCCCCAAAAGAGCACTGCATTCTGCACGAAGAAAAAAAAAGACGACAGTGGTGGGAAAGAGAGAGTTGTCTTCGCGCAGCAGTCATCGACCGATTTTTTTTTTGCCGCTCGTAAGAAGGATGCCGGCGCGGGCGACTTCGGCCTCTCTGCGGCATCACCGATCTCCCGCGAGAGGATATTCGAAGTCCGGCAATGCCGAGTGATCCGCCTCTAAGCGGGTTTGAAAGAGGAAGCAAACTGGTAAAAGAAAAGCAGCAGTGTCGACTTTTATTCGGTAAATCGCGAATCTACACATCTGGCAAGGGCATCGAATGAACGAGGGATTTTGAACCAGTTACAGATTGAACGATTGCGCGAATGAAATTTGGAAATTTGTACCCTTGCCCCAATGAAATTTGTACGACTCAACAGTACTATTGTTTGCCTACCTTTGCAAAAAGTTTTTGATGGTAATTGTATGCCCTCAAATTTCGTCGGATTTTGTCTGGCATCTACCAGTAGCATCCTTACAATAGAAACTTGCAGCCTGCAAAGTAGCAGAATGTTTGGGCTCGAACTGAAGCCATGATGAGACTGCCGAGGTGGCCATCAAAATTACATAGCTTTGCAAAAAAAGTTTTGAATTTACATTGAGCTCGCCCGGCGTCTGTTTGCACCACAAACCATTCCAAACGACGCAGGGGATGCAGGAGAGCCTTCCAACGTTTTATTTCGAATAAATCGAGGACGAAATGGGGTCGCAAACGAATTTAACTTTCTTTTGCAAAGCTAGACATTTTTGCAAAGGTAGGCTATTGAGTACACGTTCGCAACATAGTACGACTCCGCAAACATATCCGCAGGAGCGACTACTTGAATATCCTAGTTCCATCGAGAACGTCCATTATCTCGCGGTTCCGAGTCTGCCTCCCTTGATTCAAGTACATGCAGCTAGAAATGAATATAATCAGTACAACGGACTATTGAGACAATGTGTACCAGCCTATTCAGTTAAGCATACGGGATAAGTGTCATATTACCTTCAGCGTCGAGGAGGGAGATGGTGCCCAGAGCGTCGTCGAGTGCCATCCGCGACACAGATTCGAGTCTTGTCGCAGCATCCCCGATATCCAATTTCCGGAAGGTGGTGTGTGGAGTCGGAGACATAGTGAAGTGAAGCAATCCAAGGTACTCCCCTCCATCGCTAGAGGACGTCGCGGCCACCAGCAAGAGAACATAGGTCCCTGAAACGCCAACCGCCCACAGTCTGATGTTGTCCCTTTGTTCATAATGATAAGGCTCTCCCGGCTTTAAGAATGCCCCTCTTTCCGAGCTGGCAATCTCTCCCTGCCAAAAATGAATCACAAAAATGGGAGAACTCTTCCATTGGAACAATCTGCGGGTTACCGCGAAGACACCGTAGCGTGGCAAACATGCATATGGTTCCTGTGATGAAAGGCTGGAAGGCATGTGGTGCATCCTCCTCTTAAACGATGCAACGGAATAACGGTTGGGGATCACAGTTGTCACCATTTGAGGAGGATCTGGGTCGCTGGGGCGGGGAAACAATGGGAGGGATTGGACTGAGCCGTCGGCATCAACAGATGATCCCCGGAAGAAGAAGTAGACACTTTGGCCAAGGGGAAAATAAGAAAGGTCCAGCTAGAGAGAGAATGAGTTGAGTAGAGGTGAAAGGGGAATTTAAATGTACAGTGCGTGATATTTGATGGGTTTGTTTTATCGCATTCGCGGTGGGATTCATAGACCACGTCATTGAATAACCAGGACCAGAGAACCCTGCGGCCTGGGGGGTGATGAAGAAAGGTCCCCAGGATCGCTCGTCAACGACAGGGGATACCACATAGGATATGGAAACGCGAGCGCCATCGTGACAATCAATGTGAATCGCAACCAACCTTTCAACGCTGAGGCCGATCCTAAAGAGGTATCAATCAATGTATATCTGCGCAGTGCGTGGAGCATGATAGTACCCGATAACAGCACAAATAAGAGCCCTTCCCTCCTCTTCCATACACGGTATTTTCGTTCTCACAAAGAGGCCGGGAAGTTCCAAGTGTGCGACATGTTTGCCCTCCAGGATGTCCCAGCAGCTCATGGTTCCCCCCGCGTCAGCATGAGTCACGATTAAGGGGGTTCCAGGGAGGCAGAAGAATCCATGATTGGGTTCGACGGACAACTGACCAATACGAGTGGGCCGTGGATTGTCGGAGCTCCAGTTCTTCACGAGTCGGTTGACCTGTTGCGCAGTGTGCTGGAGTTGTTGTGGGGAGAATGTGCCCAGGTTCTGTGTATTCGACAAGGGATGCGGCTGCCTTTCAACCTCCTGTATCCGGACAAGAGCGTCGAGCCAAAGAGTTTTCTGAAGCTCAATTTTACGAATGACGCGGCAGGTCTGTACACAGATTCAGCTGAGGGATGTTGGCTCCAACTGACCACATACCGAAAGAAGGCTAATAAGATCCGCCACATCCAAATCCTTGGCGAGCTCCAAGAGTATATCCTCAGGCAACTCGAGTATGGATGACATGAGATGCACAAAGGAAGGGTCGCCGGATCAAGATTCTGTCAATAATGATTGTCACCGTGCGCCCTGGCTCACCCGGACTCCTTATGGCGTTGAACATCTCGGAATTCAACTAACGTTCTGAGCTGCGACCAAGTTCCTCCCCACTACTCGCTGCTGCCAATATCCGGGGACCCGACCCGCCGCTCACTGCAAGGCTGCCCGAGAGGCAGTATAAGACGTTGTGCGCCACAGCAACGCGCGACGGATGTCTAGATCGAAGGCAATACTCTAGACGAAATCTAGACATTGATATTTTGTCGGTATAAATTGCGCTGGAGTCAACCGAAATCGGTTCTCAAAGCTGAGTCGTGGGATGTCAGCCATGCGGTACCTACAGTCAGCGGCCTCGTGGCATCTGGTCGACCGATAGGGATAAATTGGTTTGCTTGAAAAATTAAGGTTGGCAGGAACAGAACGCCGGCACCAGGAATTAGAAAAGGGGCGTAGGACGGGAGTACGGAACCAAGTATGTTTGCGAACAGTAAATTCCAACGTGGATTGAAAACACAGAGCATCGAGTTGTATGAATTTTTTTGGCCAGTGTGCAGCAACACCGGGGGTTTATCGACTATTTTGATGGGCCATGAACCGAGATAGAGAAAGCACAGTATCGAACAGCAGCCGGTCCTCGAGCGGCGCGCGAGTCGAGCAACATGATCCCCCGGAGTCCAGACGCGTGGAAGAACGAAGTTTGCTAGAGATCTTCGGAGGGTAGCTCCGGAGCAATATTCGCGTTCGTGAGTTCTTGAAGTCCTAGGAGTGAATCCCGCGCAGTCGTACGCGTCGACCAAGCGTTCCTCAAATCCGTTGTCGACGGAATGGCCTCATAAAGGTAGGCGGTTGCAGGAAACCAAGCGGATCGGGGCATGTCGGTGTCTATTTTTCAGGTAACGAGACAGACATTGTGGAGGATCGAGTTCCAGAGCTTTCTCGCCGATGTCTTTTATCATTGAATGAGTCCTTGGGAGTGAGTCGGTGTAGAAGAGGTACAAAGGGAGCGAAGCAATCTAGTGCCGGTACTACAAAAAATTAGCCCCGCTCGCGGACAATGTATTCGAGTTTTGAAAGTTACGAACCTCCCGCATTCCTTCATGTCCGTCACTCGGGCGTCGCCCTTGCCATTCTCTCCTCATGTCATAAGCCCCTAGTGGATGAAGATTACAACGATATCGATGATGCAGACGACTTGAGCGGGGAGTGTAAGAGTAACTGGAAGTGAAGACTCAAACAGACTGGTGAAAGTCAAAAGCAAATGACGGAGCAATAACGGAGGTCCTGCCCGGGCCCGAGTCGTTTCGGTCTTCGTCGCCGACTCGGGCCGGCCTTCAAGCTTCACTCTTACCGTCAATACGGATTTCCTTTTCCTTCGTGCTTGCCACAATCCCTCTTGAACAGTTCGCAGCGCATCTCTCTTCAAATTTCTACCCTGCTTTGAATCTACTGGGCTTCACTGCCAGTCACTACTCTCGGTGTACATTGTGTGGCAAATTCTGTCTTGGGCTCAGCGTTACGCGCTTTCAACGAGGATTCAGAATCGGACTCGATGGGCCGCTCCCTGAAGCACTCATGGCCGTATACCCCTTTCTCCGGGTCCCTCGTTACATTCCTTTCCCTTATCGCAGGGACTCCGCGTTTCTTTGGGCGGCATGAGCATACAAGTCTTGGAGAATGAAGAGAAGACGTGGCTCTGGGTGAACGACAAGCCTATATCTACATATCTGCAGATTTGTGGGCCGGCCTCCTCTCGCAGTCTGCCCGAGCCTTGCGCAGCAAATCGTTGGTACTGTAACTAATATTGCCCCGATCCGCCTTTTTCCGACTTGCCACATCCACCCTCTCCTTTTTGCTCTTAGCCATGACCCGTCACTCGTGGATGGGCACTACTGTGCAAATGATGGGATCAATAATTTTTCCGACAAATCTCCAAAATCCGTTAAAATCGAAAGAAAATTATTGGCGGGGCCCCCGGAAAACGGGTGTGACCTGTGACATGCAAATTGAATGAAATAGTACAGTACTACGACAGCTTTCGGGACGAAACGATCCACCTTGGGCCAATCTCCGCACATTGAGTTCTTACAGGCCCGACATCCGAGGACCAGACCGAACCCTCGATGCTTTTCGGGTTTCACCGATTTTCAGGCTGCTGGTCCGAGCTCAGCGCTTAGCATCTGTCCGGGAATCAAATCTTCTCCTTTGCTTGCCCGCTCTCTCGCCGCGTCATGTTTACGTTCATCGCAAGCGGCATGTTTCAGGGAATAACCCTCATCCTCATCATCTGCGAACTAATGAAAGCGTCGAAAATTCAGCAAAAGACGCGGGAATGATATCATGGTCATCCTACTTGCTTTGACCTGATGATTGGCGGAGGCCAGCAAGCGGCGGGGCACAAATAGAACGCAGAGGTTTATTCTATTTTATTCAAACCCATTCCTCCTCCCTCTCCTCCATGACTGGATGGAGACTGAGTACTGAGTCTTCGACCAAAAACAAACCAGAATGTACTTGATGGAACACAAGAGCGGCCGCCTGTGGGGGTGGTTTTGGATTTGATGTAATGTACTGGGTATCAACGAGCTCAAACACGAGAAAAAATTGGAGGGGAAGAGAGAAAAGAGAAAAGAGAGGAATTAAATAAATTCAAGATTCGGTTCCCGAGAAAATTTCTCGGTTCATTTTCCATTCATTTTTCCAATATGTGTTGGATTCCACGGCGGACAATCAAGCAACACTTGCACAGCCGGTGGCACGCGTCACAGCAGAGCGACTGCTAGCAACACTTGCAAGAAGAAACGGGGATCATTGAATGACCTTGAGCGTGGTGGAAAAGCCTTCTCTGGGTTTCCGACTTGAAGTAGTGAGAGCCCGGGGTACAACAGCTGGAAGCCTATGAAGGGGATACATACAGCCGGGTGCAATCTGAGATTGCACCCAGAATTGGAAGTGAGGTTCAGAGGGGTAGTGCAACCATGAGAAAACTGCAAGGTGTAAAAGAGGAGTCCCATGGCCTCAATTTTGTCCTTGAGCTGGCCTGAGATCGAGGACCGAGGTATGGAGTGCACATTTGAACTTTTGACAGCTGCCAGGCCTCAGAGTGAGGGGTCTTGTTTCAGTTCACACAAGTTTGGGTTATGTGCCAATATATGTACAAGGTTGAATCTCATCAGCAAAACCTCTTTTTTGCTGTAGTTGGCGTAGTTGGTGTAGTTGGCTGTAGTTGGCTGTAGTTTCAGCTCAACTATGTAGTGCTATGTAGTTCTACATAGTTTGTAGGGACTCTACATAGTTCCATGTAGTTTGGGGGATTCTATGTAGTTTATGTAGTTTATGTAGTTCAACGGGGTATTATGTGGTTTCTGATCAGCGCCCAACTGTCCACTCTTCAACACACATTATGAAGATCTGATTGTTCAGGAAATTGCAGAAGGTCTGGTTTTGAGTTGTTCTGACTTTGAAAATTGTCACGTGTTGGAAAGTATTTTGTGTTTTACGCTTCAACCAAGCTGTTTGGCGAAAAGTGGTAGTGAAGACTTTTGTAGCTCTCTTCAAGCTCTACAACTTTGGTTTTGGTCTATTTTTAGCATCTACCACATATTTTACACAGCCTGGATTTTTTTTTCAAAGTGAAGTCTTTCAGAGTGGATAGAAAATTATCCACACCCCAGATACAGCAGACAGTGTGAATGGGCAACGGGTGTGGGCGGAGAGAAGAGTAACCTGGCTTGGATATAGGAGGGTACCTATGTATCAGAATCATTCCCATTGGCTTACATGGTCTCTTAGCTCAGTTGGTTAGTGCATGGAACTCTGTATTTTGCCTGAATCCCCGAGGTCGCGCGTTCGATTCTCTCAGGAAGCACTTTGTTTAGTTTTAATGACTTAGAATAGAATTACGATCCAATAAGTAGTTAATTAGTTGAATTGACATGACTGGTTACCCTTGAATTGAACAATGTAAGATAGTAGTAGTGGAGCACTGGGTGGCCGGTGATTGAGTAAGACTTTTCTTACCTTCAGAACCTCAACTACGTAGAACTACATAGAAACCCCTTCGACTACGTAGAACCGTGTAGAAATCCTCTCAACTACATGGAACTACGTAAGGGGTACCCTTTCTACAGAACTACAGGAACTACAGGGACTACGTAGTGCTACGTAGCAAGCCCCGGGTTTGCTAATGCTGGCCTATGTCGACGAAAAGCAAGTCAAGCAAGATGGATGAAACGGAATGGCAGATAATTGGATACGCATCGGCATTATGGGGAAATCACACGTCCGTTGATCCCCTTGCGTTCCGAGGCCTGCCGAAGCATCCGGCCACCTCGGGGGCGGGGTCGGTAACTTATGCCGCAAAAAGAGAAAAAAGGGCACATTCACAACTTACACAAGGAACTGTAGATTTGGTCTGATAAATACCTCCCATGACTTTGTAACTTGGTCGGGCCGTCCTTCGCGATGGAAAGAGAAGAGAGTTGGGCTTGAATTTGAACGGGCCGAAGGTGAGGTCATTGATGACGAGGCGAAGCTTATATAAGCCGATTGGCGGACATTCTTGGAGCTCTAGAGCACAAATATCACTACGTTCTATTTGTGAATCTACGTAGGTAGGTAGGTAGGTAGGTAGGTAGGTAGGTAGAATTACACGGCCGGTCCCGCTCAGGAACGCCGAAGCCCAGGAAATATCTGAGTGTACAGGCACTATTGTACACTACGGTCCCTGGACTCCTACATCACCCCGTAGCCGAGCTCACGGTCGCAATCGATCTCTCAACTCGCCGCGGTAGAACTAAAGAATAAACAGAGAAGTAAAGTGGAAACCAAGTACCTCGAAACAAGCTCACAACACGAACAACATACCTCTTCGACAGACGACATGAACATCATTGCCCAGCTCACATACGTAGTGATCTCGAGCGTCGGCTCCTTCCAGAACGCGTGGCCTCAACGCGGATCGCGTATCTGGTGACTGGCATACTCACGTTACGTACTATCGTACTAACGGCGTTGGCGATGTTAATTCTTGGTCTGGAAATTGTCTGGAAAACAGAATCAACGGCGCCGACTCCTGCTTCGATGATGCTCCGACGTTCTAGTATCAACAAAAAAGACCAACCGGTGTCGACGTGCCGCCGAGTTCCGTGCCTGGTTGATCCAGTCGGATCCACGATCAATCACCTAGGAGTCACTCACCACACTCTGAGTCTTATAAGTCTCTACCACACGACGGCCAGCCTTGGATTCTGCAATGCCTACGGAGCAGGACTCCCTCATTCTTTCTGTTTTCCCACCAGAGATAACACAGAAAGTATTTCGACACTGTCTGCTCCCTCAATATGGGCCGGCCGGACCACCTCGTCCTCTCTTTCACCGATGGTCACCATCACCACGAGAAGCACCTCTGCTCCTCACCCAAATATGTCGCCAATGGCGCGATATGTGCCTAAACGCCCCCGACCTCTGGACATCCATCGATTTCGACGAGAACCAGTCCATTGAATACCTGCTCACATCGCTCGAGCGCGCCGGAAACGGTGTTCCTCTTTCTCTTCGGATTCGTGCGTCGGGCTCGACGGCTGCACTCGTCATGGACATGATCATACCCTCCATCCACCGGTGGCAACGGATTCACCTCATCCTCCCAGCGGCCGAGCTGGTCCGCCTCCACATGCACCATTTCCCAATCTTGGAGCAGCTCACACTGTGTGTTTTCGAGAAAGAATCGCGCATGACGAAGCCAACCGTCATCCAGAATGGGCCATTGCTTTTGTATGCCGATGCCCGCACATTTCCAACCCTGCACTTCGCTGGACGTCTGCACCTCTTAACCACACTTCGGTTTCATGCATTGGACACGAATCAGACCATGGCCACATTGCGACAGTGTCCGAACCTCCTGGATCTCGCATGCGACTACCGGAATCCATATTCACCTTTCTTTCTAGAACCACCAGAACCCCTCGAGCTGCCATCACTGTGCGTGCTTAAGGTTACGGACCACCAAATGCTGCCATTCCTGGCAACACCCAACCTAGAGCGACTCCACTTGCAGTACACATCTCGGAACGAGAATGGGATGGAGATTCCTAGGGATGCCTTTGGGAGCTTCCTGACTCGCTCGGGTTGTGATCTCCTCTTTCTCTCCATTAACACCAAGGAAATGCCTTACAGTTGGCTCATGGCGGACCGGCTCCGTCCCGCAAACTCCGTCCGGCATCTAAGTGTCACCGTGGCCGACGAGCAGGACTTCGCGTCTCCATGGAGGGCCCTCCGGGAGCCCAGCGTCCTTCCCCGGCTCGTGCATCTGGAAGTACGTGACCCGGCCGCAGTACTCAACACGAATCATATAATGCTGGATGTGTTGCGGATGCGCCGGAAACACACGGCGCTCGAGAAGTTGGAGGTTTTTTTTGGCAGACGCACGGTCGGTGGCCCGCGCATGCCGCGCGCCGCGGTCATGCAGGCGCTTCGCAAGCTCGCCGAGAAGAAAGGGCTTCAAGTCCGCATCACAGCACGACATCGTCTAGCGTCGTCGTACGTCGATGTGAGCCTTTTTGATAACTTTGATGAGAACGCGGTGGAATATACTTACATCCCTACCTTCGAGGCTTGAGCCACAGCCTTATACCGTAGTTTGCAGCATGAACAGTATTGCGCCCGTTCTTCCAAAATAGATTCCGAGTGTAGCTCTCAATTTATTTGCCCGTCCTGTTCCCAAACTATCCCGAAGCCGGCCTCAATTTTACACAAGTCGTCTCGATGGACCTTTCATTTGAGAGCCTCGGAAGCATGGATTTGTTTAAAAGACTTTCAGCGGTAGCGTCCTTTGAGAAAATACAGAGTCTGAATGAGAATGAATCGAGACTCAGTTTAAAACCGATGTGGCCACCGATAGATTCCTGAGTTCCTCGAATTTGGAATACAGACTCACATCGGAATGTTACACGCTAAAAGGCGAATATAGAATACTTGGAATCACAAGGGCTCGCCGAACGACAGACTAGCGCTAATACTTCGGCCCCGCCTTGGGTCGGGGGTGCACGTACGTTTCTTCACTTGATATTTTGAGTTTGAAGGATGTCTTACCTTCAATTGCTAGGCCATGCGCTTCGTCTTCGGGGTAAGTGAACTCGGTCCAAGGCCTGAAGTTTCGAGCATTCAGTGCACATGAGTCACCCGCTCATCTGCGGATAAGTACCCCAACTTGAAGCATTATAACTATGAGAGAACTGAAACTCACTTGATATGTGGTCCAAGTGTTGAGTCCGAATTTCAGGATCCCTAGTACTCCCGGGTAAAATCCATCTCATCCCAGAGGAATGGACCGTATGTAGGTTCAAGGTGGGTACATACATATACACTGCAGAACGCGTGGGACGCGCACGAGCACAAAACAATCCGACGAGACTGAGATGAGATGAGATGGGTTGAACGAATAGCGATGGCGGAACACACCGGTACACCCCCTCGGCGCCGCACACGGTAACCAGAAAGACACACCGCAGTTTACATTTTGTTACAGTTCGTCCGTGCGCCGCTAGAAGCTGTAATCTGTACCAGTCAGACAGGCATAGAATCGATATGGCCGCCGACCGACTGACTGTCAGAGTTGGTTTCGAGTTCAGAAGAGGGGAGGAGAAAGTGCAGAAATTATAACGCAAACTCACTACGCTGTCTGTCCTCATCCGAGAGGAGAATACGTATATCCGAGGTGGGTGGGTATACCGTATACATAGACAACCAACCAGCAAGCTCAGGAGGTGAACGATCGGACGAGGTTGAATGGATGGATAGCAGACCATAGCGCCAGTTTGCCCATATGCATAACCAGAACGAAACATCGCAGTCCGTCCTGAGTCAGCATCCAATTCTTTTGTTTCGTGCGGCGGTCAACCGTTAAACCGGTATAAAATCGAGAGATGTAGGCCACCGACCCGAGTCCGCAGTCCGCAATTACAGACGAGAGATCGCCGTGTACAAGTTGCGATCGTGGTTTAGGTGCGGTTGGGGACAGAAAACCTGAAAATACGAGACCCATGGCCGCTGCAGGGTGAACGAAAGAAGACAAATCATCAAATCCGGCCATTGCCTACCGGTTCACGAGAGCTCGAGGGGCAGAAACAAATTCGGAGCAAATTAATATATATATAGATTAGACACAAAATATACACATACATCGTACACCCTCTCTATACTCCACACTCTACGCCAACATCCAGTCACACCCTCCCCTCCAACACCCGCAAATGCCCCAGCCCGCACGCACCGACGCCCCACGCCTTCCCGACGGCACGGTACTTGCGCGCGCCGCCACAGCCGTCGACCGCACACCTCGCGGGTGTGGGTGTCATGGCGGACACCGGCTTCGCATCCTCCTCGGTCTTGGTGTGGGCCGGAGACGACTGTGGGAGGAGGAAAGATTCAGGAACGGAGAATGTTATCCTCTGGTCCAGATCCAGATCCACGTCCATCCCGTCCGCACCCTTCGCCTTCCCCTTCTCATCGTCAGCAGCCACAGCCCCCGCCCTCCGCGCACTCGACACCCACCGAAACATCGGCTTCTGGCCATAATTCTGCTGTGCACCCGCACCCCCGGCCGCATCTTCCCCACCCCCGTCCTCCTCCCCCTCCTCGCCGCCGTCCGACTGCACCTGCACCTGCGCCTGGGCAGTCGTGCGCTGTTTCTTCGGCCGCGACTGTTTCTTCAGCAGACGGTTGATCGTCTCGGCCTTTTCGTCCTCGAGCTTCTTCTCTATCATGTTCTTGCGCTTGCGCGCGTTCTCCTCCTTGCGCAGCGCGACTTCCGAGGCGGATTTGGCGGATTTTGTTTTGTGGGCGGGGTTTTTGGTGCTGGCGGGGGGTTGGGTGTCTGCACGTTTTCGTGGTGGGTATTAGCGGAAAGAAGGACACGGCGCACGAAGAGGAACTTGTCGAGGAAAGGGAAAGAAAGATGCGTATGCGTACCCAAGCTAACGTGCTCCGTGTCGCCCGCACTCGCCAACGCCGCCTGACGCGCGGTCAGCTGCCGTCCCGGTGCAGCGCCATATGATTTCAAGTTCGGCGAGTCGTCCTCCGAGTTCGAGTTCGAGTCCGAATCCTCCGATTCGACGTCTTCGTCTGTGTACATATGTCGGCATTTAGCCATCCACCACAAGTAACGAGATGAGGTAGCCGCACTTTTAGCGGCACGGTGCGCGAATCGTCGCCCACTGGGTGCCTTGGAGCTGGACTCGGGCTGTGCGCCGAGCTTGAGCTTGATTTTGAGGGGACCGCCTGCGCGGGTGGGGCCTGTCTGCACAACAACAATAACGATAAATAATGAGTATTCGCAACTTGAAGTTGAGCGCAGAACGACGCACCACCGACTCGCGCTCGCCGTCCGATTCCTCCAGCTCATCCTCGCCCGCCTCCTCCTCCTTGTCCTCCTCGTCCTCCTCGTCTGCCTCGCTGCTTTCAAGCTGCATCTCCTCCACCTCGATGTCGACTTCGGATTCTTCGCTCGCGACAGCGACGGCGGGCATGGATGGTGGTAAGGAGAGGAAGAATAGCGGTGTTTGGCAGGGAGGGTGATGGCTAAGAACGCGTCACAGCCACCGCAGATCTCAGGCTCTTGTTTCCGCCCGTCATCATCGTTGTGGGTACCAAGCTTCAAGCGCGTCCATGGGATCTTCGGTGCCCTGAAAGCATCTCAATTTAAGGATGGATCGTACGTGTATTGCGATAAGTTTGCAGGACTCCGACCGCAGTAAACGAAGCCCGCCAAGTCGGAGACGGCAGTGCGCCTACTCTGGGTGAAGTAGTAGAATACGTCTCCCCAATTAATCCTCCAAGTTGAATCTCTCTGGTGGTTCTGGCTTGACTTACGCGAACTGGTACGGTCGAGATTCTATGACTCTCTTTGCCACCTTCCGCGTTCATCGCAGTGGGCTTCGTATCTTCAGGTTTCCATCCCTATAGGCAACCCACCTCGAATCCTTTCCAGTTATGGAAAACTTGTCAACGGGACGCCGAGCTGGTCTGTAGTTCGCCATTCATCCAATCTCATTCGCTGACTACGATCTGGGTGCGCGTCCCAGGTTTTCTCCGGTGCACCACCTCGGATATACGTCCGTCTGGGGCTGTGAGCCTGTATTCCCCTTTTCTTTCTTGGTAATCGGCGATTAGGGAACTCGAGATTCTAACAGTCAGTCGGGCGGCTGCCAAAGATTTCCCGCCGGTACCGCCGGTGCGCCGACTGCAACTTTAACGGTCGGAATTTAACGTCCCCCATTCTGCCCGGATTTGTGTGAATCCCGATTGAGCTTCTTACACATTTCTCTTCATTTTGTAGGTCCACTAAGTATCGCTATAGCGTCTGACATTTCGTTACCTTTTTTTTTTTTTTTTTTTTGACTCCCTTGATCCCGCTCTAGGTTCCTTCTGGTAAGTATAAGCTGTCATAGGTCCTTCATCTGCCACACCTCCAGCAGCTCGGTGCCTTCTTTCTGCCTTTTGCCTTCTCTCCGTCTGACATTGGAACACTCAAGTTCGGATCTATCATGTTTTTCAAGTTCGTCTACCACAAGTTCAAAAGCAAAAGCCTCCTCCCCTTCCTCCGCGCAGGGTCAAGGCATCGACACTTCGGTGCCTTAGTGGGTCTAAAAGAAAAAGCGACATCAATGCGGCGGCCGCAAAAAAAACGGCTAGTGTTTGATAAACAATGAACGTCCCTTCATGATCAGGATAAAGGAATTGACCAGCGAAGCTGCGCCTTTCGGCTTGAGACCAGTTGTGGTGTCCGAGTCTCCCATGACATTCCAACTGTCAGATAGAACAATCCATGATAGTCTCACCGCTTCGTGCTTGGAAAATTTGTCGCATCGCAGCCAGACAATCCCTGGAATAAAGGCCGCCCTGAGTATACCTTAACAGGGTTGTAATTAGCCTCGTTTCTTTCAAAGAAGTTCTGACCGGCTACAACGTGCCGGCCTACATCAGGAAAAACTCCCCGGGCTGTAGCCCGCCGATTGATTAGATAGCGCTACAAAGATCTACAGAATTCCGCGCCAAGCTATAGCAGCTACAGAGCATTTGTAGGCTACATATTACTGCACCAGTGATACACAGTGCTACGTGTTACTGCACCAGTGATACACAGTACTACAGTACTTTGCAGAATATCTACAGGGTTTTACATGGCTTCTTACCTTGCCTACTGCAACAATGTCGATCGTCAGCCGCCGACCGGCCAAAATCTGACCCAAGCCTACCAACCTGTGAAGAGTGACCTACACCTTGAATGGCGGGACCAACAAAACTCGATACGTCTTCGTATGTACTCATTGAATAGTCTGTGAAGCTTGATGATGAAAAACGTTGCCTTTGATTCTTTGAAGCAAATTGCTTCACTCGGCGAAAACTCGGCGGCCGTTGGGCGGCCGACGGGATTTTCGACATTGATTTTCTGCTCTCATTCTTCAATGCAAGACTTCTGAATGCGCGAGTAAGTGAGCCACACAACCGAAGTTGCGCAGATGGACAGAATGTTCGAATCAGTGAAATTTTGACAAGTCGATAGCCGAGCGGCGCCCGAGCCATCAAATCGCGTGATGTTGGTTGCTATTGATGGATGTTGCTGCCACGACGTCGTTTCTTGTCTTTTCCCCCCACCATCTCCCTCGTCGTCCTCGCCACTGTGCCCGCATATCCCACCCCAACATCGATTACTCGGTCACCCTCTCCCATCCGACCGCAGCATTCAAGCCTCCAAATGCTGGGCCCGCGCAATCGGCCGTATCGCAAGGCTGCCTATTTGACTCGTTATCCAAGACCTACCTTCAAGAATGACTACCAGGCATTCAAAGCCTTTCTTCCGACCTCCAAGAGTCCCTTCAAGCGTCCCTTGAAGACATCTCCAGGCATTCCAGACTCGGCAAGACCTCAATTCACGGATTCAAAACCTCCCTCCAAGCAAGCGAGGATTTCATCAAGTTGGTCACCGCACTTTCAAGTACCTCGATATTCACGCTCTTGGAGACTTCACGCGATTTTTGGTGTCTTAGCCGTCGAGAGGGCGACCGGCCATGTGCCGTACTGAGGTGCGCCAGCTTTCTTACGATTCGATTTTTGTCACTGATATCACCTCTCCGTTTCTATCGAGCGCAACCCCCTACCCTGTCTGTTTCCAGACACGAGATTCCTCCAGCCACCGTTCCGATACATGGGGAGGTTCCTTCGACCACCGTCTCGATACCATCCATAGTCATTGTTCTCATATATACCATCCAATGGCATTCATTTCACGACCCATCTCTTTTGCATTAAGTCATATGTAGCTCTACATGCCATCATATCGCCGTGAGTGCCCTAAAACGAAGAGATTATGTTGCACTACATAATGCTACAGATTCCATGCCGGGCGCTACAGAGTGCTATGGAGTTTTGCTGGTGAGCTACAGCTCTCTACATAAGGGGGGGTTGTCGACAGGACTACAGCTGCTATCGTTGCTATGTTGCTCGATGTAGACAGTCGGTTTTTTCCAGATGTACGGACCAATATACAGCATGCGGATCCTTTACGTTATCGACCCCACCATTTGTTCCGGCCATCGGAGATTGCGTTAGGGCATGATGCTCATCAGTCACTACGAACAACAGATATCACCGTTTTCCTCCCACCCACCCACACACTTTCTACCCCACCCCATGAGTGACCAGACCGCTCCACGTCCACGCAGGCACCTTCCGAAGGTCAAGTTTCGAGTCCTCATCGCTGGGCGAGCGAATGCCGGGAAGACCACCATCCTGCAGCGAGTGTGCGACACGGCGGAGAGTCCAGAGACATACAGAATGGTGGATGGTGAACGCACAAAGGTCAAGCCAAAGACCTCACATGCACCATTGCACATTGTACTAATGGGCCAGCAGATTCAACTCATTCCCACATCGGATGTGCGCTGTGGTAGTGGCACCTTCATGGCCTTTATTTAATGTGTATTCTTTTTAGCGTGGAGAGCACAACATCACAGATGAACTTGAGTTCTCGAATCACAATGGATATGTATTCCATGATTCATGTGGACTGGAAAACGGGAGCACAAAGGAGCTGAAGATTCTGCAAGACTTTGTTCGTAAACATGCCGAGAAGAAGACACTTTATGAACAACTGCATGTCATCTGGTATGTAGCACCCTTTTTCTCGAGACTAGGGGTTATGTTATTTTCAGGTACTGCATACCAATGGACGATCATCGTCCCGGCTTGAATGTTGATCCACTTCACGCACTTCAGATTGATAAGAATGGTATACTATTGGCCAACCATCCACTCTGCTCTAATTGTCTGCACAGTGCCTGTGATCGCCGTATTCACAAAATGGGATGCATTTAGGCGAAACATGCGTATGGACTTGGAGGACGATGAGCAGGCGGGTGATGACTTGGACAGGCTGACCAACCAGAGATGCGAGGAGATCTTCCAGAGAGAATGCTTGGATAAGATTGGGGACACAACTCCATTTGTGCTTCTGGAAGGTCAGTTAGCACACAGCTGATGAGCATTTTTATACCTGATTTCTGATTTTGGGAATAGGGATGAATGATCCTGCTGCACATTGTGATGAGCTTATCCAAACTACGGTGGAGGCTCTGAATAGCGGCACAGTAACTCTGATGCTTTTGGCAGTACAGACGAAGAATCTCGAGCTATCTGTTCAACGTGCAGTACAGAAAAGTCTCAAAGTGTTCAATGGGGTATGTGTCATAAAACTATGCTCAGCAGCTGTTCAGAACACATCACATGTAGGAACCACCAGTATTGATGAAAGGTCAGAAATTTGGGGCCTTTGCAAGGTAACACATCTCACACTATGTTGACATGTTTCTTCCCATGTAGGTGGATTTATGAAGAAAATCAAAAAGGCTGTCACCAAGGCCTTGGTGCAGGGGCCATCCAAAATCCTGAAGGTGGAGGATATAGTTGAGGAATGCTTGAAAGCATTTCCGTGGTTATGGGCAAGTGTTAACATGATGATGTTGCATGTTTGAACTGATAAGAAAGTTTGGTGTGCATAATCAGTCGGTGAGTCTGACCCGATACTTTCACTGCACTGCCACTAACTGTGATGTGCCGTGTGCACAATCAGTATGTGAGTCTGACCCAACACTCCCTCCATTGCACTGTCACTGACTGTGACACAATCAGCATGTGAGTCCGACCGAACACCCACTCCATTGCACCGCCACTGACTGTGTTGCGATGTGCGCAATCAGGATGTGAGTCTGACCCAATACCCGCTCCATTGCACCACCACTGACTGTGATACACCATGTGCCATCAGTATGTAAGTCTGACCCAACACCTGCTCTATTGCACCGCTGTTGAATGTGACACACAATGTGCACAATCAGAATGTGAGTCTGACCCGACACCTGCTCCATTGCACCGCTGTTGACTGAGACACACAATGTGCGTGATCAGAATGTGAGTCCGACCCACCTGCTCCATTTCACCGCCGCTGACTGTGATGCACAATATGTGCAATCAGGCTGTGAGTCTGACCCCACACCTGCTCTGTTGCACTGCCACTGACTGTGATGCATGATGTGCACAATCAGGCTGTGAGTCCAACCCAACACCTGCTCCATTGCACAAATGCTGACTGATGCGCTGTGTGCGATCAGGATGTGAGTCCGACCCAACACCCGGCACTCCATTGCACGGCCACTGACTGTGATGCACCGTGTGCTATCAGCTGGTGAGTCTGACCCAACACCTGCTCCATTGCACAGCTGCTGACTATGACTTGCCGTGTGCGCGATCAGGCTGTGAGTCTGACCCCACACCTGCTCCATTGCACCACTGCTGACTGTGATGCACCGTGTGTGATCAGCTGGTGAGTTTGACTCGACACCCGCTCCATTGCACCGCCGCTGACTGTGATGTGCCGTGTGCCATCAGAATGTGAGTCCAACTCAACACCTGCTCCACTGCACCACCACTGACTGTGATGCGCCGTGTGCCATCAGTATGTAAGTCTGACGCAACACCCGCTCCATTGCACCACCACTGAGTTTTTTTCCATCAGTATGTAAGTCTGACCCAACACCTGCTCCATTGCACCACCGCTGACTGTGATGTGATGTGCGTGATCAGGACGTGAGTCCAACCCGTCACCTGCTCCATTGCACGGCCGCTGACTATGATGCACCATGTGCAATTAGGATGTGAGTCTGACCCAACACCCACTCTGTTGCACTGCCACTGACTGTGATCCGCTGTGTGCCATCAGAATGTGAGTCCAACCCAACACCCGCTCCATTGCACCGCCACTGACTGTGATGCACCATGTGCCATCAGAATGTAAGTCCGACCCCCCACCTCCTCTGTTGCACTGCCACTGACTGTGATGCATGATGTGCACGATCAGGCTGTGAGTCCAGCCCAACACCTGCTCTATTGCACTGCCACTGACTGTGATGTGCCATATGCCATCAGAATGTGAGTTCAACCCAACACCTGCTCTGTTGCCCTGCCACTGACTGTGATGCACTGTGTGCCATCAGCTGGTGAGTCCGATCCCGCACCTGCTCCATTGCACAGCTGCTGACTATGATGTGCCGTGTGGCATCAGAATGTGAGTCCAACCCAACACCTGCTCTGTTGCACTGCTACTGACTGTGTTGCGCCCTGTGCCATCAGCTGGTGAGTCCAACCTGACACCCACTCTATTGCACTGCTGCTGACTGTGATGTGACGTGTGCCATCAGAACGTGAGTCCAACCCAACACCTGCTCCATTGCACCACCACTGACTGTGATGTGCTGCGTCCCATCAGTATGTAAGTCTGACCCAACACCCGCTCCATTGCACCGCTGCTGATTGTTTTTCCATCAGTATGTAAGTCTGACCCAACACCCACTCCATTGCACGGCTGCTGACTATGATGCGCCATGTGTGATCAGGATGTGAGTCTGACCCAACACCCACTCTATTGCACCGCCACTGACTGTGATGCACCGTGTGCCATCAGCTGGTGAGTCCGACCCAACACCTGCTCCATTGCACCGCCACTGACTGTGATGTGCAATGTGCCATCAGAATGTGAGTCCAACCCAACACCCGCTCCATTGCACCACCACTGACTGTGATGCGCCGTGTGCCATCAGGATGTGAGTCCGACCCAACACCCGCTCCATTGCACGGCTGCTGACTGTGATGTGCCATATGCCATCAGCTGGTGAGTCCGACCCAACACCCTCTCCATTGCACAGCCGCTGACCCTGTGCCATCAGACTGTGAGTCCAACCCAACACCTGCTCCATTGCACCGCTGCTGACTGTGACACACAATGTGTGCAATCAGGACGTGAGTCCGACCCAACACCTGCTCCATTGCACCGCCGCTGACTGTGATGTGCCGTGTGCCATCAGAATGTGAGTCCAACCCAACACCCGCTCCATTGCTCCGCCACTGACTGTGATGTGCCATGCACGATCAGGCTGTGAGTCCAACTCGACACCCGCTCCATTGCACTGCCGCTGACTGTGATATGCTGTGTGCATGATCAGGGTGTGAGTCCAACCGACACCGTCTTCACTGCACCGCTGCTAACAGTGATGTGCTCTGTGACATCAGTCTGTAAGTCTGATACAACATCTTCCTCGTCCACTGTTTGCCCTCCAAGCCTTCAACCTGTGATTGTCTAGCGGCCCTTACTTGGTTCCTTGCTCAGATTTGCTGAAAATGTGAGCCAGTTGCCCTGCTTATATAGCCTCTCTTATTGACCTTATCAAGTATCAAAATCATGCGGGTCAGGATCACAATTCACAGTGCTTCCTTATCATTGGTGCTGTCCCCACTTCCTTCTACTCTATCTCAACTTTACCTTGCTCTCACAGCGTTAATCGCTGTGGTACGGTATGCCACCATCACTTTTATCAATATGCGAATCTCCGCGGAGGATGCACTGAATGAAGCTTATCAACAAGCACCCAATGTGCGACCAAGGCTCTCGGAATGGATCGCTACCTCAACAGCCCAGGCTGATGATATTGTTGCATTCATCAATTCCGTGCCGTGGTGGGTGTTCTTTGCTTTTCATCCTTTCAATGGAGCCCTAGTTGAACTCTGGTCTCTAGGGATATGAACATCCTGTACGAATTATCTGGTCTCCAGGGATATGGACGTCCTGCATGAACTATCTGTTGAAACAAAGATGGATTGGGAAATGGTGTCCTTGTTGTATATATAGAACAATCTTTAGCTTGTCTGCGGTCAATCCTGCCTCCTCTAGGCCCTTGTTTCCACCCCTCACCATCTTCCACAACCCTAGATCGAGGACCCAGTCAGGGTCAGCTGAAGATCCCCGGGAATCTCAATGCGCCCACGCTGTCGCAAGAAACTTGAGGAGCGGGTGGCAGTGATACTACACTGTCGTCCATGTATGCCTCGAGCTCTATCACAAGAGTATGGAACACCTGCGAGTCGTACTTGGCTTTGCCGGGCTCTTGCGATTTGGCGGGGCGATGAGATGCGACACCAAAGACAAGAGCTGGAGGTTGGACACCTTTGCAACGGACCCAAACTGGGGCGGAGGAAGTCGATGAATACCTCCCAGGTAGTTGAGTTCCGCTTCAAGAGAATAGTACCCACAGGGCCCGGACGTGTCTGCAATTTGCAAATATATTAGCTGAGTGCAAGCCGAGAGCTCCACGACAAGAGCATGAAAGGTTGGCGAGTCATACTCTCTTGCAGTTTTGCAGGGGCAATGAGATGGGACACCAAAGGCAAGAGTTGAAGATTGGAAAGTTTGGTGACGGGCCCAAACTGAGGTGGAGGCAGTCAACAAATACCTCTGAGGTTTCAGAAGGTACTTAGTCCAGGGTGTGCTCGAGGGTGGCTGGGTCGCGCTGCGTAAGAGCAAGGATGGCAGCGATGGTGAAAGTATTGCGGCGGCCTCAAGGATAAGAGAGCTGTTGACAAAGATGCCCCATGCAAATTTGCAAGCTGATGTGTGAGCTCACGGTCAGCGTCCACCCGTTTGGTTTGTTCTTGTAGTAGTTGTTTCTCTGTCCGACAGAATTTCATCTCAAGCAGTATCTTTGTCTGTTTACTCTCGAGTAATCTCACTCAGGTCGAGAGAGGAGAGTTTGGAGGGGAGGTGGAGCTGTGTGCGGGGTCATAAGGAAAACCAAGAAAGAGGATCCGAGAAGTACATACTGCACGAGTCGTCCCGGGCCCATCAGCGAGTAGACAGGGGTTGCAGCCATTGTGTTACGTATCAAGCCACGGGGAAAAGGGATAGTGGAACAGTCGGCCGGAGTCGTACAAGGTACTCCGGAATAACCGGGGTGCTGGAAAGTGGGCCGGAGTAACCGGAGTCGACAGAGGGGATCGGCGAAGCTGCTTGACACAACACCACTGAGGCGCAGGGTGAGTGTGTACTGCCAGGTATCGTCTAGAGGAAGAGGAAGGGTCTGGGGGAAGAGAGGAGCGACCAATACCACTCCGGAGGGGGGGGAAGCAACATTCATTAAACTACTGAAGAACAGGGAGTATGCTAGCTGATTAAATAGTGTTGGAACCTAATTTAGTGTAAAGGAGATAAGGGAGAAACATGTGGACGAGCATATGGTTGAAAGAATAGGAAGTCCATAAGCGGTAAGAGAAGTTCGACCTGTATCAGTATTGATCTTGGGAAATGAAACATGAGGTGATGAAATCTGCCATGAGGTGATGAAATCTGCCATGAGGCGATGGAAGGCAAGAGGGAACATGTGGAGAGGTCGTTACCCCTTGATACCAGCCACGACTGACCGCGAGAAGTCATTCCAATACTAATACCAGGATTCCGGTTGGCTCCGGGTTTCCGGTGTGCACCGGAGTGCCCGTACAGAACCGGAGTGGTCTTGGGTGACAAAGACCATGGTCCAGGGGTGTGGTTGCATGGATATAACAGTATCCCCCTCTTGGGTTTGGCTTCCATGCCAAACATTCCAACCGGAGTCGAAAACTATTAGCAGGAAAAGTCCAAAGGGATACCAGTAAGGTTTGATAACCAAGGCCGAATGATTTGAAAGTTGGGGGAAATTTGTCAACGAATTTTTTTTGATGAAGGTTTTGAAAATTTTTGTTGAGGACGGAAAAGTCCAAGGTGATCACATGCCCGGCCCGTGCGCCGAGTCACGTTTTCGGTGCCATAAGTTGACACGTCAACAACTCTTTTGCTTGCTACCACCACCCGGAACCCAACCGCAGCAACAATAACATGTCCGTGACTACCAGCAACACGAACAGAGCAGGACACTGGTTGGGAGATTCAAAAATTTCATCTCAATTTACGGTGAAAAAAGTCGTTTGTTTTTCAGAGATTTTTCACCGAGAAAAGAGGTGAAAAATTTAAAACTTTTTCACCACTATTTCAAGTGGAATTCATAGTGGAAAACTTGAAACAAAATTCATAATGTTTTGCACCACCTATTCACCCGGAATTCAGCGGGATTTTTACGCATTTTTCATTGAGAAAAGAGGTGAAAAATTTTAAACTTTTTTCACCACTATTTCAAGTGGAATTCAAGGTGAAAAACTTGAAACAAAATTCATGAGCTTTACACCTCAAAATTAACCTCTATTACCACCCGGAAATTGGGGTGGAAAATGTAAAACATTTTTCACAACAATGTTCAGCGGAAAAAGTGCTGAAAAATTTGTGAAAAAAGCGATAAAGAAATGCGGTGAAAAATTTATGAAAAATTTGAAACTGAGGTTGGTGCAAAATGTAATGAAATATACATGTTCTTTTTCAGCCCATTTTACACCAAGAATACAACTGAAAAAGTTAAAACATTTTTCAGAAATTTTTCACTTGGAACTGAGGTGAAAAACTTGAAATATTTGAATTCAAGTTTTTCAGTGAAAAATGTGAATTTTTGAATTTTGAATTTTCCAGCTCAAAATTCACCAGTTTTTCAGGTGAAAATATTGGTGAAAAACTTGAAACCTAGTCGTCTGAAAATGTCATTCCCTTTTCTCTTCTCCAGTTATCCTTTGAGTGCGTGACAGGGTTTGAGAGGTGGTGCATGTAACTAAAGCATTGAGCTAGAAGCACATGCATGTTGGTGGTCAGCGGCCGTATGTTTCTTTTTATGACATATACCTCTCCTAGTAGCTGCAGCTCCTTCTTGCGGAGGCAAATAGAAAGGGTTTTAAACTGTTTCAAAAGTATAACATATTAAGGAGACAAACTTGGAGAGGATTTTCTACCGTGGGTCAGATATCGCAAGAAGGGGCATTGATAGATTCCTGGGGAGCATGGCAATGCGGGTGCCATGTTGGCAGAAAAATCGGTGCGGAACTGCCTCTCACGTAGGCAAAATAATCTCCTCATGCTGGGAGCACAAGCTAATATGGACAGGTTTAGTTTGGCCCGCGGATTTTCTACCGTGTGTCAGGTATTGCAAAGAGGGGCCCTGATGGGTCCCTGGGGAGCATAGCAATGTGGGTGGTATGTTGGCAGAAAAATCGGTGCAGAATTGCAGCTCACACGGGCAAACCAAACCAAAGTGCTGACTTTTGGGTGTCTGGCCCGCGGATATTCCACTGCGGGTCAGATATTGCAAAGAGGGGCCATGATGGGTCCCTGTCACTCAAAGGATAACTGGAGAAGAGAAAAGGGAATGACATTTTCAGACGACTAGGTTTCAAGTTTTTCACCAATATTTTCACCTGAAAAACTGGTGAATTTTGAGCTGGAAAATTCAAAATTCAAAAATTCACATTTTTCACTGAAAAACTTGAATTCAAATATTTCAAGTTTTTCACCTCAGTTCCAAGTGAAAAATTTCTGAAAAATGTTTTAACTTTTTCAGTTGTATTCTTGGTGTAAAATGGGCTGAAAAAGAACATGTATATTTCATTACATTTTGCACCAACCTCAGTTTCAAATTTTTCATAAATTTTTCACCGCATTTCTTTATCGCTTTTTTCACAAATTTTTCAGCACTTTTTCCGCTGAACATTGTTGTGAAAAATGTTTTACATTTTCCACCCCAATTTCCGGGTGGTAATAGAGGTTAATTTTGAGGTGTAAAACTCATGAATTTTGTTTCAAGTTTTTCACCTTGAATTCCACTTGAAATAGTGGTGAAAAAAGTTTTAAATTTTTCACCTCTTTTCTCAGTGAAAAATGCGTAAAAATCCCGCTGAATTTTGGGTGAATAGTTGGTGTAAAACATTATGAATTTTGTTTCAAGTTTTTCACCTTGAATTCCACTTGAAATAGTGGTGAAAAGTTTTAAATTTTTCACCTCTTTTCTCGGTGAAAAATCTCTGAAAAACAAACGATATTTTTCACCGTAAATTGAGGTGAAAATTTTGAATCTCCCAACCAGTGGGAGGGAGTGCAGGAGATGGTACTGGGCAGGGAGCGGGACAAAACGATGGTGAAAATGTCGGAGGAGGAAAGGGGAAAGGAAAGGTGACAGCGCGCCAATCCAAGACGACGAGGTGCAGGAGGCTGCAATGGAGCAACACCGGCTCAATGAGCGGAGGTCTGAGCTGCAGCATCAGCTCAGAGCTCTGGTGCGGGAGCCCAAGCCGGAGTTGAGATTGGAGGCGGACGAGCTTGCTCGACGTCTTCTCGTTGTACGAGAAGAGGTCGACGTGCTTGGTCCCCACGTCAGTGTCTTCACTTGGTTGAAGACGCTCACCAGACCCCGCCGGGAAACTCCGGGTCCCGTGGTGCAGCCGGGCGACTCCAAGGTCGCTCCCGGTGGTGCTGCGGGTCCTGAGGAAGACGCAGACGATGAGGACGAGGGAGAGTCAGAGAGGGATGAGGATGAGGAGGAGGAGGAGGACGAGGGCAAAGCCCCGGATTCCGGTGACGACCGGAGTGCGGAGTCCGACCCCGACGACGGGATGGAGGCCAACAACACGGAGGTCGAGTGGCCCAACCCCGACTACGTTCGTTTCGAGGGTGACGAACGTACACCTCTTATTTTTTTGTTTTATTTTGATTTTCTGTTGCTGAAAGTTTTGAATTTTTTTAGGATGTGGCAATTACCAGTTAAAAGACCACGTGTGTCTCCGGTTGCGCGAAACCCGCAAGAAGAGGTGCGCGTCTTGCCGCCGCAAGAGAACGAAATGCTCGTTCAACCCGCCCACCACCAGGATCAACAAGAGATCCGTTTCTCGTCAAGCCGGCCCCTCTCACCGAGCTTCCGGTGACACCGGGCGTTCCAATCGTTCCGGAAGCTCACGTTTGCAGCGGGGAACCAAGCGCCGCCAATTCTAGCGACGGAGACTGGAAGCCATTTTTCAAATTGGCATTCCGGGGCGAAGGTTTCACCGGCCCGGAGTCCAGATGGTACTCCGGTACCAAGTCCCGTCCGGCCAAGAAACCCCGGACTACCTCACGCGCCCCAACTCCCTCCACCTCCAACCAACCCCTCGATGACGTGGTCTGCCAGCTCTACAATTACGTGGAAGGATTGGAGGAGCAGATCAAGGGTTTGGAGGAGGAGGTGGAGTCCCTCAATCGCGAGCTCGTCGTGGAGCAGACGAAGAGCAGGAGGGAGACTCCAGGAGGGCTTTGAAAAGGCGAAGAGATTCATGGGTGAGGCCCAGGATGCGGAGGAGAGTGCGGAGATGGAAGTGGGAAAATGCAGGGACGAGGTCGACCAGCTCAAGAGTGAGCTGGAGAATTACCGGAAGCAGGTGAACCTTCCATTGAACGCGTACCGCAAAGTTTTGCTGACTCTGGAACCGGAGTTTGACTTCGGTCCGCTGGTTCCTCAACCGCAGGAGTCCAATCCCCCATTGCCCCCTTCCAACGACAACCACCCATTGACGACGATGTCGACATGGATCTCGGGTCACCCATCGAGTCCGGTCCGGTGTTAGAAACCGGAACCGGAGCCCGAACACGGGAGTCGTCGGTATCGGAGGACGCGATGATGCCACTGCAGCTCCAAGATGCCGATTGGGATGGTGGTTCTCAGGCCCAGCGTGGGACGCCGCGCTTGGGTCGAGAATTCACACCACTCTGGGTCAACTCGCGACTGCCCGGAGCTCTGGTTCCCGCATCCCGGTCCCCGAGACCCCCTTCTTCCTCGAGAGTGGCGACGAAGACGAAGGCCCACGCCGCCTACCAGCCGTCGAGGCTCTCCCAAAGGTGGAACCAGTTGAGCCGGTCATTCTGGATACTCCAGCGACTGCCGGAGTGGAATCGACGGAGAACAAGGGAAGATGGACGACGGAGGAACGGGAGATGGTTGGCGGTGTCGACAACGCGGTCGAGGATGAGATCCCGTCGGATCTCAGAAACATCCTCGACTCCGCGATGGATGTCAACGTACCGGGGATGCTAGAGGCATCGGGAAACGGAGGCGGAGCAAGTGGGAGTGGGGGCTCGACGACTGAGGTAAAGGTCGAGCAACAAGAACAACCAGTTCCGGTTCCAGGCCCATCCCGGCAATTTCGCGTCGAGCGATTGGAGGTTAGGCGGAAGCGAGGGGCAGGAGAAGAACACCGGGGGCAAAGATCGAGGCAGATGGTTGTCTTGTGCCTTAAAGGCACATCCTTCGCACATTCACCGCAGATGAGTGTGACAATTATCACGGTTCAAGAATGGTTCTTTACTGAACAAAGGATTGATAAAGGACAGATAAAGGACAGACAAAGAGCAGGGCCAAGGCAGTCGAGGATTCCCGCACCGGGCTGTGCCCCGGCCCTGTACTTTGTCCCTCCTTTGTGTATTCTTTGTCTGGTGAAGGATGATTGTTGACCTTTGAGCCATGTCACATCCATGTGCGGAGCATGTGCCTGGATCTTTGCCCCCGGTGGAAGGTGAAGGTGATGTGGTGAAAAGGATCACGGAGATCATTGTGCTGAGCGACAGCGATTGAATGTAAATATTTTGTACTTGTATTTTTTGCTGATTTTCTTGGAGCCCGTTGGGCTATAAAAAATGTAAATACACAATGATTCATTTGAAACGAACCAGAGTGACGAGGAGTGAGGTCCGAACAAGACCAACCAGAGTAAAGGACTCCGGTGAATACTCCGGTATTCCGGACACTACCGGAATGCCCATATGTGACCATGAATGAGTGTAGTGATCCCGGAATAGAAGGAGAAGAGTTATGAATGGATGTAAGGTGAAGGTTTGAAGATGTTGACCTCGGAAGTGGTTTTCCAAGACGACCTTCCAGAGTTCCGGTCCCGATAACGGTATCCGGAGTTCGGAGATCGAACTGGATTACAATCCCAATGTCGGTTAAGTGGAGGGAAGTATGCCAAGAATAGAAGTAGGGAGTGCGTGGCATGTGGATTAGGTCGATTGGCGATTCATGGAGGGAATTCTGCCAAGACCTTGTGGGAACTGCAATTGGAACTTGAACACCAATGTGCTGATGAATCAAAGGATTCTCTGAATGTTGAATGAGCCAACTCCAGCTACTCACTGGCCTCAACGAGAGGTCTCCAATATTCCGGAGTACGACCGGAGGTTGCTGGAGTAGAATGGTGAGTGGATTTAACACATTCCGGCAATCGGAATCAGGATTATGGTCTTCCTGATTTATACTTGAGTGAATCCTAGAACCAGTCAACAGTAATCTTGAGTTTCGATGATCGATCTGTATGTGTGTGTCAGTACGAAGCCTGCTTGTCATGAACGTGAAGACAGCAAGTTCCGGAAAGACGGAAATGACTCCAGTAATTCCTGCTTCGATGCTGAATGTTCAAGACAGCGACCGAATTGTGCGAGAAATTTTGATTCATATGCGGAGTTGCATGGGTGTATCCCCCTCTTAGGGTAGACTTCCCACAGGCTACCGCAAATCGTTTGGAATAGAGTCGAAATTTGGCGTGACACCAGGAATTTTGCCTTGACGGCAGGGAAATGCTCGGAGACAAGGGATTTATTCCGGTCGAAGAGCGCTTCTTCCAGAAATTTCCCAAATCTAGTGGTCGTACTGCGGCGTGCGAGAAAAGCGCAGTCCGCCCTAGTCCGGCTTGAGTCAAATTCCAGGCAGTGCAGGGCAGTGAACACAGCAGATGGTGACAGATGTGACAATATGTTGGCCGAGCACGGCAAAGTAACCAAATGTAAGAAAAGAGTAAGATCCCCGGAGTTAGGTTACATTCCGTTGACAGCTGGTAAGTAAAAATCTAATCAGGCTCGCAATTGTTCCCCCTTGTCACGCATTTTATGGGTTGAGGAATGAATATAAAGACGAGAAAAACTTATGTTTTGTCCTCGTAATATAGGCTCATTGGCTCGGGCCGACAAGTACTGTACTATTTTATTCAATTCGTATGTCACGCGTCACGGCGGCCAAAATATACGAATTTTTTCGTACATGTCACGGGTCACCGAGGCCATATATGAATATGCAAAACAAGTCACAATGTGGGTGAAAACGGCCCGCAAAATGAAATTTTCGCTCCCCAGCCGTTTTTTGCTTCGAAAAACCTCCCAAATTGTAGTTTCACTCTTCACTAGTTGAATTGAGTGAATTTGGGTTGAATTCAGCCTCGAAGCACCAGAATTCACCCACTTTCCTACTAACTGGAATATCTTTCGGCCCAGCAGGCCGCGCCAAATATACGAACTTTCCTTGATGTCACGGTCTGCCGGGCCAATATACGAACTTCAAAGTTCGAATTTTTGGGTCACACGTCACAGCCAATGAGAATTGAATGAAATAGTACAGTACCCGAGAAATTAACCAGAATACTTTTTCTTTACTTTTTTCAACCTTCGCGCGAGGGGATCGCGCCGACCGAGGAACAAGGTCGGGCGCAGGACCCGAGCCATTCTCCTGTTCTATTTTTGCCCCGCCGCTTGCCGGCCTCTACCAATCATGGTGGGAGGAGGAAGGAAGCGTCATGTAAACATTCTTAAATTACTTCTTGTTTGTCTTCGGTAAACTCGTCGCCTACGGGAGGGGCTCGACATTCCGATGTTCAGTAAAATTTAAGGCGTTCTACGCGTATTATGACATACTATGATTAGATACAAGAAACTTGCGGGAACCGACTCCGTAAAAATGTCCACTAGCTACGAAAGAGCTACGGATATTAGAAAGGTCAAAAGAGCGAACTGAAGGTAATGAGCACAGCTGCGGTACAAAGTATGAGGGAAGGCCTCGAAGAAAAACCCGAGTTTCCGTTGCCAGTGTTGCTTATGGCACTCCCCCTGTTGGCGGTTTTGCCACCAGAAAGGGTAGCAGTACTTGGGGGCAGAGTCGAACCACGCCCTGATAGGGTTGCGCCGGACGCAGCCGTGGCCCGGGGAATTGGCACAGGAGAGGCGACGCCCGCGGCCTCGGTCCCGTTGAAGACCTTGACCAAATCAATCGGCGCAATCTCAGGAGGCATGCTAAGCATGTTTTGCCTCCGCACATTGATGAGGTCGGCGGCAGACGCGGTTGCATCAGTATTCGATAGCATCTGGACGAAGGGTGGTCCCTGCGTACTTCCACCGGTACCGAAGTCAAATCTGGAGAAATGGCTTTAGAAGCGTTGCGAGGAATTCTACGAAAAACGCACACTGTGTAAACATTTCGAAGGAAGGAGTCTCCGAAGAGGGCGTCCGTTTCGTTCTGACCGATGGTACCAATGTCGGTAAACGCACCCGTGCAAACGGTATAGTTCTGGGAGCCATCCGGTGAGGACAATACTTGCATGTCGCTGTGAATTAACGTTATAGGTGAATACGGGGTCTACTCCAAGACCGCTGCACCATACCTCACGTCCAAAGGGTGTATCGGAAAGTCCTGCGAATGAGGTTAAATTCGATTATTTAACTGCTCCGCTTTATGTATCCTAGATACCTGACCACTGAAAACGATGTTCAGATGGCGAACATCGACAAAGGGACCAAACTTACCCGAAACTTGCCACGATATCAACCTGGGCCGTACACGGAACCACCCATACGTCCGCAGTGGTACTGAATTGCACCTGCGCGGCATTTAGAGGTTGTCAGTTTAGATTTGCATGGATGCTCACAAGAGGGATATTCTGAGAATTTGGCGCAAGGACAGCCCCAGGAATGGATGAGTAGATTGCCTTTAAAAAGTCGCCGGGTAAGTGCGGGCGGTTTCAATGCGAATGAGAGGCGCACGGTAATTTGTGCTTCCTGGGATTTAGAGTGGTCAGCGCGGAAGTTCCCCTAACAGACATAAATGACTCCATACCGGCATTAAAATGTTCGTTGTCCTGGAAGAAATAGAGTGAGAAATATCAGCAGGTGTTTGGTTGGAATAATTACCCGGTATCAAGAAGAACTACATTCTTCCCGGCCGGCGCCACAGTGGGCATAGTTGTGGGCCAGTCGATCTTCTTTCCGCCAACTGAAAGGCTGTCGAGGAGGATTGTCCAAGCGCGAGTGTTCGGCGGAGTTTGCGGAATCTGTGGCGAGTTCTGGACGGCTTCGTAGTCGGAGTCGTACTCAGAAATAGTCAATGAAGCATCCGCCGTTCCCTCTTGATCTCCCGTCCGGGAGAGGGAAATTCCAATGAAGTCCGAAATAGACGCATTCTGTGCGAAGATGTTGGCGAGGACAGATTGGCCTGAGGTGTCCGTAGTCCCGTGCACATGTTGTACCGCGTCGTTGATCTGGGAAGAGCCAGGGGTGTTGAAACCGAGTCCCCAGATGCCAAAATGACCCGCGCTGAAATCAGACTCTTCCCCGGCAGACTTCAACGGCTGAGTGAGTAGATGTCGCCGCACACAGAAGAAGAAACCCGGACCGATGTGGCAAACAGGAAGGCTGGAGTAAATGTTGTAATCAGGCGAATATTCATTGATCATCCTTCAAGGCCCAACGTGGCCACGTACCTTGGGACGGGATCGTGAACTGTGAGTCGAGCTCGAATTGGTTAACACCAATATCGCCCGTGACAAAGTTGGCCCCCGTGCCGTAGCGGATTGTAGTGCTAAGTCCGGTGTCGTTGAAGGATGGTAGGCCTGCCGGGGGGGCAACCCTAGAAGCCGTAAGTCGATGTCATTCCATATTCGAGGGAAACTGGCGCCTACCACAAGTCTGTACTGCCAGTGTCAATAAGTACATTAACCACTTTGAGGGGGCTGAATTAGGTTGAGTGGCTGTCGAGTCAGAAAATCCGAACCTTGACCAGCTATAGTGATATTCGTGCTGTACTGAGGGTATGGGTTAATCGGCTGGAAAAAAAATTGCAAGAAGGCGCAACTCACGCGTTGATTGTTCGAGTTAATGAGATTGCTCTTTCCGTTAGAGCTTGCCTCGGGTGAGGGGCGTTGCATAGCGAGTTGAACCGCAGAAGAACCGAAGGCGAAGAAAAGGGTCGACAGCGGAGAAAGAAAAGAGCGTTGGCGCTTAAACATCGTGAACAGAAGAAGGAGAGGAAATGAGCTTAACATCGCTCTGCTGCGGGCCTCTTATTATAAGATCGCATTCCTGATCGACAGGTGATCCGTTTAGCAGACAAGGTGTGGCCAACGAAAAATAGGTTCGCGAACCTGAAATACATCCGGGGCATATATTTAGGCGAGAGGAAATTTCAGGACTTGCCGAGGGGACGGCTTGTTGTAAAGATGGTGCTCGCTGGGTCACAAAATGAGTATCGAAACTGAGGTGGCAATTCGGCCCCAGGCGACGGAGGAGAGTGCGGCGTCTGCGGGTGAACACCAGGGCGTGGCCACTCCGTAACTATTTTCTCCGGCTATTTTCTCCGTTGGGCTATTTTCTCCGTTGGCTATTTTCGACCGTTACTGTAGACGTCTGTCACCGCACTCCACTGCATCACACCTGAAGGTCGGCCGGACAGCTGCCTGCCGAGGGACGCCGCTGGAGGTTTGCCCTAAAAATGGCGATGGGCACGATATGATGAGAATATTATATTTTCGCAAGGAGGTCCAGACGCAAGAACATACCGATCCTTCTAAGAAAGAAAGAAGTCGCGCGTGAATTTACAAGAAAAGGCGATCGGAGAATATGATCAACCTTCGGCGGACGACTAATCACTTGAAAGTGGGCGGTCACACTAGTGTAAAGGCACGAAGGGCTCGCGCTGGCTAAAGCGTAGGAATATTCGCGAATCCGAGTCGTTGACCGGCGGAGGTTTTGAAGCAAGAAATGTCACCCGATGCTCACACGGCGCCGGGCGCTTTAACATCAACAGCGCCCGGAAATACCGCCCACGCGACAGCGCACACCGTCAGCCGGTGCCAAGATGACACCAAAATGCCCAAAGTACGGATCCGGAGTTCGAGATATAATTTTTCCTGGAAGAGAATTGGAAATGAACACTGAATTGCAAGAAAGAGGAAATGTATACTGAAGGTCAAAGCCAAGACTACGCACAGCATTTAAATTTTGGGCCCGCCAACTGAATTGCAAGAGCCGCACTTCTCGAAATGTGCACCTATGGCACCCCCGCCGCTTCTTCTTCCCACGGGCCCTCTCTAGAGTCGAAGTCCGACCGCATTCAACTAAAACAGCGGGCAACGGTAAAAAGACACTCACGGTCGACCTTGAGGCTTGCCCGCCTGTCTCGCGGCGATGAACTCGTCCGCAACTGCCCAATAATCGCGTCCTCCCTCAGCGCCCGCACCCAGTCCAGGCGGTAACTCGTGTCTTGCTTAATATGAACGAAGCGGGGATCAGCCAAAAGGGGAGGGCGATCCTCAATCTTGAGCAACCCGAGAAAACCTATGCATAGCAGTCGTGGGAGTGAAGCTCAGGCTCAACCGCATAATTGAATGCGATGAGGGTGAGACAGGGACTATGACGATATCTTCATCATCAAATAATTCGGGGTGACTGACTTGTGACTGACGTTGCGAAAGAGTGGGCGGGTGAAGTCGATGGCATGTCCACCAAAGAGTGAGCTCATGGTGGTCGTGAGGCGGTGTAAACGCTAGTATCGAGCGAAGGGAGGATTGGTGTTTCGCCACGCCCGAAGTGCGCGAAGAGGGTTACGACACCGCTGCATGCTCGCAGGATGGTTGCGATTTCATTTCCGTTCATTTGGAACGCGGCCACGATGAAAAGATGTCGAACGGCATGTTGAAAGAACCCTGGTTCTCGATGAGACTGTTCACGGGCAACACCGGAAAACGGCCTAATTTATCAAAGTGGAAGAGATGAGAGGACCACAACACGATAGAGGACGGGCTCAAGCCTGTGAATCCGCGCTCTTAGCGGTTTCTCTGGATAAATGGCAGCTATACATACCAGTCTTTCACCCGCCACGCGACCAACATGAGGCTTGAGATACCGCGCAAGTGCGACACAGCGGCAGTTTCAACAACCAAGCGTTCAAGCTCAGGCGGAAGCTTAGGTTCATGGAGAGCAGCTTGGAGGTCCATTAGATCTCCCATTAGATGATGGTAGGAGGAAGTACGTGTAATGATTGAGATCGAAACGTCGGCAAGGGTTTGTGCAAAAACATCAGCAAACCCTGGGTGTGCTACGTAGAGCTATGTAGTTCCCATAGTTGCCATAGCTCCTGTAGTTTCCATAGCAAGGGTACCCTCTACATAGTTCTCTATAGTTTGCAGGTGTACTACATAGTTCTCCATAGTTTGGAGGGAGCACTACATAGTTCTATGTAGTTTCCTATAATTCAGCCGCTCAGATTAAGAAAAGTATTACTTAGGATACATTCAATGCCATTAGAGTCCATCTGAACGGTTACTTACCAGTGTAGTACACTACATTATATTATATTAGGTATTTATTTGAAGCGACGGTAATTAAATAAAGTGTGTTTACTACGGGGATCGAACTGGCGACCTCGCGGATTTCGACTAAAATTCACATGTTAGCGCATTACCAACTAAGCCATAAGTCCATTGTCCAGGTAGCATCCCAATAGGATAGGTATGACCCCTCTGATCCCAACCCAATGTGCCTTTAGGTTGGCTTCTCGTCCAACCTCTTTGCTACTACCGCGATTTAGAGGTGTATACAACATGTTAGCATGCTCGAGGGTTCTCAAACCTAGGATGGGTCTAAAATATTTACAGGTCTAAAAATAGACCCGAAACCAAACTTGTAGAGCTCGAAAAGGGCTACAAGAGTTGTCTGAAGTGATTTCCCTTTAAACAGCTTAGTTAAGGTAGAAAACGCAAAATACATTCCCAGAGCCGGCGGTTTGAAGATTTAAAATTACTTTCGGCTACTGTAGAGGACAAATGTTGAATACCACTTTGGTTCAATATAGCTGCTCGTTCATAACCAGGTTACAAAGCCTGAAACTGAAGGGTATTTATTTACCTGAACTATATGGCAATATGTAGAGTGCCCAAAAACTATGCAGAACTACATAGTGAGACTGCCAAACTACAGAGCACTACACAGTTGGGCCCAAAACTATGGCAACTATGGCCAACTACAGCAACTACAGCAAAACCCAGGGTTTGCTGATGAATAGAAATTGGTGTCGAAGCGATGCTCTTGTCTGGCGTTCGATATTATAGTTATACAAAGGATTACTGTCCGACTCGTCGTACATTCAACAACAGCACGGAATGATAAAACAACAGCCGCCATCTAGAACCGGATATAAACATGAATCCCATACGCATAGCAGTTAGAGACTGACCTGGACAAGGAATACAGCCCCCTCTTAACCTCGCCGCTTTCCCCTCCTCCACGCTTATTTTGCGAGAGGTGCTCATCGTTGGTGCGGGGGTAGGCTGTTCGGTGATGGGCGCCCTGGGTGATGTGTGTGCAGGAGGAGGGTATTGGGGCAGTTCTGAGGAGGTTCTTGGAGTAGTTGCAGGCGACATGGTGGTTAATGTGGAATGAGGCTGCAGTTTGGAGCCTTTTAACGGTTCAAAAATTACGATGACGTAGGTGGCGATCGAATAATTACCGCATCGGCATTATCGGCCGATTTCTGGGTATCACTGCTTGGCGTCCGCCACACCCTCCTCGCGCACGGCGCAGCAACCAAGCAGCAACGCACTTCCGTTGCCAGTCCGACTTAAAATTCACCTCTTCGATGAACTTCTGGGTTTTTTTTCCCAGTCTGATCTCTACAACCACGAGGTACGAGTTCAATTGGGTACCCACGGGCGCGTTTTTATAGAGCGTCTGTCAAGAGACAAAGTCTGATCCCTCCTAGTTAGTTGATTGAGTGCTGACGAGTTGAAAGGCTTCAGCGCCGTGAGAACTACTTAACTCAAGGCGTTCACTTTTGGTTCACTTGTCAAGACTCGAAATTTAACCTTCCCAGCCACGATCCAGATATCATCTACGATTTGGACTGAGCGGTGCATACTTGCTTATCTGCCCAGCCTCTCATTCTCTGTATTTCGTGTTCAGCCGAGCACTGCCCACACTGACTAAAACGTCCTCGGCAACATCGGCAACGGGACCAATATTTTGTTCACCCAGAAGACATTTATCGACGACATAAATTATCCGCGAGGACCGAAGGCATTCTTGGTGGCCAGAGTACAAGCTGGACCGCTTGATAGTTTGCAATTCGGTCTCATCGTCAACAGTTGGTTTCAAGACGCTTTATGTCAATCATTAATATTGTTTCTGCTAACTGAACACTGCTTTCCCAGGTATACAGATTCTGGACAATCTGGACAATCTGGGGTTGCAGCTACCATGTCCTTGCTGTTCCTGCGCTTGCTTTCTTGTCCTCTATGGGTGAGCTATTAATTATGGGACGGCCTCGGCCACGGCTCACGCGTTAAAGTGCTCTCCTTCATTTTTTATTTTTATTTTTATTTTTATTTTGGTGGTACGAAATCAGAATAAACAACTATATCGATTACAGAAAGTCACGGGCGCCAGTGCGCCTACATATGTCACTCTGACCACCGTGCTCGTCGAATCAGTGGCCAGTTATTCTATCAATGGCCGCATCTTCCTCGTCAGCTATGACATCAATAGCTCCGTCCAAAATCTGCATTGCCCCTGCTTGGCCAAACGCAGGTGGGTAATCGTGAAACGACGGTAGCAGCATACTAAAAAGCGATTTCTCCTAGTCAATCGCTCCACTTCTTCGAGTGGTGCAGGGCCAGACCTGGTCTTCAACCACCATGACACAAATCACTCCGGTGAGATTCACTGGGGGTGTAATGCCCAAGGGCGCATCAATAACCATGCCAACAGTAAGTTGGAGAAGGAATAATCAGAGAGCCACGAGAACGCTGACCAAGTTGAGGATCTGGAGTTCCGAGTCATGCCAGACGGTAGCGCTGTGTAACAGGTGAAATACAGCCCCAACCTTGTTCAGTAGTCTTGTGTGTATCTTCTACCGCAGTCTCGGGAAATCCATCGACCTACCTACCGATGAGACCAGCTGGGAGCTAGCTTTCCCACGGTTCAACTTGGCCCCATTGTAATTCGGCTCA
Organism: Mycena alexandri; assembly: GCA_029233265.1. NCBI lineage: Eukaryota > Fungi > Basidiomycota > Agaricomycetes > Agaricales > Mycenaceae > Mycena > Mycena alexandri. The sequence continues at coordinate 173,781 of JARJCM010000186.1, forward strand.
CAGTACACAAAAACGTGCAGGGTGAGGGAAACCAAGAAGGCAGATAGCGGCCCTCCACAGAAATAAACAGAAATTATTTGTCCTCACTGATGTTCATCTTCGGTACACGCCGAAAGCAGAATCAAAGCAGTATCCAAATCCGTCCACCGGGCCGGACATCCCTTGACGACGTCAACATCAAGCGGATTGCGTAGATCCGATCGTTATCGACGCTTGCCCTCTACCACCATGCCCCCCGCCGAATACTTCCTCCGACTGCAGCACGGTTCGCATTTTGTTCCAGATTCAGAGGAAGCATCTAATCGCTATTTCTTCAGGCATTACCGGCGGTTTTGCGCCACCCACGCCCAATGCGATCTATACCGTTACGCAGCCGCTTAACCAGACGAAGCTTGCGATAACGGCTGCCGTTCGCGAGTCTGGGACGCCTTCCCTCCAAGAAGCGGGTCCAAAGTCCTTGAACCACGACGATAGCACCACTGCCCTCGTCGACGAGCTACACGGGATCCTCAAGACCATTCCGATGGAGGACCCGAAGGGGAGCGAGGACATCTATGGCCTGGATACAAGCATCGCGTGGGGAAGCGATGACCTCGAGTGGTACAATGGTGGGCCACAAGGCTGCGGCGGAGGGAATAGCACCGTCAAAGCCACCGAGGAGGACAAAGCCAAGTTTAAGCGCGCAGTGGAGATTGTGGATCAGTTGGTCAAGAAAGCAGAGTAGACGCCGAATCTGTCCTGAGCGCGTTTGCTCTGTATGTTACGTGTAATCGTTGTGAAGAATATCTGTGCCAGTAGTTTTCGCCTGGGAGCTGGTTAAAGTTGCCTGAGCTTCCTCCGAATAAGCTGGGTAATACACAATAATAATGGTCCCGCCGAGTAACACAGTAACTTCCTTTGTTCCACGGTGTCTTGATTTGTTCCACGTTCTATATTGCGACCATTGTACAATTATACATGCAAGAATGATAGAAATGCCTGAAATGAAGCATGTGCGTCTATATGTGGTGTGCGTAGAGACAGGGAATGCCGATGTCGTTCGCGATCTATTCACATCTGCTCCCTCGCGCTCGAGGGCATTACTCACTCCTCCATCGTAACCCAAAGCCCGCCCATGACGAACATAGCCAGACTGCTCTTGGGCCGGATCTTCTCGCGGCGCTTCCAGCCGGAGGGATCGTCGGTCTTCCAGTCGTCAGGGACGCGGGAATCCGGGGGCTGCGCGTTCGGAGCGAGCGAAATTTTGGAGAAGGCCTGCAGCAAGCGGATGAGGATGAAGGATGCCTCTTGGTACGCGAACTAAGGGAGGAAACGATGTCAGACAGACATGAGGGGAAATATGATGAAGACTAACCTGCTGGCCGAGACATATCCGGGGGCCGCCGTTGAAGGGGAGGAAGATGAAGGGGTTCGGCACAACTGAGAATAACGAGAATTCAGCGGGCGTGTTGAAGTAAACAGAAAGGAAGGACGTACGATACTTGTGCAGCCGCGCGTCGATGAAGCGCTCGGGATCGAATTCGAGTGCATCGGGTCCCCAAAGATCCTTGCGGCGGTGCATGACGATGGGACCGTAAGGGATCATGGTGCCAGGGGGGATGTAAATCGGCTTCTCCCCGGCCCTAACTGCGGGCCAGACAACGCCCTTGATGCTGGTGCGGATGTTGAGAGGTACAGGAGGATATAAACGCAAGACCTCTGAGAAGAAGAATGCCTTAGAATTCAGTGCCTTGGAAGGAAGGAAACGAACGTACCATTCAGCACCGCACGGAGATACTTCATGCCCTTGATGTCCTCTGCACTTGGCCGCCCCTTCTCGCCAACGTGCTCGAAGATCTCTTGCCGCAGCTTGGACAAAACCTCAGGATGCTCGGCGAGCATATACACCGTGAAAGTCGTAAGGCATGTAACAGTGTCGCGTCCAGCAACAGATATATTGAGGAGCTCGTCGCGCAGAACCTTCACATCTGCAGGAATACAATTCAGTCAAAAAGGTCATTAAAGGGAAGGAAGGACAACGCACCATCCGTATACTCGATAAGATGCTCGAGCAGTGTCTCCGGTTCAGTCGAGCTCTTGATACCAGGGCTCGTAGACGTGATAGGTGAGGGAGGTGTCGACCTGGCTTCGCGGCGCTTGGCGATGACACCCTCGAGAATAGGGTCGAGGAACTGCTCGACGGTGCGCATCGGCTCCTTGATCTTGTCATGCCAAAACTCCGCGAGCGGCCAGAAGGAGGTGTATCGCACGCGCAGAGCGGTGATGTCCTGCGCCTCGAGGAAGGCGGGGGCGAAGGATTTAGGTGCGTCCGAGGCGGCTTTAGCGGCGTCTGCGGAGGGCGAGGTGATGTAGAAGGGGTATGAGAGGGGGGTGGCGAGCGACTGGAAGTCGTGTCCGAAAAGGAAGTCGGAGGCGGAGTCGAGCGTGACACGACCGATGAGTTCCTGGAAGAATGTGTCAGTTACTGAGGATAGCGGTACTGAGAATAAAACACACTTGGAAATCCAAAGGATGTCCCTCGCTCAGACGAGTCTTCATCTGGTTGATGGCATCCTCGACGTGTTTGTCGAAAATGTCGAAGTCGCTGATGCGTTGCTTCTCGAAAAAGGGCCTGGTCATGTCGCGGTGGAACTTCCACATCGATCCTGTGGCCAAATGAAATCAATTGGACAGAAAAGAAAAGAATGAAACAAACGCACCATCCGCAGCGAAAACACCAGTGCCGAGCAGAGGGTTGAATATGTCCCGGAAGGGCTTGCCCTTTTCGAAAGAGGAGAACTGTGTCGAAAGCATCGACTTGATGTATTGCGGTTCGCAAGTGAATACCTGCACACGAGGGTTAGATTCGTCATGAGGAAAAGATGAAGAAGGCGCACCCGATTCTTCCACCCGACGCGGATACCGCAAGTGTTGGAGCCAATCTCATCGCAGCGCTGGCTCAACAACTGTCCGGGGAATCCAACGGCGACGTCCCGAACACTACGTAGTACCGTGCTGATGCCCCCGAAGCCAGAGTCCAATTCAGGGGGGAGCACGGCCCCGAGAGCTGCTGCGTCGCGGCGATGAGTGTAATCGCGGTATTGGATTTGCAAGGTCAGGGCGCCGGGGATGCTGAGGATACTGAGGATAATCGCGGCCCAGGTAGGGACCGACACCGAGTGGAACTCTTGAAGAAAGATGAGAAGGCCGACGGTGAAAATAGGTGGCGCAAAGAGGGCCGGAAGAATAGAAGCGATAAAGGCGACACCGGGAGGCATGTCACGAATGCGGGTGGAGATACTAGTCGATGAAGAGCAGACCATGGGAGATGAGAGAATGAACGTTTGCCAGTTCAGGAGGTTGTGGGGCCCTTATATAGGCCAAGGAGGCAAGACATCCTCAGGAGAGATAAGACTTGCGAGGAGAAAATAATTAGAAGGGGATCGATCGCTCGGTCTGCGAATTGCAGGCGCAGTGGTGTACTATTGGGAATGTTGTAGTCGGGCGGAGTGGCCCACAGTTACCAATGGATCTAGTCCTCCGTGTATCAGCACTTTTGGGGGCAGTAGACGAACAGTTAAGCAGTTTTGAGCGCTTGGTTCGACATGTCTCACTTCATCCCTGTGCGCAATGGAGAGCGGATGCATCACACCCTATATGCAGTGCATTAAGTGAATCCGCCCGTCGCACCGCACTAGCGGAAGCAGAGATAATGTTAGACAAGGAGGTAGTAAACTCACTCCCACTCCAGCTTCAAGTGACGAGATAGGAGATTTGAATTGGTGGTGGTGCCAATACAGTAAGAATATCCAAAGAATATCATCGGGATACGAAGTACAGTGCTCCTGTGGAGAAAACCGCGTTTACAGTCCGCAAAGAATGAAACAAGGGGTAACGAAGCAAGTTGTGCGCGGACCGAGATGCGATGTGAGTTCACATTGTATTTTCGAATCTGTGGATGAGAGGAAGGTGGCAGCCTGTGGCAGCTGGCGGCTTTGGCAGGCATTAGTGTGACGCGGTGTTTCCCCTGGATGCCGGCATCTCCGAGTCGGCACGGAGATAGAGCGGACCGGAGGCTGTGAGCGGAGTGAAACTTCCGTCGCTACAAAAGGCTCCTGCGGAGCTCGCTCTCTTTCTTATCTTTCCCCACCACACCTCAAACTTTTCTCTCCATAACATGTGCGTAGTTTCCTCCCAGGAACTCAACAATTGTTGCTGATACTGTTCGAAACCTATAGATTCATTCAGGATGCGCTTTTTCTTCTCCCTACTCACCTTACTCGCGCTCCTCCTCACGCTCGCCACCGCCACCTCCACGAATGACGACACCGACTCCCGGGTCGCGATGAACCTTTTCCGTCCGTGGACATGGTCATTGACCTTCCCCGCCTTCCCGCTCCCGGCGCAGCCAAACGCCGCCGCTCTTCATGTCAGACGACACGGCCCTCGCCGCCGCGCCATGCACCCGTAAAAAAATTGGGCAGAGGTGCGTCATGGGTTCCTATCGATTCTCACGTCGCTGACTCGACATCGTTATTCTGTGCAGTTCCCTACCTATCATGGCCTCACGATTATGACCTACCTATCGTTTTTGCTTTCGACGGACTCACGGACTCTCTGAGCATCGGACGTCTACTAATTACAGAAGGACATATTAATTATTATGGAGAACACTTGATAATCTTAATCAACTCGTAACGCCGACGTCGTAGACATTGCTGTAACTTTGTATTTCTTACGAAGCAAGAAAATTCCTTGGCGACCCCTTTCATAGACGGAAGAATCCCGGAAGCAAAAGCCCAGGGGCACTAACCATTTCGCGCCGCTGTCGTGCCTGGCCCAATTCCTTTCAAAGTATTAAAACGTTTCTCAGGTCCCTGAGAATAGCTCCCTCGTTGTATCTTGCCATGAGTCCAATTCAGCCAATTATACATCACATACATGACGATGATTTATTTGTTGGCGCTGGAGGGAAATCCGAAACCGTTGAATTTCCTTGCTCCTGTCGCGTTCTCTCTGATCAATTGTCGTTGAAATTCGATGATCAAGTGGAGTACCTTCGTTTTATCAATTGATCCAGTGAGTCGATTCCAACGTTGCCAGGAATGCACTTATCCAAACGCAAAAAAGCAACACTCACTGGCAGCTTCCCGTTCGTCTCATACTTTCCATTTCGCCCGAAGGGCTGGACGCTCCTGCTTTTATATAATGCCTCTACTTTGTTTCTTACGAGCGCACGCAAGTAGGAAGGCGAGTAGGAGAACGGACAAGAGACCCTTGAAAGACCCTAATGAGCCTCGGGCTGAGACTCTGGATGAGCACCGTCCCAGCTTGCTGCGTCCTCACTGCAAACTCCTGCAAACTCCATCCACCATCCGCCACCACCTCACGCGGAAAAAAATGCCGGGTGCGAAAAAGCGCCGGGCTCGATCACTTTGACGCCGTACGCCTCCAGTACCGTTCTGAAGCCAATACAGACCATCAGTTTTTCGCGTGGCACGTCTGCGAACTTGCTCTTCGCCACGCTCTGAAGGATGGTGCAACTGACGTCCGCGAGGGGCTCCCACGAGTTGGTAAAGGAACGGCCGATCGCTCTGGGCGGTGGATACACGAGCGTCGTATAACACGAGCACCACTTAAAATCCCCGGCTATGAATTCAACATGGCGTCGTTCTGGGATTGGTATCGGTGCTTGTCAATAAAGGTAGCATCTTACAAAAGGCGAGGCGAGCACCGAGAGATGCACGAATTCGGCATCCTGTTGCCACCTGCGTGGAATGGGACTGGAGTGTGGAGCAGTGGCCGCACGGAGATATCCTAAAATCGTATCAATGAAATCGAGCTTCATGATTCCTGGGACTTTTGGCCAGACTACTTGGAGACATCTCTTGCAGCGCTACTTTCCCTTGAGGAGATTCACGGCGAGCAGTTGCGAGGTACTGTAGGATCGATTTAAGGGCGTAGGTGAGAGAAAGTGACAGATACATCGGCGGGATCGGCGCGCATCTTGCTGAGTTCCGAATGGTGCGCGTGCATGGTGGAAGAAAAGAAACATCAGCAAAACCTGTTTTTTGGTGTAGTTGGTTGTAGTTGTTGTAGTTGGCTGTAGTTGGCTGTAGTTTTGGCTGAACTATGTAGTTCTACATAGTTTGAGGGGACTCTACATAGTTCTATGTAGTTTAGGAGGTTCTACGTAGTTCTATGTAGGTTTGGGGTATTCTATGGTGCAGATGGATTTCTGATCAGCGGCCGACTGTCAACTCTTCAACGGACATTATGAAGGTCTGGTTGTTTGGCAAGTTGCAGAAAATCTGGTTTTTGAGTTGTTCTAGCCTTAAAAAGTGTCGCGTGTGGGAAAGTATTTTGTGTTTTGCGCTTCAACTAAGCCGTTTGGCGAAAAGTGGTATAGACAACTTTTGTAGCTCTCTTTAAGCTCTACAACTTTGGTTTTGGTCTATTTTTAGCATCTACAAGTATTTCACATACCCTGGATTTTTTTTTCAAGGTGAAAAGTCTTTCAGAGTGGATAGAGAATTATTCACACCCAGATAGACACCATGAATGGGCGACGGGTGAGGGCGGAGAGAAGAGTAACCTCACCTGGGACAGGCGAGGTTCCTATGTATCAGAATCATTCCCCTGGGGTTGTAGGGACTCTTAGCTCAGTTGGTTGGTGCGCGAAACTCTGTCTTTTGGCTGGACTCCCGAGGTCGCGTGTTCGATCCTCTCAGGAAACATGTTAATTAATTACAATTTAAAATAGATTTGATACAATACAATAAGACATTAGTTGAATACCGTTATTCAACAGCAAATTTGAACTTGAAAACATAAGATAGCAGTGTTAGCGTGGTCACCAAGTAAGACTTTTGTGAACTTCAGAACCTGAACTACGTAGAACTACGTAGAAGCCCCCCCGAACTACGTAGAACTACATAGGAGGTACCCTTTCTACAGTACTACACCAACTACAGCAACTACGTAGTACTACGTAGCAGACCCAGGGTTTTGCTGATGAAGAGTCGATACCATCATGCATCAGCATCAGTCGATGATTGCCGCACAGCATCTAAGTACTTACTATTTTTTGGTGTGGCCGAACAAGGGCCAAAGTTGACAAACGGAGCCGCGGGTCTAAATAGACCCCTTGTACATACCGTCAATCAGTTTCTTGCGGTGGTTAATGAACTGCAGTTGGATTTATTTCGAAGTCGTGAGTGCAGCATCGACATACAGCTGCGCGAAGAGTATCATCGACCGCGATAATCAGCAGTCTTGATTTCTATGTGAAAAGCTCGGGAATGTTTGGCCGAAACTGTTAATTCGTATTATTTTCCGCTTAGACAGAATTGAAAGTACCCCGCAACCAGGGTGGTCGGGGGATCGAGAATCTCTGTAGTTCCCATAAACCGCAATCGAACCCGGAAAGTAAGAAAGTGCATGTGAATTATACCACAGCGAATCCACATACCCGGAATCTCTCACTGTCGATTTTTTCTGGACCCGGAAGGGAGTCTATCCCACATTCTTGGAATTCGCAAAAAGTTAGTAGACCTTGTTAGTGAAATGGGGTGTGTTGCGTTGCGTTGCAGGGCGGGATAGTCAGTAAGCGGGGCAGTGAATCGGGTTGCGTGGAAGAGATGCATGAGGAAAAGAACAACGCATAGCTCACAAGGAGCAAGATGAAGCAACTCAAGATTGTGAGGGGGGGAAACAGAATATTCATCAAAGGCTAAGTAAAGACACATACGAGCATAACAGCAAATTGTCAAACGCAGGCTGGGAACAAAGATGAAAAATGTACGAACTCAAGCCGAATCCAAGGTCTTCGCGGCCTTGGCAGTCTTGGCCGCCCGCCTGTCCTGCTCCTTCCAGACAGCCCCATAAAGCTGCTTAGTATCTCTAGGAAATTGGTGGTGTGCGCCCTCGATAGGAGGGTTCCGCGTGAAGGCGGTGAGGAAGGCATCGTGGGATTTGAAACCTCCTCCGAACCGATCCAAATAGTCTAACATGGTATTCAGATAATAGTATTTCCCGGCGGCCTCGAACGCGACACAGGGATCGGGGACGCCAGGCACGAAGGTGAGCGGGCGGATGGTGCCGGGAACTTTCGCAACGCGCTTGACAAAGAATTCCATCATGGTGAGGTCGTGCCACTCCGGATGGACTTCAAGAAAGTTGTAGTCGTCCCAGCTGTCCCAGTCGCACGAAAAGGGGTCGATGTCGAGGTTGGTACGGTAAGGCTCAGCGAAACGCTCCCTTTTGCGGCGAGTTCTCTTCTTTAAAGAGAGGTCAAGTGTGTATCATTGTTTTCCATCGGAAGCCTACTGTCATGAATCGTGGTTTTCACAACCCATTCATTTCCTTTCCTACTACCCCCATTTTCGATACGACAACCGAACTCCAAAGGAACATCCCGGAATACTCCTGGATCCACCCGGCGACTGACCCGGAATAATCCCTGAAACGACGGTAACTCATGACAGAGTTGACAACCGACCGGGATATTTCAAGGATCGACGATCGGACACCCGACATGTGTCAAACCCTAAAAGCCAATACACCGTGGAGATATATTCGATCGCACTCCTGTGTGCCATACGTTGTCCCATCAACGCCGATTGGTATTTCAGATGAAACCTTGGATACCTAACTAGCAGAGTAGTATATATACTAGGTAGAATCTTCCTGTACTCTAGATTCTACCTCGTCTAATACCAGCTATACTTTGGCCTGGCAACAACGAAGCGTCTTCTCACCACTGGGCAAAGACTCTCAGTATACTATCGTTCATCCTCTCATCGGTAACCCTACGTGCGGGTTATCTGGGCGCGTACTATACCGCCTTCGGGTCTTTTCGGGCTCCACCTCGAGCGGACATACGCCGGACGTTGCCCCTTATTGTGGCTATCCGACTATATCCCCTCCTCGGCGTTCACCCCGGGTTCTAGCCGGGTTATTCGTACAAAGGTCCCGGCCGGGTTATTTCCATATCGACATCCCGTCAGGCCGACCTAGGGCTGTCGCTGACACCTACCTCAGGCTTATCCGCAGGCTGGATCGATGGCGTGCTCTGCGACACAGTAGACAGAGAGCGGATGTCGATCCTGCGCTAAATGTCAGATGTGAGGAAAGTAACGGCAGACAGACTATGCACCAAAGAGACTGGCGAACGGCAAAAATTCGAGGACGGAGGGGCGTGTGGCGCAGAGCAAGCATGGTGGGAGGTAGGAGTGACAGACGTGACAGTCTCGCCAATCACGCTCCCAACTGATCATCATCAATAGTATCAGGAATCGTTTCGAAAATCATTGCGTTATTTAGTTTGGGATGTAACGGCAGTTGGAAAGTGTTACCCGACACCGTTTTCGCAAGTTTTCGCGCGTCGGCAATGCTTATTGAAGGCTGCAAACATGGCCACAGAGTATCACCGCAAAAACCTCGTGGCGCAATATCAAGCCGTTTATTACGTCGAATTGGCCAAAATTCCGCTCGTGCTACACAACGAGGCACACCAAATGCACACGGTCGCAACTTCTCACATTGATGATGGGGCAACCAGAATGCTTCTTTACTCTTTTGCCCCTGCCACCATGTCACTGTTTGTCCAAGGCCTCCGTGCACTCCATCCGGAAACACCTCCTTTGCTAAAGAGGTCAGATTAGGCCAAATTCGCACTAATTTAGCTTTTTAAGTTCGATTAGTTCTCTTAGCTTTCTAGTAAGCTTGCCGATAAATTAGGGCTAACTTACCACCAAGACAGCTAATTTAGTGAGGGTTTTCCTCGGCTTGCCGAGGTTTGTGCTGCTGATATTGCTCGTTTGTTGATTGATATTGGCCCAGAACCATTCAACTTGCAGTAAAACCATGTGTATTGACAATATGCAGAGTACAGTTGTAAGTATATAGTCAGTATAACTACGATACAATGGAAGCACTTTGGAATTGATACGACTACCAGTCTGACGAGAAGCATAATCAGCGAGGAACACGGAATGCGAAGCACATAACTTACATTGAAAGGCTGTGAAGTACTTCGTGCAAATGCAATCGGCTATAACTCATGCAGTGCTGCAGGGGCAACGTATGCGGGACATAACTTGCACTCTTGCCAAAGATCATGACAGTCCGAGCGGTTTGGGTCTTGAATGCGGCCGTTTGAGGAGAAAGAGTGCAAAGGGTTACTGGATAGTAGCTTGAATCTGGCAAGATGAGTGCAGTGGCATTGATAAACTTGACGCGAAATGATTTGGCAGGACTAGATAGAAATCTTGCGGTACCGACAGCAAAGAAGGAAGCACGGCCGAGAAACTTGCGATAACTTGAGTTAGGGAAGCAGAGTAACATGGGGTTTGCAGTGATTTGAAGTTGAAGGGGTCATTAACAGCCGGACGAGGTGAAGTGAATCGCGGACGACTTGACTTGATGAATAGAAACCCAAGTCAATCACTAGGCGGGGAGATCTAGGAGGATGGGATACGGAGGAGTGAGCAGGTTGGATGGTGGAGGGAGCAGGTCAGTCAGTGTATAGAAAGAGAACCCAAGTGCACAGGACACACACCTCAAGCACCTCAAGCACCTCAAGCACTCTTTGCCGCTCATCTACCTCGGCATGGTTCGCCCTGCGCAGACAGCGTGGACCAGATTGAGGCTTCCGGTGAGCCTTGGGGCCATCTTGATAATAATTCGAGGAGAAAAAGGTCGTTTTGAGCAGTTAGGAGGCGCATTCGCTGAGTGGGAGATGGGGGAAAAGGAAGAGAGTTGTTTGATGGTGTTGTGACAGGATCAAAACGAACCAACTTTCGCGGGCACGTGAGCTTTTGATCCGACGGACTTTGGACTTAGCGCGTTTTTCTCAAGTTTCTCATCCTCCGATTCCTCGCGGGTATATACCAAACCAGGACCATACATACATTCACAAACCAGGCACATTGTCGAATGTGTCAGATTTGAGTTGGGCCGGCGTTGAGCGGATTGATCGCCCATCAATCTCCGAAATTCACACACAAGTCCTTTCGCCAACACATTTATGATATTCCCTGACCCTGACACTAACCAAACTCTAACCAAAACCTCTAACCCGAACCTCTAACCAAAACCCTAACCACCCTAACCTCTAACCCGAACCGCTAACTCGAACCAGAACCCTAGCCGGCAACATTTGGCACAGATTCCGCCGAATGACGGCCGCCAAATCAATCCCATCAAAACAGACACATTCAATGCTATGTGTCGGATTTGGATGAATGTGTCTGGGAAGCCAATGTATGTATGGTCCCGGTTTCGTCTACCCCGATTCCTCGCTTATGCTGAATATTGAATGACTTTGGGTGCCAGCTATTTCCACAACCTGGGTGGGAAGGTATGTGTAATACTTCCTTACCTACTAGGTCCTTGGGCCTTGGCTGAGAAGATTTCCGAGGCGGATTCCTCCTTGATGTGACTCCTCTGGTGCGGCGGTTGGCGGCAAGAGTCGAAAACCTAAAGGTCTGAAAGGAAACTCAACAATTTCACAAACAGATATTCTTATTTCAGAACAATACAGCTGAGTACTTCTTCTTCGAAGACGGAACTGGGAGGCTGTACTGAGTCACTGTAACTGTCAAGCTGGTTTGTCCGAAAAGACGAACATGCTACCAAGAGCACTAGACATACCTGAACGGCTGCTAGATCTGCGTTTCCGAGATCCCCGGCTCTTACATTATCCGTAATTACCTTTCGCTTCGACAGATTAGTTTCTCTTACCCACTTTCACGCTCATTTATCCTAAAGTTTGGGCGAGGAACTAAATTAGTCCTAAATTAGGAAAGGAGGTTTTTTCCTGATGTCCGCCAAACGGCACCCGCAGTCGGACTCGAGACCCCCGAGTTCCAAAGAATGGTAGGAACCACACAATCTCTGTATATCCGCTGCCCAAGAATATATATCAGGTAATTAAGTGGCTGGACAAATTGGCGGTGTTTGAACCTGGCGTTCGGGAGCTTTGGCCCAAGGTTAAGGCGAGCTTGTGAGTTTCCTCCAGCTTTCCATAGCACATTAAATCAATCATGCTCCCAGTGAGACACAACAGGTCCTTCTGGATTCGGAGGAGCACAAGAATGAAACCGGAACCTGAGCATTAAAAGTATTCAAATTCAAGGACGAGACTGTCTAGAGCAGCTTCCACGGCCTTGGTGCGATGTTTGGTCGTGGTTACCTGCATGCGTCGCCAACATATTTCCCAGCGCTGTTTCAGCAATCTATTGAAAAGTCATACAAAAAAGACCCCGGCATCCTCCCGCCTTCCTTCCTCGGTGCTAGAGGTTCTGCGCTAGACGACACCCAATACCGCTGGTCCTTGCTGTCACAGCATGCTCTGAAACTCGTCGGGGGTGGTATGGTGGCCAATATCCTCTCGTCGGCGTTCAAAACAAGCAAACCAGCAATGGTGTCTGTGGCGTTCATCCCACATTTACCTCGGCTTTATGAGATCGGGTACAGCCTTCCTGGACGCGGCGACGCAAAGGCTGAGCATCAGAGACTGTAGAATTTGGCTCCGGCAGGAACTTCCAGACAAGAGTGATTGCAAAGAGAGTTCAGGACTGTTAGGCCCGGTTACAAACCAGTGGGGAAACTACAGAAAGTACTCGAGCTTTTATATGTAGGCAAATATCAAATAGATAAGGAATATCAAATAAAGAGATCAGCATATCAATGAAACAATGTGGATGCATAGCAACAGATAACAAATGCACATGGCGGATAACGAACCGCATGGTGAGCCACATGGGCAGATAACATGGTCAGGCTTGAATCTCCAACACACCCCCGCAAGCATGAACAGCAACAACGAGGAAAAAGGAATACACCCCCGGAATGTGGAAGAAAGAACAATCATTCAGAATTGAAACTCTGCCACAAAAAAGTTGTCTTGCACAGCACTGGGTCGCAGACCAGCGTGTACAATATCATCACTGGAATGAGAATCTCCATTGCTTCTCCAAGGCCAATGGGAAAGTTCATCGTCATGTTGGAATGAGAATCTCCATTGCTTCTCCAGGGCAAATGGGATAGGTTGACCGTCATCAACCATCAACAGTGTCCGCCTCTCCATTGTTTCCCCCTCGGTTCTCTTTAGTCTCGAGGTCCAGGTCATCGAACCGATTAACTGGAGCCAAGGATATCGAAGATCAAGAGGAATGGAGTCCCAGATATAATCGTCGGAAAAGGTGTGGGTTTGGGTGTCATCTGCCGTCACAGGATAATCAACAGGTTTCATCTGCTCTCGCAGGATAATCAACAGTGGGTGTTCATCCGAATTCAACGGGATAATCAACAGTAGGGGTTCATCCGAATTTACCGGGATAATCAACAAAGGGTTTCGTCCGAGTGCAACGGGATAAAGGGCCTCTGAGAGTTCAACAAGCATTGAACCTCCCAGGATAGACATGTCTTCTGCGGCAGTGAAGCGCAGGAAAGCCAGCAAGTCTTCCAAAGTCGTCAACTTGGAAAAAGGAACAGGTCGTCTGCAGCGGCGAGCCAATGGCGGGAGTCGCGCGACAGGATAAACCAAAGAAAGGGTCGTGGAGGATTGGTTGACATCGAACATGTCTTCCAATAGTCTCTGGGTGGTCTGAGCACCTCAGGCTCAACACTACTGGTGAATTGGGGGCAGGCCCACCAGCAGGCTAGCACTGGTTTGTGTAGAATTTGGCTCCGGCAGGAACTTCCAGACAAGAGTGATTGCAAAGAGAGTTCAGGACTGTTAGGCCCGGTTACAAACCAGTGGGGAAACTACAGAAAGTACTCGAGCTTTTATATGTAGGCAAATATCAAATACTGTACTATTTCACTCAATTTGTAAGTCACGCGTCAAGGGCCCCAAAATTTCAGAAAATTTTCGTACATGTCACGGGTCACCAAGAGCATTTTCGAATGTGCAAAAGAAGTCACGAAATTGTTGAAAATGGGTTCAAAAATCAATTTTTTGCCCCATGCCTTTTGGGTGAAAAGACCGTGCAGGCTGCGCTAAATCGGAGCTGCATATTTGCTTTCAGAGCTTGTTTGGATCTCTTGGACTCATTTCCGGGTCATCTACGGCTCCTTAAGTCGTGATCTTGTGAGGATAGATAATGCTAGTTCAACCCTAGCTTAAAATTATGTGTTTCTAACAGTGTTTGAGTCCCATGCCAACATGCTAGTCTCGGCGACATTTTCGAACTCTTTCTTGTGTCGCGGTCGTCCCAGCCAATTTAAGAAAACTAAAGTTCGAATTTCCTGTCACGGGTCACATCCCGGGAGAATTGAGCGAAATAGTACAGTAGATAAGGAATATCAAATAAAGAGATCAGCATATCAATGAAACAATGTGGATGCATAGCAACAGATAACAAATGCACATGGCGGATAACGAACCGCATGGTGAGCCACATGGGCAGATAACATGGTCAGGCTTGAATCTCCAACAGAGACGTCTCAACGCAGAACTCAAATCAAGATACCCGATTCTTGAAGGATGCACTGCGTTCAGACCCCATGTAGACACAGGGTGGTCCTACGTTGGGCTACCTGCGTCTACGTTGGTCTACCCCTTGTCTACATTGGTCTACCCGGGTAGCCGTACACCGCGTAGCCCACGGTGATCCTAGGTTGGCCTACCACGTGGCTACATGACGTAGGTCTACGTAGACGCAAGTTCGGCTACGTTGGTTACGTGAGTCTACCCGCGTAGACCTCCCACGCAATGACAGGCCGTAAATTCGCAAAATTGGCACCAAATAGGTGAAGCTGGGAACTACCATGGTACGTTACATACGTCTACGTGTGGCTATGTTGGTCTACGTTGGTCTACCTGTGTAGACCAACATAGACCCATGTAGCCCAACCGGCGTCTACACGCGTAGCCGTACGTAGACCAATGGGTGCGTCTACCCCTATGGTCTACCCGGGTAGGAGCACCCTGTGTCTACATGGGGCCTGAACGCAGTGATGGACTGAACCACCTTCTACTGCGCCATTAGGGTACTGTGCAGAGACCCGCGCCTTTATTGAGTACACCTTTCATTGATTAAGTTACCATCTATCCACTCATCCTCTCTACGCTCCACAGATTTCTCTGGTACCTCCAGAATGAAGGCACCGTGTGGGCCATGCCGGCGGAGCCAAAACGCTTGGCCGCCAAGCTCCCTTCCGGGGCGGTCCTCTGGGAGGAGTTGATTTCTCATGTCGCGGAGGACGACTTCCTCCTCCAGTTCACGGAGGAGATTCCGGGCTCAAAAGGCAGAAAATCAAAAAAGCCAGTGACATGTGGATGTCCATTTTGCCGCAACTGCGCCGCAGTTGCGAAGGCGCTCAATGCCGAGCTGGGCTCCGACTTGATTGATCTAATACCGCTCCTCCAAGACCCACAACTCCGCTTCCTTCTCATACGGTGCGCGCGTTCACTCTACCGTATTTGCATTTCTTACATCGACACAGATATCTGTCGGATATTCGGGGGGTCCTGTTGGGGTCACGAAAGGTCTAGGCTCCTTGGGCGTGGCCGTTGGCCGAAATCTTGTCCATTTGAATATTGCCTGCGTCGCCTGTGCCCTGCTAATGAACCGATCTTGCGGGCAATAATCTGTGTAACTATTTGTTGCAAGCCGTGGACGAACGACGAGAAAGTAGAGTACATACAAGTATAGTAGCATAGGCATTCAGCGAGTGCCTATTTCTTGCGTGAATGCCTATTCCCTCCGCGAACGCCTATTGACCAAATGGAAGCCTATGGCTAAAACATTCTTGGCATGCCGTGAGGTGTGTCAACAACGACGGCGTGAGTCCGGTGTGTGCGCTTCGGCAATGTTCTTCTTTGCTTCCTCCCAACACTGCACAATGGAGAGGCCGCTCGTCGTCCTCGCGGGCCCTTGTCCGGCGACGAGGAGCGCCAACAGAAGGAAGAGCTCAATTCACACAGGGGTACTGGTACGTCGGAGTTACTTCAGCGTTCTCATTTAAACCGTGAGAATTGTTCTTTTTTCTCCCATCACTTCCTCAATGTCCGGCTCGTCGTCCCCGCACTGGACGCGAATTATCAGCGCCCGAGACTTTTGCGGCCCTGGGAGCCTGCCGATGAACATTATTTGGTGGAAGCTCTAAAACCAGGTGCGTCTTATAATTTTGCAGTTTCGCTTTGCTCATTTTAGACCCCAAATACTGTGTGCAACGTACGCGCCGTGCGTGCAACGGTGCGATGGCGGGCAACTCAAGCTCCTCAACGGTTTTAGGTACGGGTTCAGGAAGGCCTATAATGTAGTGTAAATGTATAATTATATCTGGCCGCATTGACTGTAAAAGGGAAACCCAATGCAATGCCAATGGACTTACATCGGGCCTCATCTCACGCCGCTGCCGCACTTCGGCTAATAAAAAAACCTCCAAGTTTATGGAGATGAGACGGTGCACTCAACTCCGGATGGTTTTGGCAGCGGGCGGTGGCAGAAATAGGTGTTCAGCGCCAAGAATAGGTGTACACCCGCGCAATGGCCTTCGGCGCGGAAATAGGCGTTCAAGGCCATCAATAGGTGTTCGGGAACGCCCAATGCTACTAAAGTTGTCGTGCCTCGAGAAAGTTCGAGTAAAGTGTGGGGGACAAAACTGGGGAAAAAAAGTGGACTCACTGCTTTTGTCGGATTCGGCAACGAGAAAAGAAGGGTACAGTTAATCCTGAACCGTTTTTGAGCGCAGACAAACCGTAAGTCGGAATTCAAGTTTCAATCAAACTTCCACACTAAATCTTTCGTTCCCAACATAACAAGGCTTGTGATATTTTCTCCGGTGCCTGTCATGCTTGTCGCATAGTCAGGTGAATCCATCAAGACGAAGCCAGAATCCTACTGCCCCGTCAGAGTAGGCAGACTAAGGGGAAGGGACGCCTGGGTGGTCAGGCCAGACTTGACGGCGCATCGGAATGCCCTCGACCTGCATCAGTGCGTGCCCAGTCTACACATGCCTGCAAAATCATATTTTTAGGCTACGTGGACGGCAAACCAGCTGCATTCGCCACACTTGCAGTTAACATCTCCCAATGAGCAACGACTCGGAATGATGAATTTATGAACCCAAACTTGAAATATCCATATATCCGGTGAATTGTATCTCGCTATTGGAGGTATTATATTATTCTGGCGCCCTAATAGATTTTTTTTACATCCACAACTCCGTGCGATCGACCTGAAGATTCAAACTCCTATTTAGCAGGCTGCCGTTAAGCCGTAAGTCCCAGTGAGAATCCCGTATTGGGAGATCTGTGCAGAACGGGAGATATATTTGCGAGAGATACATATCGATACATATCGTTTCAAATCTGTGCGGACAAGATCGCAATCAAAAAGGCAGGCCTCTGGTCTGTTCATATCTGTCGCCAATGTCCGGAATGTGGAATATTCATGAAGAGGTCTGTGCGCGCTATATCTATGAGCACCTAATGATCGGAGATCGTTGCTTCTTCTTTTGACCCCCATCTTTCCCTCCAGCTTCAAGGTCTCTGGTCTCTTCCTTCCTCTGTGTGCCAAGCTGCCTCAGGCTCAAGTTCCAAGATAGCCATTAATCCAAGCTTTGACCCTCAAAACTTACCCCCTTCTCAAGAAGTACCAAGCAACCTCCGCAAAATATATTCTTTTAGTGTGCGGCGTGGCGGACAAGATATTGGATTCGAGACCCGAGCCTGCAACGTCAAGCATATCCATCAAAGCTCAAGCATCTCGGACTCCTGGCTGTTCTCCTTGGTGTAGAACCCGCAAGACTCCGACCGATTCTTCGCTTCCGTTCAATAGACGTTCATAGTCGTAGATCTCGGAACCCGCCGATGTGCATATACACATGTTATCAGCTTTCAGATGTCTGCCTGACCACCGTGACTGCCTTGAGCTCTAAATATACTAACAGAAAACAATATTTCTGCCCGGACCATTCGCGACCAGACCGAAAATATGATTCAAGATATTTCACGATATGAAAAGGTGCGAAAACATCTGGATAGAAAAAAATCTGTCCATGCTCGATTTTTTGGCGGGGGATCTGTTTAATTGATTTATCTCTCTTTCAACAGATCTCCCAATACGGGATTCTCACTGGGCGTAAGTACTTACTGGCATGAGCGATGCTCTTTCCTTTTTTTCCCATTAAAACACCCGCCGATGGACTTTTCCCAGCAGGTTCTGCATTTGGGTGGGTGCCTTAATCGGCAAGACCTTCAACCAGTTCCTCCGAGTCGTAACGATTGATGAATTGCAGTGGAACTCTTTTTTCTGGCAGTGAAAGCCAGTTCATGCTAAGTCCAATTTCACATGAAATGTTTCCCCGAGTCGCTGCATTATCCAACGCTCATTTCTCTCCACCAGGTAAATGGGGCCTACAGCCTACGACCGTTATTTTAAATAAATTACGTGGTGGGTTGTATTCGGGTGTGCCAGGGCCTACCGTCCACGATTACGTCCTCTCCCAATGCCCTGCACAGCCTCGACACCTCTGCCATAAACTCATCTCGGTGCTCCGTCAAATATTTGGCGCCTACGGGGCCGTCGCCCACACTCCTCAGCTCGCCATTGACTGTTAGTGCTAGCGTAGTCAGAACCGTGGCGGTCCCGTCTATCACATCCTGCAGGCCCCGCTTAGCGCTTTGGATAATCGGACGCTGGTTCGAATGGCAGCGTTTCCCCGCCTGAGCCAGTGCTACTCCAAGACGGATCATGACATCATCCCTAAAGGCCCGCGACGGCGTTTGAACTGCCCAATGCAGGATCCGAGAAAAGAAGGCCGTAGAAATAGTGGACTCCAAGAGCTTTAGTACCCGGCGATGCGACAAGAGCGAAAAATCGCACGTGTCCCATGCAGCTGCAAGGACCATAAACATCATCGCAAGTGGTTTTTCCTTCCCAAAGCGATGGGCCACGGATTCGTCTACATCCCAGATACGGGAGAGAACGGCGCAGAACTCATCGCTGGCATTCGCATCGCCAGTACTGAGCAAGGGGTATTGCGCAAGCCAACTTTCCAGATTCTGCGAGATGATATTTCGCCATTGTGGTATCGTTGATAGTTTATTGCCCAGGATTATAAAATGCGGATGCATCGACTGCCCCAGATTGGTCCAGACAGCCTCGTGTGCGAGCCGTGGCCCTAACAGGATATCATGGAACCAATTTTCGGCGAAGCATAGCACACTCGCAGCGAAGTATTTCAACCTCCCAGAACCATGGTCTCCCACGAGGTTTTCCCACTCCCCAAAGGTAAGACCAGATTCATCAGGTGGGAGGGTCAGCGCCCAGAGGAGCGCATCAAGTGCATCCGGGCTTGGCCTGGTCTGGACTGGCTGGGAAAGATAGAGAGCCTGCAATAGGTCGCCGACGAACTCGGGGTGTCGTGTCCTTGAACTGCCCAGCTTTTCAAGACTTCTATACACCCATGCGACATTGTGCGTGTCAGGGATCATCGGGCGCCCGCCCAACGTCAAGTAGTCGAGTCTGATGAGTCGAATCGCCCACAGCCTCTCTTGTTCAGAGACCCTTGGCGCAACGCAGAAGTCATACACAGCCTTTCTACATGAGGGGTCTCCACTGGGCGCATACACGGCGCGTGGCATATGCCCCGCAAAGAGAAGTACCCTGGCGACAATGTCTGTTACGATATCTGAATCCACGAAGCATTGGGATGTGAGATTCTGAGTCAACGTTTGAAAGAGCAAAGTAGTAAGGGCCAGCATATATGGGCTAAGGTGAACTTGAGTAATCAAAATCGTCGGCTAGGGTATGTGTACATACCTTTTATCCTGTACCGCACGGTCACGAGCGGATGTCGGGCGAAAGAAAGAGATGACACAGAACAAAAAGTCGGCAAAGGCAGAGTCATCTCTGATGTACGAATCCTTTCGCCCAAAATGCTTGAGGACGATGGGCAAATATTTCGTCGGGGGCTGCCGTGCGGGTATGACCTGAAGCGTCCAGCGTGTCATTGGGGGTCCTTCGATCTCCCGAAACTGTTCAAGCCGGAAAAATGCCATAATCGAGTACAGGTCTCTGGGCACGCGTGGAAGCAATTGTCGCTCGAACGTCCAAAGGTCGGCGGCGCGTTGATGGAGCTCAGTGACTGTCTCCAGCACTCCAAAGGCTCGGATACACGCCATAGCTCTGGTCTCCATACCCGTGTGGAGTTCCTGGCCCGTGAAGCACGAGTTGAAGATGTCGGCCAGTCGCTTCAGAGCTGGACGAACATCGGAGACGATGGGCCACCATTGCAGTTCTGGGACCATCTCGGCGGCGCTCTGCACCATGGCAGGCTCTGTGGATGTCTCCAACACCCAGAGAACGGCGGAAACTTCTTTCGACTGCAGGGGAGGAGGGTGGAAAATCGGAGGGTGTTCGCGGGGTGTGGCGCCCTCGAAGCCCAGCGGGGGGAGCGGTCTGAAGATGTTCAGACTGCGTGAGGATGCTGAACGGAGCAGCAGACACAATGGATTAACCCAGCACTGCGAGAAGAGCCAACGCAAGCGCGAAAGTACAGCATCCATGATTATTCTGCTAAATTCACCAATCGCCCGTAGCGGGAGTGCGGTCCTGTCTCGCATGACCTTCGTAAGCAAAGTACTGAGTGCGGTTTGGAATGGTGAATCCGGTGACACTGCGGCCGATCTGACCATCTCGACGTAGGAGACAAAGCCCAGGGACGTCAGGATGAGAACGATGGCCGCAATGACGTGGTGCACAGTCCACAAGTAAGTTGACAACGCGGCCGCAAACAAGAAAAGTGAGAATTGGAGGAGCACGGGACATATCTGCAAGACGAGATCGAATTTCCAACGTCGTATGCCATCGAACTTGCGCTGGCGCTCCAGTGCGCGCTCCCCGATGGTTCCTTTTTCGCCGACTGAATCGTACTGCAAAAGCCACTGTTTGCCGAGGACAGCTAGCAGAGCCGCAAGTAATGTAGAGAAAAGACTGACGAATAAAAGAGCTTGGGCAATTACAACTATGGTGGGTACACCCTCGGACGGGAAACTTTGAATACCGGGGACGGGGGTTTCGGTCACGTTTTGGACGAGCGCGATGATCAAGACTTGGGTCGTCATATTGAGATTGAGCTGGAACTCGGGCTGGATTTGAATAATGAATGCTGAGGCAACGGCCGAGAAAAGCCCTGCCTGAAGTGTGACAAATGAGTAAGCAGTATAGAGACTGAGAACCACGTACAAAGATTAAAGATGTATCCAGGTCATTGCCATATTTTCGCTGAAACTCTTTATCGAACTCGTCCGCCAGCGACTTATACGCGGTCCAGAATGCCGTCTTCTTATCGGCGGACGGGGTTGGCTGGTTGAGCGCGTCGACGGACTTGGTCAAACTACGCAAATCATGAGTAAAAAAGTAGAGTCTTCAACGGACGACGTTACCGCTCAACAGCAGTGTTCAGACTTCACACGCACACCGTCAAGAGCGAATGACTCGTAGGCACAGACGAGAGGCGACGTACCGTGTGGACTGCTGGTTGATTGCTCCGACGAGGCTGTTAATGTTGTCGTTGCTGGCACCAAGGATTTGGTCTATCGCTTCACGCAAGCTGGAAGAGGCCAGTGTGAGTGTGGCAGATGTGTCGGACGAGGCCTGGCGATTTCTCACTTCATGCCCTCGGCTGACCGGGCCAACAGTCGGGTAGGAATATCTGTCTCATCGACCTGTTGGGCGTCCACCGCTGCGGAGGTAAGGAGGGGTTCAACCATATCCGACCCAATGTAGCGTCGACGTGGGGGAGAACGAATCGAGACGGCGCGACCACGTCCAACCAGTGTTGCACATAAGGGTTAAGGCCTTAAGATCTTAAGGCCTTAAGTTAAGACTAAGGGTAGGCCTTAACATCAGGTCGAAAAAAATTAAGGCCTTATTAAGGGTTAACGGACCGGAGCCCGAAAGCGCGATCAAGATCACTCGCTTAAATTTTTCACTCCGCTCACCCTTTGCATCCACCAATGGTGACCGCGACAGGCCCACTCTGGGATTATTTCCACCAGAGCAACAACAAGCCCAATGGAGCACATTACAGAGCAACCCATTGGCGCTGCATCGACGCGCGGCGACCGGCGGATGAGCCGATTGACGTGGAAGCTTCGGCGGATGTCAAACTTATAAAAAACGCCGCTTGGTTCGCAAACGGTACACATCTGCAATATTTCTTTCCCATGGACCAATATTGACTTTCTTGTAGCGCTTGCTTCCGCTCTCGAGGATAACTGCGACGTAAACGGCGAAAAAAAAGCCATGGCCGGCCATCTTCGCAAGTGCAAGCACGCGACGGCGGAGGAGAAAGCAAAGGCGGCGGCGGTAAATCCGACAAAGGCGGAGCAGAAAGCGGCGCAGACTGCCGCGGCCGAAGCCGCGAAACGCGCACGCGAGGCTAGCGGGTCAGATGCAGACAACGAGGGTGCCGTTGCGGTGGGGCCGCCGGGGCGCAAAAAGCGCAAGCTCGTGATGGCGGTGGAGAAGTCTTTCAAGCAGTCCAAATTAGAGGTTTTCAAGGGGCTTGACATCCCCTTCAACGGCGCCCAGATTGAGGCAATCCAGGCGCAGTTTCTCCGTGCGACACAATCTGCCAACCTTCCCGAGCGATGGACTACTGACGCCGAAGTTCTTAAACTGTTCATGATGTTCCGATCGCGCGCTGGGGATGTTATTCCGTCGCGCAGACAGTTAGGAGGGTCGCTTCTGAAGAATGCGAGCGATAGCATTGACGCAGAAATTGCGGAAGCAATTTTCGGTCAAGATGTGCTGATGTGGTACGTCCCAATTGCCCTGTCAATTTTTACCAATCACTAACGCGGCTAAAAGTAACGATGGATGGCGTAGTAATGCAAAAGATGCGGTGGGCGGCGTAAGTGTGACGCATAAATTCAAGGTGAGTTGGTACCGTAAAACACATACCTTGACTGACGTACTTCAGACTATTCTTCTCGACCTTATCCGTACGAACGCGTTAAGCAAGGACGGCGAGTCCATGGCGCGACAATTTGCTGCCATGATCGACGACGCGGAAGCAAAATGGAGCTGCAACGTGATCGGGTTCCTCACCGATAACGACGCTGGAAGCAAAAAAGGCCGCAAGAACCTCGGCCTCGCCCGTGCGTGGCTGCTTCTTTTTCCGTGCTGTTCGCACCAGGGGCAGCTCATACTCGCGGAGTACTTGAGGGAGAACCCGAAGGCTGCGCAGATTATGGAGGAGCTCATCGAAATTGTCAACTGGCTCAACTCCAAAGATAAGGTCCGCGAAATCTTTGACCAAACACAGATGACCTTGGCCGGCAAGATCTTGGCCTACATCTTGCCGAACCTCACACGCTGGACCACTCATCTAATCGCCGCTCTTCGATTTGACTCCCTCAAAAATCCCATACGCCACGCTGTCCTCAACAAGCGCGACGAAATCATTGCGGCACATATCGGCGCCGAATCAAATCAGCGTAAACGCGCGGAGATGCGCGAGGTAGCCCTTGCTCACTGCGCGATGCTGGAGCCGAACGCGTGGTGGGATGAGCTTGAGAAGATCATTCCCGACCTCGAGCACATTTGCTACCTCACCAACATCGCGCAGAGTGACCACGTTCGGCCCGACCAGTTTCTTCTCGCGCTCGCGGGTCTATTCCTTCATTTTGCAGGCTTTTCGGCTCGCGTGCTTGCCGAGGATCGTGCGCTCGGAAACCGCATGTGTGCTCGCATCGAGAAACGGTTTAAAGAGCTCGACCAGCCTGTATTTGTCCTCGCGCTCGTACTCAACCCATT
The DNA here is from genome assembly GCA_029233265.1 of Mycena alexandri. Lineage (NCBI taxonomy): Eukaryota > Fungi > Basidiomycota > Agaricomycetes > Agaricales > Mycenaceae > Mycena > Mycena alexandri. The sequence goes on from JARJCM010000186.1 coordinate 197,543, forward strand.
CCAGAAGCTTTCGCGATTCGGGGACATGGCGAACATTGACCAGTTCGTTCTGTCGACCGAGCTCATCTCGGTGTGTTCCCGCCTTCTCTATAATTTTGATTGAACTGAATATGTGGACAGCTCTATAAGCGTGTTAAGTCTCGCCTGCCGTCAACGCCGCGGACGCCGGGAGAGCAACTGCTGCATGATACAACACAGAAGAAGGCAATGCAGTCGTTGAGTGCCGCCTTCCTGCAGTACTTGTCAGGTACTGGTCCCTTTGCGAGTTGGGAGAATCCCGAGATTCAGGAAACATATGTCGAGCTCAACGTACGTTTCGCAATCCCTTATCTGACTCTGTTTGACACGAGATCATAGGGCAATAATCCGATTCCATTCTGGGAGATGCGCCGCACCAACGGTCTCGTCGCAGAGCTGGCTAACTTCTCTTTGATGTTGCTATATCTCGTCGTGAACCAAGCGGGTCTTGAGCGCTCCTTTTCCGATTTCTCGAACAAGAAAAATAAGAAGCGCAATCGTCTCGGACTTGTCAAGATGGCACAGCAAAGCAAAGTAGGTTTCTAACTTTGTCCTGACTCCGAAAACTCACCGGTCGTTCAGGTCACACGTCATCTTCGCGACAAGCAATACGAGGAGGGTTTGGCAGAGAAGCGCGATGGACGCCAAAACCACTCCGAGGATCAGGTCAAGCTGCTTCTGGCCGTTCCACGCTACGCGGAAGCGCTCCTTAGCGATACCGATGACAGCGACACCGACACAACTGAAAGAATATCTGTTGTTGTCAGGAGTAAGGCAGCGTGGCGGAGGCAGATGGCGAAATGGCAGGAAGAGTTGCAAGAGGCGGAGATGGTGGACACTGATGAAGATAAAGAGGATAGCGAGGATGAATTACCGTCCACAATTCCGGTGGCCTCTGCAGCTCCGCGCCCTCGCCGTCCTCGCGCGTGGCTTCCCATGCCCCTCACAAAACTCTTTGGCGGTAAGATTGCCCGCCCAATTGGAAACCCAGCTCGTCGTCCGCGGGTAGTTTCAGAGGAGGCGTTGTACATGGAGCTCCTTGCAGCAGAGCACAGCGGCGAGGAGCCCGATGCGGGGGCCCAGGAGGGTTCTGGTGACGACTTTGAAGGGTAAAAACCTGTCTTACCATTTCGGGAATTAAGCCTTAATTACCCCTTAAAAATACACCCTTAATTAACCCTTAATGGACCTTAAGGCCTTAGCTTCCGAGGCGACCCTTATTAAGGCCCTTAAGTACAACACTGCACGGTCCAACCGGTCCCATGCAAACCGGAGAAGAAGGTGAACCTGTTGCGTCATGCCGGCATGACAGCGAGAAGCACGAGGAGGCACGGCACAATGATGTCCATCGCCAGCGAGCCGGCAGACGGCCGGGCTTGCGATGCAACTTGAAACCGCCCACTGCTAATAGGCCATCTCTGGCGGAGAAGAAGCTTCTGCCGGAACTCCCTGGATTGGTAGCACTAGGCGATGTACTAGATGAGACTAGGTTAATGTTTTAAGAAGAAAGAGGATGTGACAGAGATATCCTGGAAGGCGTGGCACCGATTTTACGCAGGAGGGCTGCATGCTGGGCAAGACATTCATCAAACTCCGCTTTGGGCTGCCGCGTTGCCGCCGGTGAACACAGCCTCACAGTATTCCGGTATTCTGAGGTCCGAAACTTTGTGCCTATTGGGACGTTGGCATTGAGTCGCGGGCCTGGCGACGAGTTTGCAATTGGAGCGGAGCCTCTATACCTTTTTTGAACAAAATGCCAACCACCGACACTGCCACCAGCGTTTCTGTAACTAATTTTCCATTGAAGTTTGTGGTTGAATGACTCAGGTTTCACACGGACTTTGTGAGATGCTTCTGCAGACTGAGAGAATCATTATCCCAAACGCTGCAAAAGAAAAGAAAAAAAAGACCAGGACTTCCCGCTCCGGCCGTGCTCGATCAATCGGATCATAAATTCCTCCCTCCGCCTTGTGGCGCCAACGTGGCACATCAATCTGGTTCCTTCCGCACATCAAACACCGTTTTTCATGCATCCTGCTCTGGACCAGCGGGCCCTTCAACGACTTCCAGTCTCTCGCTGGGTATGCGGAGGCTTCGTCTGCCTACCTCCTCATCCACTGACAGGGTTTTTTAGAAGCTTGCTACTGCGGCCCTGAACGGTTCGGAACATTCCCTGAGAGCTCTCCACAATCTATGCGTCTGGATTGAAAGCACCCCCATCGAGCAAGCAATTCTATCTTTGCCGGTCCTCTACACCAATCTCGATCCCTCACGAATTCCAAAAATCGATCTACAACAACTGGATCACATTTCTATGCCACTATGTATGAAGCTCGCGGGCGAATCTTTGGGCGGTTTATTTTACCTCACGGACCACATTCCCCGCGAGGCGTTCAGGGATCTATGGCCCCGATACTGGAAGTGGACGGAGTTGATGCTTGTATACATCACTTCTTCTGAACCCCCTCGTCTCGATCCCAAAAGCTTCTACATCAAATTCATCCGCTTCCTTTCCGCATTTCAAGACCAGCAGTGTGGAGAGATAATTTCAGCTACGCCTGGAGTCCGCAAGGCCATTACCGAGGGATGGGCGTATGTCCTCGGTTTCGGTTTCGAGCAATGGCGAGCGCAAGGGAGCTTTCAGGTTTCGGTCTGGGTCCGAAACTTGATGCTCATGGACCCCCGCGGGCTAGACGAGTATATCGAGGGGGCAGGCGGTACGCTCAATGACCTTGCGGCCCTCGTTCTTAGGCATATTGCGATCTTGACTCCCGGTCAAGAGGGCGAGCTTCCCAAGGACAGTATCGACCAGATGACGCATTTGCACCAATTCATCGTGGCTACGGACAGCTTCATCACTGGACCGCAAACTCTATGTTGCGCCCTTTGGGCACCCTAGAACTTACAGCCGCTGCATGCGCGCTTAGTCGAAGCCACCTCTCTATTGCTGGTCATCCCCTTAAAGCCACTGTATCGCTTCTGTGGAACGCATCTAGTAGTAAGGACCACCGCCTCGTGCACTCTGTTAGGTGTGGCCTTCTCTCTGCGCTTGTCGCCAGTACCCAGCGTGGTTTCGCCCAGGAGGTCCACGATTACTCCAAATCTCTGCTGGACCGCGTGCGTGCTGCTGCCATGTACTATAGCATGATGAAGGAGATCGTCGCAGCCTTACCCAGCGTGGAAAGGACTGCGAACACTCAGGCCTTCAAAAACTCCCACCTCTCACGCTGCTGGGATCGATTGGCTGACCTAGTGTCGGAGCGCCGTGTCTTGCTCGAGAAGTTTGATTCCCCGGAACGCGTTTTGTTTAAGGCTTGCGATAACATTGAAGTGAGTCATTCAACAATAAGTTAACCCGGCTAAGTAAAATCAGTGCGGACTCATCCAAGAATCCAAGCTCTTCCGACGCTGCTCTGGCTGCAGCAGCGCGTATTATTGCTCGGAACTATGTCGTACCGCAGACTGGGTCGCAGGCGAGCACAGCACAATTTGCAATTCTCATCAAGCCCTGTCGCTCAGTACGTTGCTCAATATCCCAGGAAGCCGTCCGCTCGACTGACTGCAAAAAAATTAGATGGACGAAACACCCTCCCCTGGCGAGACCGCACGTATCTGCGGCTCTTGATGCATCAGGAGTACATGGCGCGTCTCTACTCCGATGTCTACCCCCAGCAAATTGCTTTCATCCACAAGCACCCAGAGGCTGTCTTCTTCCTGGAGTTCGATACCGCTGCTTAGGCGCGGAGGGCACCGTCATCACGGTGCGCGACGCACAGAACTCCGTTCAAGGTCGCGTCATCTCAGATCTCGCCCCGGCGATCGCCCTCAAGCGCGCGCGGCGCAGTGGCGGGCAAATGGAACTGCACGTTGGATCGACGTCAGACCGTGGACTCGAGCGCCGCTGGCTCGTCCCACTGCGACGGGTGCATGCCCGTGTACACGCTGAGTTGAAAACAATTGCGGGGGAGCTTCCCCGTGACGTGGATGCGGTTGGTCAGCCTCTGTTGGATGTCCTCGTTCCTGAATGGCGAGACAGACTTGCCGCGCTGGTGGGGAGCGAGATGGCGATTCACTGACCCGAGCTATTCTTACCTGAATATAATCTGTCTTTTTGTATTTCAACCAAACTCCCGCCGCAGGCCCAATGACTATGCGGACTCCTGGACCCAGCAAGAGGGAAAGTTAATGGTATCAAAATTACCATATTGCCATCGGCTGATGGTGTGTACTCCCACGGTTCTGCTTTTGGTATCTTGAGGTCTCGACGCTGGATATATAGCGAAGGCTCACGTTGGATATACATGGCGAAGGCTTCCTTCAACTTGATGTAATCATTGAGTATGTACACGCGGTATTGATCTTTTTTGAGCAACATTATCTTGGACTCTGAGTGTTCCTGGAACACCGGCGCCAACTGAAAAACTGTGCGCACCATGCCGGCTGACATCATTATCTGAGGATCGATTCAACGTCGAAACGCGACCGATCTTCAAACATTTACAAAATGAGCAAACAGCAACGTCAGAATGAAACAGGGGCAGTTTCTCTGATGATATGAGCATTGAGTTGAACTGTGTACCCAAAGGACAAGGAGTATTATTCCGCTCAGAAAGAAAAGAACACTGGTTTAAGATGACAGTACATACCTACTTTAGCGTGCCTCGAGGATCCTTCAATTGTCTTTTTTTTTTAATCGAACCATGGCCATCAGCGTTCGTCCCCAAAGCAAATTGATCGACACAAAATGAAAAAAAAGCAAATTGTCATGTACACAAAGTGTACACGCGACAAGCTTGTCGCCATCGCCACGGAAGTATAAATACTTGCTGGTACCCACGAGACGATCCTTCAGAACCCTCCTTGACACCTTCCCATTTTCCCGCCCAGACCTTTTCAAAATTAATGTCGTTCCTTACCCGCGTCGTCGTCCTCGCGCTAGCAGCGGCGCTGGCAATCGCATCAAGTGCTGAAGCACGTCTTGTAGTGAGTTTCTTATTGATATACAGGCTTGAGGGCACCGAGTTTTAATCTTGATTCCTTCATGTCCAGATACGGTCCAGGCACATGCTCACCCTCGCTGATGATAGCTCATATTCATGGGATCTCTTCCCATGAGTTTACATAAAGTGTGTCCTTTTCAAATCGAGTTTAGTTAACGCAGTGGTGCTCAATTCCCTTTTTCGTGCGGCAGCGTTGCCACTACAGACGACTGCTTCCTCTTCGGCCTCGAACCAGTTTATCATGAATAATGCTAATCACTCAACGTGTATCATACAACCAAGTCTACTATGTTACAGTTGGAGCCGTTAGCGTTGATGTTTGCCATTCCGCGCGAAACAAAATTTACTTCTCACACCGAGTATTCCTTCCCATCAAATAAAAACATATGAAGAGCAGGATTCGCCGCCCTAACCTGCTCCACAAACGCCTTTTGTTCCTTCTCCATCTGCCGCGTCGAGATATCCGTATTGTTCGCCCAACTATAGTTCAGCTCCACCTTCATGAGCGCCGGGAATCCACGTGCAATCAGGCCAGGAAGCCCCGCCGCAAGCAGCCGTACCAGCTGACTCTCGTTCAACGTCAGGCGGCGCACGTCCGGGAAGACAGGCCACCTGGGAGTCAAATGCGCCGGGGCGAGCGACCAGAGTGTGAGTGCCCGGAGAGGCGCATGGGCACTGGCGAACAGGAGCGCCTCGTGCAGGCGTACATGGGGACGGAGCTCGATGTGGACGAGGCGTGGAAAGCGCTGCAGCGCTATGATAGCATCCGAGGCCGACGCGTCGTCCTCGGCACACGAGGCGGCGTCGTCTGGGACTGCGAGGATGTGCACCAGGTAGGGCACGAGGGTGTTAAGCGTCTCGAGCGAGGGCAGGCGGAGAGGTGGGCAACCCGGGGGCACCGCATCCGCCGCGGGCGACATGTATTTTATGGTCCGGATTTTAGGATGGCGGTTGAAAAATCGCGTGCTTGTTGCGGTGTTAATCGCCTCCGCCCACAGCCCGACGCAGACAAGCGCGGGGAGGGAAAGCGCGCCCAGGATCGCGGCCCACTCCTGCGGCAAGAGTTTGATCGAAAGTTGCAGGTCTGTGAGCGACGCAACGTCCACCACCACGAGCTTCCATTTGTCGAATGGCGAGGCGGCGGCCGAGTTGAGCGGATATTTTACGCTGAGGGTGTGGAGGGAACGGATGGTGGGTACGTTCTGGCGGGATCCGTCGTGCATGCGCACATTCGAGTAATTCGACTCGGACCAGCCACCCTCGTAATGACCTGTGGCGGGACTCCAACGGCGCAATGCGTCGGGCCGGCAGGTGAACAGGCCATCTTTGAGGACAAAAACCGTGGTGGGACAGTCTGAGGCAAGAACGCAAAACAGGTTTGTTAGTGCGCGAGCCATGGGCTTCATTACGGTCGACTGGGGTATCATGTCGTCGAGCCCGAAGTCTAGCTCGGTCATAGCGAGACGAGGGTTGAACCAAGAAATGAGGGAGCCCAGCTGTACAATGGCGTTCGGAGTGACCACGGATGGCATTACACAGCTGAGGCTTGTGAGCGGTTGTGTCCTGAGGAAAAGCGCGCAGCGCAGAGCTGCAAACGCCTCCTCCGGGAAGTCGGAATCGATAAGCGCATGGCCCGACGATAGCTGAGAGGGTTTTATGCCATGTCTCTGGAGCCAAGTCCGAGTAGCGAGCTCGTTGAAGCGTCTAGACACTTGCGCGATGCGAAATAGAGAACGACTGTCCAGTCGAGTGAGAACAGTCGGAATGAGCTCGTTTGGGAGGATAGGAAGACCCCGTTCTGGTTCAGAGGGGAGAACTTGTGTTGCAGTGCGTTTTCCATCCGCACTGGGAGCACTGGGACCTCGTTGCTGGGTCGAGATGGCCCACTTCTTCAGAAACGACATGGTGGTGCGAGTCGCGAAAGATAACAGTCATCAGTGTTTCGTCACTTCGTCATGATCATATGGCCTAGACCGGAAGCTGCGGTCCGGCCCAAACACATCATTAAAAATTTCAGCACTATTTCCACTCAACTTGAACTTACACCCATCCGGTCGAAACAGTCAAAGAATAATGGGCCTTCACCTTTTTGGGGGTCAAGGAAAGCTCCCTACATTTTTTAGAAGGGTTGAGGGCTTGAATAGTGATCACTTTTTACACCGCACACTACTAGGATTCGCGCAGGTTAAATTAATCTCCTCGACCCATTATCTAACATTCCAGGCCTAACCTTCACAACTTCCGATCGAATCCAACCCATTCCGTATCTCGAACACCCGCAGCCAAAGCCTCGATGTATCCGCGCACCACCCGCGCATCCGTCGTCGAGCCCACGCGCTCGTAAAGCGCTACGAAGCCCGTGGTGGCAATACTGGAAGTAGAGAGCACGAGGACTGGAGCCGCGAGGCCCTGCTTCCTCACATACTTCACCGTGTCCTCCCCAGCCTGGACGTCCAGTACCTCACCATTGAGGCGGACATTCTGTGTTATAAAACGCAGACGGTGTGCCGCTGCCACTCGGCCCAGCTGATCTGGTTGAGATGGGCAGTTTGTGAGGATATTATTTTATCTTAAACATACCTTGATTCGCATGCACATATTGTTTCAGCTCGTCTGTGGAGAACAGACTGACAACGGTAATGCCCAGGGCCGACGCGTACTCGATATGCACCTGATCCTGCTCCGGCCTTGTGCCCGCGATGTAAATAAGAAGTGGTTGGTGAAACCACTGATCTTGCGGTGACGGTGCAAGTGCGAACATCTGCACTATCCCCGATCGTGCGTTGAAACCCACCCACTCGACGTCCCGTATACGTTGCGCAAGTGCTTTAATATACCCCCGCAGGATCTGGATGTCGGTGGTTGAACCCGCACGCTCGTAGGCACTCACGTACGCCGTCGTCTCAACGGAGGGGGCAAATATTAGACATGGGGACGGAAGCAAGCGCCCGCGGAGGTACCGCAGAAGCGATTCGCCCGCGGCCGGATTGAAAATCCCTCCCTCGTTGCGCGCGCTATCAGAGATGAAGCGCAGCCGATGGCTGTTTGCGACTGGGAGAATGAATCCTGTATGTAGCTAGCTTCAGCCTCCTCGATGTGACAACTGAACAACACCCACGGTGGTTCAATTCCATCCAAGATTTGACCGCGGCGAGGGACGAGAAACATATCACCTTGATACCCAATGATTCGGCGTATTCAACATTGGCGCGGTAGTTTTGAGGATCTTCAGCCACCCAGATGATGACGCCATCAACACTTGGGGCGGTGAGTACCTTGACTGTTGAGATACTTGTCAGGGTCAATCTATACATTGGGCCGGAAATCGCAGACTCGGCTTGATATATTGAGAAATCGCCTGCGCAATCGATTGCGAGCCAACAAAACGGCTGAAACTGGAGGGGGTTACACCTCCGAAGCCTTGTTCATCCAACTGAAGGAGTAGGTTATCTGGAACGGTGACATTCCCGCCGAGCCAGGTGCTCAAGGCCGAAGAAAAAATGTTCATTGGACAGCAAAGAGTGTCAGCACTATGGATTCTCGTTAAGACCACCCCCAAACACAAGGAAAAATACACGCACCCGATCATTTGTCGCCAGAAGGCTTTGGCGTCCGCGTTAACAATGAAGTCCAGGGATGACGTTGTGCTCCGGAGCCCGGGGGTCCATGCGAGCTGGATCGCGAGCGTCAACATGGTAATAGTCCGATTGATGCGCACCGCGTCTTCCTTAACCATCTCAATGACCTGCGATGGATCCAGAAACGCCAGAATCCGCTTGAAGTTGATCGGGCCACCTTTCCGTGCCTCTGATTCCTGCCACGTCTGCAGATGCTCTCGCGCAGTACTCAGACATTCGCTGAGATCCTGCACACATGCAAGAATGCCGACTTGCGAGTCGAGTTTGCCGCTGGCCGCCTTTTCTCGCAGGGGGTGAAGCACAACGGTGAGAGAGGACAGGCTGCTTTTGAGGTCCAGTATCGCATTCTCCTTGGACTTGAGGTCTCCAACCCAGCGATAGATAGCGATTGCGCTCGACAGAACGGTGGAGAGAATCGACAAAGGGTCCATGCGGCAGAGTCGAGCAGCCGAGCATCCCCGATCCGACCGGATCAATGCGGCTCGCCTAAAAGAGCCCCCATCGTGATTTCTCAGGCATCGCCCTTCTAAGTACCTTGACTTTACCAGTTTGAAGCCGTTGGGACCTCGACGTCTCCTTCTAACTACAAAATTAGCTGGCAACGCCGTCCGAGTGGACAACGTACCGTGGATGGGCCTGCGTGTCATTTTCGGTCAGCAACTACTCCTTGTATGTTTGCAGCGTCAACTCATCTTGAAAAGAACGCGTCCTACTAGGATTTTGCATGAATTCGGGGTTAAATCGTGTCGAGGCTTTGGATGGAAATACGGCATCGGCCCGCAGCGTATGACAGAGGTCACCGTTATAGGACCGCATCCTCGTTTCTTCCAACAGATGCTTCTCCCAGCTGGTCACCTGGGCATCAGGAAGAAAGATCTGGCTATATAGCCCGACGCCGAGAAGCAACACTCAGGCGTTTATTCTTGCTTTATTCCTTCCGAGACCGTATAAAGGCAGCAATTCTTACATCCCAAATCCCGATCAATCATGGACCCAGCGTTATACAAAAACTTTGTTACTCGCCGTCATATCAACTACAACTACTTCTTCAGTCCAGCGGCTTCCAATAAGCCGACCCTTGTGTTCATCCACGGATTTCCTTCCAATGCACACGAATGCTGGCGCTACCAGGTCGTCTTCTTCGTGAAGCTCGGCTACGGTGTCCTCGCCCCCGATCTTCTCGGCTATGGAGGTACAGACAAACCCACGGAAGTCGCATCTTATGCCAAGAGTCTCATGGCCGCGGATATTATTTCCATCATGGACAAAGAGGACATTAACAGCAACTTGAAGGTTTACGCCATTGGTCACGATTGGGGTGTTCATCTTACATTTTCACACCGCCGTACTAATACTCAACCTCTCAGGGGGTGTGCATTGACCTCTGGCTTAGCAACATTCTATCCCACTCGCTTCGCGGGATTCGCTTTTCTCGCCTTCGGCTACCTCACGCCCAACCCGGAATTTGAGATCGAGTCGTTCTACCAAGGTTACGACGCGCTTGCCGGACATGAATGCTTCGGATACTGGCAGTGCGTATGCTATGTATGCCTAATGAAGTGTGATGTCTCAACAATTGGATAGCTTTTTTAAGGAGGATGGTGCCGACAAGATCATCGCTGACCATGTGAGTACCCACGGACTTCAACTCCGTCGCCCCATTTATTGATGTGCACAGATGGATGCTTTCATGAGCATCTTGTACCCCCAGAAGTCAGAAACTTGGCTGACTGACATGGCGCCCCGCGACAAGCTCAAGGCCTGGATTCTAAGCGACAGAGTAACTCCACCCCCTTCGTACCTCACGCAAGAGGTCAGTTCTTGTTTTTGTCTGATCAGCGTGTTTCACTGACCAACAATCCGCAGGACTTCAACCGACAAAAGGCTGAGCTCTTGGAAGGCGGCATGGCAGGCCCGCTGTGCTGGTACAAGCAGTACGCCACAGGTGTGGTCGCTCAGGACGATAAGCGTGAACAGAACACTGCTTATTGATTGACCATATCGCTGACAGCCGTGTCCCAGTTGCACCGAAGGAGAACTACATCATCAAACAACCTGTCTTCTTTGCCGCCGCTCACGAAGATCATATCTGCGTCCCCAAGGCTGTTCTCTTCACCATGAAGGATTCTTGCCCCAACCTTACTGTGAGGGACTACCAAACCGATCATGTATGCTCCGTTTCAATTACCCAAACGCTGCTGATCCGCATATATAGTGGGTGCAACTTGCAGCTCCGGAAAAGGTTAACACGGACCTCTTGGCGTGGATTGAGAGCTTGTAGAACGAGGTTCAGTCAAATATACTGCTACGAAGTGTGGTGCACAATGAGAATTCGGTTGAACCGGTTGTTTTGCAAGGGGAAAAAGCAATGAAGAAGAAATTTCAGCCGGATATTTGTATTTGTGCTGGAGATACAGTAACTGGGACCAACCATCATAGCGGTTTTTCTGTACACAATAGCAATGAAAAGAAAAGCGGTGAACAGTCTGAGGACGCCGTCGTGGGGAATAGAACCCCACGCTCTTCAGCTATTGTCCGGAGTACGTTGATACTGAATGAAGCTGGCCCCGCCGTCAACAACGGCCTTGGAAGCGAGCAGTCACATCGCTCAGAGTACGTTCAGCGGAAGCTGCGCAAAACATTCAGTTCAAGTCGACTACAAAGTCGATATCGGAAGGGACGAGCGTATTGTATAAGCGCAGGAGTCACAATCACAGCATCATGAGGACGATAACACGCCGGTGAGGCGGCACAGGAAAGGGAAGCACTGCGAGTTGGCGGTGAACATTATTGTGATTTAAGTTTTGAGTTCATTGTCAAGATCTCTCATTCCGAGTTTCGTCCTGGAAAGAGCACTGGCCCACGCCAAACTCAGACCACAAAGTTTGGAGTTGCAGATTGGGAGGGCGTTGCGACCAGGTACAATAGTTGAATGCACAAATGTCTGACCGGAAATGTGGACAGGTTCGAGGAAGGATGCTGAGCGCGTTCGGAGCCTTCGCGGGAGACTAAGAACTGGGAAAGCTCCTGATTAGATAACGCGAGAAAGTGACAAGACGGAAGAGCTTCGGATCGTGAACATATTGCAGAAGCAGAGAGTTCGGGGGAAGATACGGCACAGAAGAACTGGTGTCAAGGCCGAGATACTGACTTTTAAAGGCCGCCAGTAAGGCAGCCAAGATGCGATCTAGTAAAACTGCAGGCACTGGCAATTCAAGGGGGCTGTAAGCCTCAGCCGCTGGTGGATGGTCGAGAATGTAGCGGTGACTTCCGATGGATCATAGCGCCAGTTGTAGTCAATGGATGGAGTATGGCAGTGTAGAAGTTCCGAGACTTTGCACCTGCATTGGAGTGAGGACAGCCTTGAAACGCGCACAGGAGATTGCCGTGGCTCGGGAGTGGGAAGGAAATGAGCCGGAAGAGAGCACGGAAATATACTGGGAACTCCCAAAGAACTCGGGCCCCAGGAGCGGCGGGCTAAGATCAATCGGGAGATGCGGGCACACAAGGCTTCTTGTCTATTGGTGCTTTTGGGCGCATTTGAAGGAAAAGATGTCGAAAAAAGCGGTACACTCTAAATGGCCACCCCAGATGGTCTTGAAGAGCAAGGGATGGAGGATGGGAATCGGAGGTCCTCGAATGAGAATGATGTAAGCGTTGTGTAAGCGGCAGGAAACGGTGAGGAGACCACGGGCCGGCCGGGTAGGTGATCTGGCCATCTGTGGTAATAACCGCTGACATACCTTTTTCGCTTCAAACCGCCACAACCTCCCAACTGGAACAGGTCCCCAGTGAGATCGTCCTCGCGCTCGACGTCCTGGTCTCATCCTGATAAACCAGAAGATCCTTGTTCAATACGACCGTGGCATCGACTTGATTCGTGCAGCTCGAAAACAACATTCGAGAAGAGTTGGAATGAGTGTAACAAGTGCGTGGAGCATCTGAAGGCTAGGTGCATTTACTGACAGTTCAACCTTTGACCCCATTCATCCATCGGCTTTGCCATTGACACTAATATGAACTGCACACCTCGCTCACTGCCTTCCGCATCTCAGGCTCTGTATGTATACTGGCGGTCCTGTTTGCCACTGGGCTTTTCTTTTGTGCCTTATTTTCCGTGAGTGCCGTGCAACGTCAACGGTTATCGCGCTTTATTCTCTTCCGTAGATAATGTTGTTTTCCGAGTTCGAGCAGAACACAATGGACCAGGAGGATGTTTGCGCTACGCTCAACCAGGCGCGTGGACGACATTCCGTTCCTGTCGTGCCCCGTTAAACTGAACGCCTTTTGCATGTAGCTGGCATTGGGAGAACATATCGCCCCAATTTTCCTGGCGGCATCATTCCTGCTCTCTTTCCAAGGGCTTGCATTTGTCGTCACCGCGCCAATGGCCGTTTATAATATCAAAAAGTGTGTCGGCCTGTCCTTTCAACCTTCTTTTATTCATCGGACAGAATCCGCGACAAAACCTACCTGCTTGCTGTGACGGAGCTCAAGTTCCGAAGGGTCCCTGCCTGGCGCTGGAAGGAGGGTTGGAGCAAACTCGGGTTTTACCTGCTTGCATTTTTCTTCTATCTTCACTGGTACGTCGCCGGCCTAGTGTTCGCTCCATGCTGAGACCTGATAAACAGCATGATATCTGCATTCCTCGACGCCTCAAATTACTAACTCGTTTCTCCGTGCGCCCGCCGACGATACGAACAACAAAACCACCTTTCTAATTGTTTTTTTACCCTGCCCCTCTCTTGTTGGCTCAGTCACTCGATGTCCTTATGCAGATATGAACGGGGGTTGACCCTGATACCTCGCAATTTATTCTCAGGAGTGGTTTACCGCCGCCGGTCAGAACGAAAACTGGTTTGATTGTTTCTACGACAAATCTCGGACTCGGACAATCTCCTCGAGAAACTCGCGCGGGATGTTCATGAGCCAGGTTCAAGTTGGGACTTTTTCTCTGCTTGAAAAAAGAACCTGACAGAAGGCACATTCA
>JARJCM010000187.1:0-167500 GCA_029233265.1 Mycena alexandri
GTCTCGTTACCAGTCTGCAATACGGCAAAAGAAAGTTGATGAGTTTGTTTGCCGTAGGCCTACGGCAAACAACCTCATCCTCTCTTTTGCCGTAGTGCAGACTGGTTACGAGTCTACCCTCCGCGGACGCCTTCGCTCCCGCCGCGATCGCCGCCGCCTTGCTGATCGGCAGAGGAGCTTTGATCCTCGTTGACAACGCAGTGGTGGAGCCTTGCGCCGCCTACTTCGCGCGCGCGTCGACGGCCTCGTTGCCCGCGATGCCGATGTGGGCGGGGACCCAGTGAAGACGGACCTTGAGGTGCGGCGTTTGGCGAGAAGGCGATGATGGATGGCGTGGAAAGCGAGGTACTGGCGGGTTGTGGCTTGGTGGCGCGAGGGCGATCAGCGCGGGTTGGCAATCCATAAAGATGTCGACGTCGCAGAGGCGTGGGTGTTCGCGATGATGTCGAGGGCCAGGATGGCGCCCACGACTTCGGACTCAAAGACGGTGTGGTCATCCTCCGTGCCCAGGTGCAGTTTCCTGCGCGCCCCGACCGTCGCTGCCTTCATCGCGACCGCCGCTGCGCCTACTCCTCCCTCGAACCCCCAGCCCGTCCGTGAAGATACACGTCCCGCCCTTCCTCACCACCTCCTCCAACTCCTTCACCGCGCGTTCCTTCAATGGGGCGATGCGTTTAATGAGCACGTCGGGCGGGGCGCGGGCGGTGACGGCTTGAGGGTTGATGATTCCGAAGAGGCGGCGGAGGAGGGGGAAGGTGACGTAGAGGTGGTGGATGGTGGAGTGGTGGAATCGGGGGACGTAGCGGCAGCGCTTGGCGACTTTGTGGAGAGGGGGCGAGGAGGGGAGGGGAACGAGCCGTAGACTCGCGTTGTACACCGAGCGATTGAGCCGCGCGTGGATCGGGAGGAGGTTGGCGGGAAAGTCCATGATGTCCGTTGCTGTGGTTTTGAGCGCCCATGATGAGTTTGGCCGTCTGGCGCTGCACCTTCCTGAGCGTCTTGAATTCCGAGTAGAGACCACCCCCCGAAGATAGCCCGAAATTACATGTATGTATATAGTGGTGGGGAAAGAAAAAGCAGGGTTACGAGGCTGCGCGGACGCCCGCTTGGGAGGAGAATACGAAGTTCGCGCACAGCGGGTTTGTGGTACTGGAAGCCCCGCGCGCACACGAAGTGAGGAGTCCTACTCAGAACGCCGGAGGGAAGCTCCTGTCGTAGTACTAGTAGGGCGAGGGCAATGCCGAAACATCGCTACGCAGAGAGAGGTACGACGAGCGAGCATGGGGAACAAGACCCGCCCACGCCGACGAAGAACGAGATTCACATGTATTCACATGTACATGCGGACCCGCCAAAACCCCCAGTCCCACTAGTACGAAGAAGCTGAATTCGTGCACGACGATGCAGAGGAGCGCACGGGGCCGCCTGTTAGGAAAATAAGAGCCCATTCGAACAGCCAGACATGAAGTGCCTGCGCACGCTGTCAGTAGAGTCGCCCATACGACAGCTACCACGAAGAAGGCTTCAGGACGTCGGCACCCCCAAACACTGACATAGCGGCAGACGCTTCCTTGCTAGCACCTTCGACCGCCCCAGGCGATTAAAATATCCGACGACGACAAAGGACTGAGTCGGCGGCGCAGCGTGAACCCCGTGCCCGCACCCGACACGAGGAATATGCTCAAAATGGCAGCGAGGGCGGGTATCCGCGCCGCGTGGAGCGCGCGCGCGAGGGGACAGAGCTCGTGCACGCTGCGAGCGGGAGGCACATGCGCCGCTGGAAAGGCGCCGCAGTCCGATCCCATAGAAGTCCCACTCAGGAACTAAATCCCAACGACCAAGACCAAGTAGCGGACGGTGTAGTAGTAACCATCACACAGCAGCGCTCGCGACACGAGCAAAGCGTAGCGCGTATGCGCGCGCACCGGCCGCTCGCTGTTCCAGTCGGCCGGTGTAAGCTCCGGGAAATAGACTTCATGAGCGAGCACAACGAGAGCAGCAGCTACAAAATCAATCATAAGAATGCAGGAAAAGAGATACAGGGAGTGAACGTACCCCAATCGAAGAGCTCCCCCCCCCCTCCCCCCCCCCCCCCCCCCCCCTCGCACGTCCCGGGTCTTACTGTTGCGTGCGCCGGGCGTGAGGCGAGCTCGGATGCACCTGCGACATGAAAGTCGTCCGCACCAGCCGGCCGCGGGTTCATGGTGTCAGAGCCGACAGCAACGACCGCGAAATAGGTCCAGAGCGCCATCGACATCGCCGCCCATGCATGTCGCACGCCCAGAGGTTTGCAGTAACTTCGCATAAATAAGCGCCCGCGGCTAAGTAGGCGCCTAAAATCCGGACGACGCAAATGAAGCAGTCGGCGGTGCAGCGCGGACCAGGGAGCCTAGCACTGGCTATACGAGGAGGGTGGAGTCTCCGCGCACGTGCACCCGGCGCGGTGAAGGCCGTGAGCTCGAAAGTTCGGTGTGTGTAGTGCGGGGAAAGGATGACGTCTCCTCGTTGGCGGAAACACAAGATGGCGGGTCGACGACATGGGCGGCGCGGACTTGCTGTACAAGGAGGGTGGAGTCTACGGGCACATGCACCCCAGGCGGCGGAGGCGGTGGGGTGGGTCGAAATTCGGTGTGTGTGCCGGGGAGGGGGAGTGTCGAAAGCAGAGGACGGAGGTCGTTGTGCGCTGGTCGTGCACGAGCGTGAAGCGAGACCTGCGGGCTGAAAGAGGCGTGGCCGTGTCATGCGGGGTTTGGTCGACAGGGTAAAAAACAGTATTATTATTGAATCGTCGACGATGAGAGCTGCTGACCAAGAACCAATCATAAGGATGCGAGACGAGAACAGAGGCGGAGAACGCACCTCAGATAAATGGTCATGTCGGCATGCACCCGCGCTGCGCACAGAGTGTGCCCGTCCAAACGACTGATTCCGGCAAAGATAGGGGATGTGGCCAAAATCGCCGTCTCTGACGCAGGAACAAGGATGGAGACATGGAGCGGACGACGAGTGAGGCCCGCGCGTACGTATAGCCCCGGGAACGCTTGATATGCTAGTCGGTCGGTGGCGGAAGCCAGATCAGGGGAAAGCCCCAATCATCGTATCAATCTGAAATCGTGCATGAGACCCGGTCCGATACATGTACATGGAGCGATAAACGGACCTGAGCAGCAGCGCCGCCGACGACACCTGCGCGTTCGACAAAGAATCTTGCGTTCGAGGGAGATGGATGGGTCCACGCTGTACATGTATATCGGATGTCCGGCGCTTGGTACCTCAGCGGCGCGGAACTCGCACTCAGCGGACGAAGCGCTGCCTTCCAAATGTCACTGGACGCAGCACCCCGCCCGTACGCCCAAATCCTCCCTCGAGGAACCTCGACGAAATAGCCACCCACAAAGCAGCGGGCGCCTGAACTCCCCGACGAAGAACGAAGCAGTCGGTGGTCCAGGAGCAGCGGGGGGCCCAGACACGGGACGACGATAGCGGGCAGTACGCAGACGCACCCGCCGTCACGAATGCGTGTCGGTGACACAGGGCTGAGCGATTCGTGCGTCTCGACATAAAGAAAGAGCTAGATGCAGAACGCCGGTCGCTCGACGGGGGAAGGAGATGATCCTAGAGGAAGCAGTCGAAACGTCCGCGCGCTCCCCATCCTCGCCCAACTCCAGCACCGAAATCTTCCCCTGTACACCTTCGAACCAGGAGCTGGCACAGGCGCCTAAAATATCCGACGACTGAAACGAGCAAGGACTTGGTCGACGGCACACGGCGACAGCTGGATGTACCCGCTGTGAGCAAGGGCCCTGGAGCATCGAGATGCCAGTGGATTAGCAAATCCCGACGATCGCGCAGAGCCAAAGATGACAAGAAATAGGTCAGGGTCCGAGGGTCGTGCACCGACAGTACCGCGAATGGTCGAGACGTGCGAGGCCAGGGGCACTATTGATTTAAGGCAGGCAGAGGCGGGAGGAAATCCGTTTTCCTTGCACTGAGATAAAGCAGGATTGCCGGGCGCCGACGATCCGCGAACGTGTGGCTAAAGGACGATGGTGGGATGTGCGGCGTGCGCGTAGACATATCCCCGAGGTGCCAGTCGGGTCGGAAAGTAGCGTGGGGCAAGGAATTATAATCCCCGCGTCTCGCTGACGTGCGCCGGAGATCCACTTGTACGTCCTTGCATCTGGATAGTTCGGAGAAATATCGATTGAGAGTGATCATGATCATGAGAACGCCGTGTCGATGGAAACGATATCCCGTCTTCAGCCTGCGGCGGAAGTAATCGTCTCGGCGCGACATGTCGACGAGCAAGACTAGGCCGGGTTGCAAAGCAACGACCCGCAGGGGGGCCACGGGGGCGGGATGTGCGCACGCACCCGCCGTGACGCGGCGGGGCTGGAAGGTCCGCGCGTATCCGGAAAGGTCCGGTCCCGGTCAGCGCTAGAAGGAAGATGCGCGCCGCGGAGAAGGCGCTACGAAGGATAGTTTCGTCCCGTCAAAAACATATATGTACATTCCCCTGCCCAGATTCAACAATGGAATTATGCTCTGTGCGCGCGACCACATAGGTGACCCGGGCTCCCCGCTTATCGACGTTCCAGCGTCGAGCGCCTTCACCGTGGCGGGTCCTTATGCGCGGCCACCCGAACCTCGTCGGTGGAGGAAGCAGTCACGTTGAGGGGTACATCGGAACGACGGGCAGCTTGAAGTTCAGCGCGCCAAGAGGGACAGAGGAATCGACCCCTCATCCGGCGTTACTCGGCGTTAGCCAAACTCCGGCCCGACTCTCCGACATCAACTTACTGACTGCACGCCTCACATCGCTCACATCCGGGTCCGGCCCCCTTCCCGCCAATCCCGCGCACTTCACCCCCCGCTCAATGGCCACTCAAACGTCTGTAGAGATGTTGTAACATTGCGCGCACCGACCGCCGGGTTTGAAAAACGGCAAATCTATGGCGTAACCTCGGAACAAATTTGCGCCCATCGCCAAATCTGGGTATTGTGGCAAATCCGCTGTCTTCAACACCAATTTTTAGTTCGGAGGTAGGGCAACCTGCAACCCCAAAAATCATGTCGATAATTAGACAGTGGGTTTTTCGCGCGGGGAGACTCATGCAGAATTAAGCCACCGCAAAACGAGAACTGCGCATGCGGCACTCGCCAAGTTTGTTTCGGCCCAGCAAAAGGAGAACTTGGACGGGCAAAATGGCACCGCCGGAGCGAGGAATCATCAAAGAACGGTTATGTAATTAATGCAGTACGTCACTCGAAGGCTGGGTGTGCTCCTGTGGCTAGAATTGGACGTCGGACGCCAGTGCCGGCAGGTACTGGAAGAAAACGCGACGGAACCTCTTCGTTATCCCCCCGTTGCATCGTCGAGCTCTCGAGGAATCCACTCTTGTTCCATAATACCCCACTGCACTATGTCTGGGCCCGGGTATACAACAGTGCACCCAATCGCTTTCTCCGATGGCCTCCAGTTGCCCCGCCCCCGCAGCTGAGTGCGTCCTCATCGGAATGGTCGCCCCCCTCTGGGACCGCACCGAGAAATAGCGGTCCCCCGCATAACAGACTTGCCGCCGGAGCACTCGTTTACTCTCACCGGGAAACGGTGGACCTACGAACAAACAATCTTGGTTTCGAGTACCGGGTGTGGTACACATGGTACCTGATGGAAACCCTCATACCGGAAACAGCTGAGGATGCGGTTCTAAGGAGGGCGGCGTTCTGGGCGGGCCGTGGTTTCCGGAGATCTGTGGCTCTGGGAGGAGGAAGACGAGGAATGCATCAGAGCGTTCGTCGAGAAGCACCATTTTTCTACCAATCCTCGAAATGCCCAGTGAGTACTGGGATATTGCTTGCGGCGGCCCTGCAGGACGATATGGACCGAGGGACACTTCATTGCACCACCTTACACCCCAGACTCGACTTCTCTTCATCGCGTGGCTGATTGTGTCGGAACTGGGGCGAAAACATGCCCTGATGCGCCAGGAAGAAATTGACCTCAGCGGGTTGATTTGGTGGTGGGGAATTTGCATTAACATGGCCATGGTTGACCTCGAGGATTTTCAAACCTGCTGCGAGATCTGCGAGGTTTCGCAGATCATTAAATGTTGGATGGAGACTATGCTGGAGGTTTATCCTGGTGCACTGATCTGGGGGGAATGATATGGCGTCCCGGATTGTAACTGCTTTCACATGTAGGTCTCATTAATGCACACACTTCACGGCGCTGACTTCCATTCCCTAGTCAACTCGCACATTCCGGAAGACACTGCGCGACTCGAATACCGCCTCCTTCTGCAAAGAGATTCCGCGGCATATTGCGTGCTTTACGAACTCGTTGTGTCTCCTTGGCCGCTCATTCTCTGGGTGGTATTCCGTACAGTTGGGCCTGATCGAACCCTCTCCGCTGGAAACATTCCTGAACATACTCCATGGCCCTGATAAAGATATTTTCGCCTGGGACGGTGGCGATGATGCCGAACTTTATCGGATCCTTGTGAGGAATAATCAGCGTGGGCTTTATCCGCAAGACTGGAATCGATACATGATCGAAATTGACCTCGGAACTTGGCTATACATCAGACACGAGACGTCGAAACCGCATCGACCTCGCTCTGCATCTGATGCCCTCAGTATCCGCCTCGCCGCTTCGTCACTCTTATTCTGCTCCGAATTGAATGATCTCCAAAGTATTATGGCGCCACTTGATATCGGGCTGGACCAGTTTCCCTTCGATGTTATAGCTCATGTAGCGAACAAAGATTACCAGGAGCACCAGACCCCTGTCAACGTGAAATCCGAGGAAATTCTGGGCCGGTACACACCTGAGAGGGTGGCCATTGGCTTCAAGTCGAAACCTCTGCCATACGGTTTGGAACGCGTCCACGCACATGAGTGTTTTGGAGCGGGTCCAATGCATTCATGTAATTCTGTCTTTGGTCTCCGACGTAAGTGCTTTTATTCGCATCTAGCATCCCGGATCGCTAACCATCGTCGAACTGAATAGAACTCGCCCATGTACACATATTCCCTTATGCTACAGCGGTCCTCCAATCGGGAAATCATTCTGTACGTTGTCATGGATTGAGAGGTGTTTTAAATCTGCATTAACGGCGCGTTAAGTGGGTTAATCAAACGGTTGGACCGCAAAGGGCGTCTGGGAGAATTTCTCAAATCTCTTCGACGTTACAGATCTGAATTGAAGAGTTTATTCGATTTGTTGAAAAACTGCAAATGGACAGACAAGGTGCTGGTATAACCCACATCTTTTTTCTACTTTGCTCCATCTTTTTTACAGAACCGTTCCCATGCAATTTCAGTAGAAGTACACAAACACATGGGCCTCGACATCTCGCTTGTTGTTGCGGAACTGGTTCTCTTTCTGCAAGATGCGAAGTCATACAAACACTTATTGGCCTATCGGGGAAAGGACGCACAGGACCTCTTAGATCTTTTGCAAGATGTGAGTCCCGGTCTTCCTCGCAAATCTTGTTTACAACGTTCAAACCGAACACCAACAGTTTCTGGATCTTGACTTGTGTTCTGCTGTCAAGCCGCTTATTTGTAAGGCCATGTGGCGACTGTCTCGTAAATCGGGCCTTTATCCCAAATGCTTTATTCTGTACGGGTTGCAGAAAGTTGGTCAGCAAGTGGCGGCTGGTGGATTTGGAGACATCTGGAAAGGTGTGGTATATGGTCAAAGTGTTTGTGTCAAAGCCATGCGCGTCTTCCAAGAGGCCGACGTCCAGGCCTTACTGAAGGTTTATTTCTCCATCTTATCCAAAACAATCCGGTTGTTGACTATTATCAGGAATTCGGCCGAGAAGCCGCCATTTGGCGCCAACTTTGTCACCCGAATTTGCTGCCTTTCTTTGGGCTATACTATATGGACGCCAGGCTCTGTCTAGTCTCGCCTTGGTTAGAAAATGGGAACATTATGGAATTTTTGAGAAAAAAACCCTCAGCACACAGACCGCCTCCCGCTCGTCAGTTTGTCCACCGCTGTAAATTCTCTCGCTAATGTTTGTGTCCCCAGATCTTGGATGTTGCGCTTGGACTCAAATATCTGCATGACCAAAATGTTGTCCACGGTGACTTGAAGGCTGTTTGTGGTGTCCTAAATGTGACTTGCTTTCTTTCGCTGATGAAATTGCACAGATCAACATCCTTGTAACACCCTCGCAAAGGGCATGTATTGCGGATTTTGGATTGTCCTCTCTCGTCAATGCAATGACGTTGCGCTTCACCAATTCAACCGCACCTGCTCACGGAGGCACTGCGCGCTATCAAGCCCCCGAGCTATTCCAGGGAGACAGTCAAAACAGTTTTGGCTCGGATGTCTACGCCTTCGCATGTGTTTGCTACGAGGTGCGCCAGACAGGCCAATTTCCCCCTCCTCATACCCCAATGAGAATATTGCCCAGATCCTCACAGGAAAGGTACCGTTTCACGAATTTCCGAACGATATGAAGGTTATGTTTGGGGTGGCCGCGGGAAAACGGCCATCGCGGCCAATATCGTGTTCAGGCACACCAGTGCTTGACAGTCTTTGGGAACTCCTCCAGAACTGCTGGGATGGGGAGCTGGAGATGCGTCCAACTACCGAGCAGATTGTGGATCGGCTAGTAGGACCCACGATTAGGGCAACAACCACCTCATCCAAAACCGACTGGGACGACACGTTTACATCGAAATTTCGCCGCTCCATACAGGCACAACCGCTATTACCGTCAGTGACGCAGATTGAAATTATGCTTTTTGGTGCCGGTCAGTTGTACTTTTCCCAGTCCGTTTCTGTGCTCTGACTTTCGATGCAGACATTGCGGAAGGTAAAATGTGTTTGCCCGGCAGCGCAAGCAAAGTCAACTGATGTACACCATAGGGTGCAAAGAATGTTTTCCAAACCCAGAGTCATCCACACCGCGGAATAAAAAAGGTGATGGGCACAACACAATTACGATCTCCAAGCCTAACCTTTGACAGATTTTCCTGAGCCTGGGCGGTGGTTGAAGCGAACATATGAAGAGCAACTTATCGGATGATAATCCTCAGATACACGTTGACGCAGGATACCAAACGGTCAAAAGAATGAAACGTTTCATAGTGTAGGACTGGATACAATGCGCTCCTACAATGCAGGTATAGAGTTAGGTTAGGAATGGACCGTTTCTTCTTGTATTTTGTGGTTTTCGTGTTTTTGTTGGTTTGCACGAGGTTGAAACAAAGACATTTTAGACTGTGGCGTCCTGCATTAAATCTATAAATTAGCCTCTCAATGTCACCCAGAACCACGTCCGCTTTTCCGGTCCATTGGTCGAGTCGTATGTCTCATCCATGTAGCCACGAGCTTTCTGGTTGATGCCGGGCGCCTACATTGCCCACTTTCATGAATTAATGATCATCCTTGACCGGAAATCCGTAAGAACATGGAGTACTCGCAGTGGTAGGGGCGCAAAGTGTTACAGCCAACGACAGTACCGAAGGCGCAGATCAGAATTTTCCAATTTTGGAGCTTTTTGATCTCTTTGAAAGAATTAGCCATAAGTATCTCGCTCAATTCTGCACCGTATGAGCCGTAAGTATGCTAGATAATTCAGGCTAATTCATATGCAATTACTCATAGAGCCAAAAGAACGAAAATAACCTATTTTCAATGAGCCAGGAAATCGGGCTTGCTGCGCGGTAAATTTGTAGCAGCACTCTCAGATCACCATCAATTGCTACGGTTTTTTGCGCAGGGCGACGCACACGTCCTGCAATGGTCGCACTATTCGCAAAAAAGGGAGGCTATTTGCGGTACTGGTGTCGGTAGGATGGCATCTAATCTGGAACCTCCACGTGAATCGAGTCATGAGAGATGGGGGAGCAACGCTCAACGCTGCTAGCATGCACAATCAATGGCTGACCGCAGTCAATGGGACCCTACAGTGCGACCGAATTCTCACAAGTAAGATTAAGTTTGGCCCACTCGCATAAACAACTGTTATTGAACACCTCGAGTGGGCTACTTATGGATGAGGACTCACTGCCGGATGACTGGACACTCACAGAGGGGGTTTTAGTGGGTATATGGCCAATAATTGGTATAGGATAATTTTCTCGAGGCCAGAGTCCCACACTGGTTAAAATATTGTGTGTGATGGCATTTCCTCCGAGTCCTGGACAAAACTCACTGGCATGACTGGCTCTAAACCAGCAATAGAAACGTCCTCCAGGCTCCTATACATAACGAAATGTTTAACTATGTGACCAATAGTAATGATTCACGGGAAAGAAGGTCATCGACCCGTCTCGAGGGACCAGAAGGTGAATATCACAACACCCGATTTCTCCCTCCACGGAACGTACTGGGATTGAAATACCGAGTAGAAACCACCCCACTAGAGATAGCCCGAAATTACAGGAAAGAAAAAAGCAGGGTTACAGAGGCTGCGCGGACGCCCGCTTGGGAGGAGAATACGAAGTTGGCGCATAGCGGGTTTGTAGTACTGGAAGCCCCGCGCGCGCGAAGTGAGGAGTCCTACTCAGAGCGCTGGAGGGAAGCTCATGTCGTAGTACTAGTAGGGCGAGGGCAATGCCGAAACATCGCTACGCAGAGAGAGGTACGACGAGCGAGCATGGGGGATAGGACCCGCCCACGCCGACGAAGAACGGGATTCACATGTATATGTGGACCCGCCAAAACCCCCAGTCCCATTCGTACGAAGAAGCTGAATTCGTGCACGACGATGCAGACGAGGAGCGCAAGGTGCCGCCCGTCATGAAATAAGAGCCCATGCAAACAGGTAGACACGAAGTGCCTGCGCGCGCTGTCAGTAGAGTCGCCTATACGACAGCTACCACGAAGAAGGCTGCAGGACGTCGGCACCCCCACACACTGATATAGCGGCAGACACTTCCTCGGCAGCACCTTCGACCGCCAAGCCTCAGGCGATTAAAGTATCGACGAAAAATGACTGAGTCGGCGGCGCAGCGTGAACCCCGTACCCGCACCCGCCACAAGGAGCATGCTCAAAATGGTAGTGAAGGTGGGTATCCGCGCCGCCTGGAGCGTGCGCGCGAGGGACAGAGCCCGTGCACGCTGCGAGCGGGAGGCACCTACGCCGCTGGAAAAGGCGCCGGAGCCGAATCACACAGAACTCGGACTCGGGAACTAAATCCCGACGACCAAGACCAAGTAGCGGAACGGTGTATTAACCATCACACAGCAGCGCTGGCGACAAGAGCGAAGCGTAGCGCGTATGCACGCGCGCCGGCTGCTCGCTGTTTCAGTCGGCCGGTGTAAGCTCCGGGAATAGAGTACATTAGCGAGGACAGCACTGCAAGCTGCAAGGCAAATCATAAGAATGCAGCAAAAGAGATATAGGGGAAAACGTACCTCCATCGGAGAGCTCCCTCCGTGACACTACCAGACCGTTGCGTACGGCGCAAGCTCGGATGCACCTGCGGCAGGAAAGTCACCGACCCAGATAAATGGGCCAAGGGCGACCGCACGACCGCGAAATCAGTCCGGAGCGACGTCGACACCGCCGCCCAGATGTATCGCACGTCCAGAAGTTCTCCAGTGACCTTTGCATAAATAAGCGCCCGCGGCTAAGTAGGCGCCGAAAATCCGGACGACGCAAAATGAAGCGGTCGGCGGTGCAGCGCGGACCAGGGAGCCTAGTAATTTTTGTACAAGGAGGGTGGAGTCTCCGCGCACATGCACCCCAGGCGGTGGAGGCAGTGGGGTGGGTCGAAAATTCGGTGTGTGTACCGGGGAGAGAGGCCGGTGTCGAAAGCAGAGGATGGAGGTCGTTGTGCGCTGGCGGTCGTGCACGAGCGCGGATGGAGGCCCGCGGGCTGAAAGAGGCGTGGGCGTGTCACGCGAGAGAAAGTGGATTTGGTTGACGAGGGACAAACAGTATTATTACTGAATCGTCGACGATAAGAGAGAGCTGCTGACCAAGAACCAATCATAAGGATGCGAGACGAGAGCAGAGGCGGAGAATGCACCTCATATACATGGTCATATCAGCATGGACCCGCGCTGCGCACCAAAATCGCCGTTTCTGACGCAGGAACAAGGATGAAGACATATAGCGGACGACGGTGAGTGAGGCCCGCGAGTACGTATAGCCCCCGGGGAACGCTTGATATGTGTGAGTCGGTGGCGGAAGCCAGATGCTGTATATACGATGTCCGCGCGCTTGGTACTTCAGTGGCACGGAACTCGTACTCGGCGGTCAAAGCCTTGCCTTCGCAGGCTGCAGGCTGCCGCACCCCCGCCCCGTACGCCCAAATTCTCCGAGGAACATCGACCAGATAAGCACCCCGCTGAGGGAGGCGTCTAAAAGTCGGATAGCAGAGGAGCGAGTTTGGAGGCTAGCGCCCGTTGCAGGATGATGGTGGGGTGTGTGCGCACATGCACCCGCCATAACGAAGGCGTCGGGGAATTCGCGACGGGTGGAGAACCGGAGAGCTCCGCCGGTCGCTCGACGATGGCCGCGGGACGCGCGCATGCACAGTTGCTGGTACGAATGCATGCAGATCTTCCGTGTTATTGCCCTGCCGAGGATAATCTGTGCATGTAAGACGAGGAAGAACAGTCAAAGCTGCAAGCGCACCTCTATCACTTCGGGCCTGGGACGAGTCAAAGACGGGGGGTACCAGGATGACGAGCGGTTCGCACGTCCCTACAGCACTCCCAGCCGAAATTCGAGCACCAAAATCTCCCCCCTCTCCCTTCGCCCGGCTAAGCGCCTGCTCCTGCCGGCTGGCTGCGTAGGTAGGCGCCTCGACGACTGAAACGACGTGGTCGGCGGCAAGGAAGCGTGTGCGGAGCTCGATACGCGGCGGACGACGACTACGCGCACATGCACCCGCTCGAGCAAGGCGCTCGAGGTAGAAGTAGGTGGGTCGGAAAGGGATATGGGCACTCTAACCTTAACCCTAGGCAACCACCGCACAGGAAAATAGATGCACAAGCTCTGACCGCCTGACGCGGACCAGAGATGGAGAATGATGACCGATGACCGAGACGCGCGCGCACAGGCGTACCGTGTACCCGCCGCTTTGAAAGCACATGACGTCGGGGGAGCTCGGGTCCGAGAGCGGGCACAGTCACAGTGTCTCATGGGAGCGAACGACTGGGCGGGCACTGGCAGCAGCGTGCGTCAGACGCATGCCGGAATACGATGCTGGTATGATGTGCGGCACACATCCGTCTCGAGGAAGAAAGGCGCTCGAGGGGTAGATGTGCGGGGCGCATGGAAGAGGGTACGGTGGAAATGTATGGGGCGCGCGACCATGCTTCATTAGTCGCGCCTTGCCGGTAAGCAAACGGCAATGAGTCAGGAGAGTGGGCTAGCGTAGGAAGCAGCAGCGAGTCGAGCGCCGCGCCTCCAGACGGCTCGAAGATGTCTGTCTCCACACTCGCGCAGCGTAAGCCGGAGGGAACAGATATGTACATCCCCCCGCCCAGATCCAGGTGTGGAATTATGGTCTCCGCGCGCGACCAAATGGAAATAGGTGTCCCACCGGCCTGAAATCCGGCGACGGACACGAAGCAGTTGGTAACGCTGGAGAGACTGTGGAGGCCAGCGGTCGCTCTACCGACGCTGATGCCGAGGTGGGGCCTGAGCGCTGAGCAGGGAGGTGCTGGGGAGATACGTTGCGTTGTTCTCACGACAAGTATGGATAGGTGGGGGTTTCACGACGCGTCCCGGTTCTCGGTCATGCTCATCGTCACGGTCCTGAGCGCATGAATCCGCAGGACGACGCAGCGTGCTCCATCCACCTTCCGCAATCCTGAGACGCGAGCACCAGACCCGGACTCCCCGCTTATCGACGCTCGAGCGTCGAGCGCCTTCACCGTGGCGGGTCCCCGTGCGCGGCCACCCGATCCTCGTCGGTGGAGGAAGCAATCAAAGATGCAGGTCGAAGAGTACGTCGCAACGGCGGGCAGCTTGAATCGCGCGCGCGCGCGCCGAGTCAAAGAAAGACCAAACGACACCTGCGAACGATGATGAATGAGGATACGAATTCAAGGCGGAAAGGCCGAGACTTGCCTGGGGAGTTCTCCGATATAAGGAGCTGGACGGCAATCCGCGCGCGTTTACTCTATACGAGTAAGGACTTGAGGGAAAAAAGGACGAAGCACGAGGGACGACACACCTGCGCTGGTATCCGCGTCCGTAATCTGAGCCTCGCGCAATAATTTTATCTATCTGGATGAGTTGTGAGATGAAGCCAACAAGAAGAGTCAGAAACGCACCGATTCGTGCCGCGCGGTGCAGAGATGTCCGAGTCATGCGCTTGCGTATCCGCGGATAATGCTGCCAGCGTCCAGGCGCACACCCATGTCGCCTGCCTCCCCCTCCTTCGGGTACCGCTGCTCGTCGTAACGCACAACGATTCGGTGAGTGCTCGGTGCTTTCGAGCCCTCGGACACGCTCTCGAAATCACGGAATTCGTATTCGTTTCGTCTGAGACTAAGCAGAAAGAAGTAATAGTTAATGAGCGTCCGAGACCAAGTAGAAAGAAAGAAAGATACGGATACTGACCGTGTAAAGCACAGCGCACACCTGTCTCCCGGTGAGATTCCTTCCTCCCGTCTCCCGTACACGCCAGCGACGACTTGTGGCGCGCTGGACAACGACGATGGCATTAATGGGACGTCCGCGCGCACAAGCATCCGCTAGCAGAGGTCGAGAGGCACCATGGTGTCTAAGGATGTCGACAAAGGAAGCCTGAGAGCGTCCGCGGGCGCGAAAGATGGCGACCGACATCTGCGTGCGCAGGTGCTCCCGCAGTACATGGTCGAAAAACAGGTATGTGCCTTCGAGACCGGATAAAGCACCCTCCATCCAAGCTTGTTCCGTTTTATCGATGTGCTCTTGCGGAGAGCTCATGAGATTGAGGAAGCCGAAGTCGACGGCCAGATGGGAACACAGGTAGCAAGTCGTATCCTGCAATCCCAGGATTCAGTCGCTACACCAGCCAAAAGCATCACGGCAAAAGACAGATTCCGCGCTTTTTTCATTATTCATGTTGAGAGCAGAAGCGTTGTGGTAGTCTGTAGATCTAGTCGCCCATGGAAGCCAGGATTTGCAGTTAGAGGACGCGTTTTGGGATCGAGCATGGTGGTTTATTCCCAGCCAACCCTAACCCAACTCATCAACTGATTCAATTGATTGGTTGATCGCCGCCCCTGCGCCCGATCTCGGCATGTTCGAATCCATACGTCCATCCTCGACCAATCTCTGTTTTATACGATATGTCACTTCCCGTACCACCCATATTTGCATTCCTCATCATCCCATCTGCAACCTTCCACCCACATTCGTCTCCACCATGCACACAAATTCCCAATCTACTCTCACTTATTCCCTCTCTCTCTCTCTTGCCTCATACGTATAATCAGTACCAAATGAAACCCCACTGTAGTTACCTTACTTACAACACCAGTCTAGTAGATAGACGTACTGCCGCGTAGCCCATAAGGCCAGGTACGGCATTAATAGAACTCAAGTTCAAGTTCAATTGCGCGGCGGATGGTTCAAGTCATCGCCGAGTGAGTGGGAGCAAGACAAGCACGGTTGGAAGGCAACTCGACGGGTAAAGAGAACTTGAACCCCAAGACTCCAGAAGATATCCTTGTGGACATTGAAGCCACAGGGACTCCTTTGCGGCTGCCTGCCGAAGCACATCAAAAATATCTCATGATTAGAGCGTATTCGGAGTTTTTTAGCCGAGATTTCCTGAGCATCTGATTGGTTGAGAGGTGTGGAGCAGCCAATCAGAGTTCAGGAAATTTTCGGCTAAAAATCTTCGAATACGCTCTATTCAACTGCCTTAAGTTAAGCACTGCGGCGATCAAGCTGTTCTCCGACGTGAAAAAAAGGCCTGGATTTCTTACTACAAGTCCCACAAAAATTCTCCCAACAAAGGAGAATATCATGATTTTCTCCAGACAAGTTTCTCCGGGCTGGAGAACAAAGGGTCTTTTGTCCTCGCGGGAAAATAAGCGGTTCTCCCCACCAGATAATTCTCGGATGACTGGTCCGGCCGAATTTGGCGGGCGTTTGGAGGATTTTTATTTCTTCAGGCGGGGAAACAAAGAGTTTTCCGCCCGGGAGAAATAGCCCTTTGTTATCCAGGCTGGATAAACATCACAGGATAAAATTATGATATTCTCCACTTTGAGGAAGATCTTCGCGGGAGTTGTGGTAAGAAATCCATGCCCGTTCTCCCACGGGGAAAACAGATCGATCGCTGCAGTGCTTCCAGATTGGGGATTAACACCTAACTTTTTGCAACTGAATTTGTACTTATATGACGGTAAAGTTCTTCAATTGGCTGGAATTACTTTCCTCGGGCCCCCTGATTCAGAGAGATGAAAATTGCTGACTGGCAGGCAGTAAACCAGTTGCAGTTGCGGTGTGTGAGGCAAATCATTTGCTGTAAACCATTTATAAAACCGTTGGTTTACTTACAGTTTGCCCTGACCCCTAAACTAAACCTAAATAAAAAGGGTTTAATGCTTTAAAACTGTTTATAAACCGAAACCGTTGGAGCCTTAGCTCTTAATCAACTTTCAATAATCCTCCGGCCGTTTGAACCACTTCGCTCGCCTGCCAACAAATCGAGAAACACACCGTGTCTCCAGCAATCGCGAAAAAATCCAACGCCTCCTTCAACCTATCCCATGCGCCAGTCGCCGTCTTGCGTCGGCCAAGGAATGGTCGAGGCATTCGCGCGCTATGTTCAAGGCCGCGCACACATCATTATTGTCCTTGGACGAAATGAACATGCCGCCGCGGACATCTTCGCACGCCTCCCAAACCCTGACGGGGCGTACGGTTGGAAGCATGAATTTACTCCCTGGGACCCCGCGACGTGAGCCTGATGGCCAATGTCCGCGCCGTGTGCGCCCAAATCAGCGCAAAGGCCAAGCGCGTCAATTTTCTGCTGAACACGACGGGGTACACCTCCATGGTGAAAATCGGAATGACCAGCGAGGGATTGGACTTGCATCTCGCCTTGCGGTATATACCTGCTACCATCCCCCCCCCCCCCCCCTTCAACCTGTTGAAATGAATGAAGTTGAATGACGGTCGTAATTAGGTACTACCAACGCTATGTATTCATCCGGGAGCTACTCCCCTCCTTCAGGCGGCGCACGTACTCTCTGAAAATTCGAAAGTCATCTGCGTTCTCGGGGTCGGGCGTGGCAGCCCGAAGCGCCCGATCGACCTCGACAACCTCGGCAACACCGTCAAACCGCGCGTCGGGGACTTCAAGGTCGCACTACGCAGCATAATCGCGAGCTCTGGGTACACCGACACGATGCTCACTGTACGTATCTTCCTCGCTTACCACTTAAAACCCATGTTGATATTCCATTTCATTATGTGCAGCATTCCGCGGCTCAGAACCCTGGAATTGCGTTCACGCACATCCACCCCAACGATGGGTGCCGACTTTGGTGGGCTCCTCACACCGGTGTCAGGGCTCATTAACCTCACTCTGCGCTTCGTCGCGGTCCGGCAGGTACCCCCGTTCTCTCCCAATTCAGACACATTACTCACACTTCACAAACACACTGCGGCCTCTTTAACGGCGACCGCGGACTGTTCCCCCAGGACCGATATATATACGGCGACGTAGTCGGTGCACTAGAGTTTGTCGCCGGTCGAGCTGGGCCAGAACGAAGAGACAGTACGCGGTTATTTGATCCTTGTTCTCGATTAACCCGAACCCACCTGCAACGGGGTCCCAATGACTGGGTACGATGCCTCCGACATGGGTGTGCGGCAGGTCACCGAGCACAGCCAGGCCGTTACCTGTTTGAACTAAAGCTTCCTTGTTGGCTAGTCGAGGTCTGGAGCACTTTTCCAATATAATTTGTTCGGATATTCATCTTGAAATAGTGCCGAGAGAATATTGTGGCTGATCCATCAACACGAGAATTGTTATCTTGAGCTGCCACCAAACTTCGACTCGAAAGGAAACGCGATCAAGGATCATTTAATCTGTCGTATTTTCAAGGTCGAATGATATACCAGAAAACCTCGCTATGTACCGCTGTCGAATAAGAAGAGAGGTTGAGGCGCTATCCTTGAACGAAGAAGAGCTACAAACCTATCAAGAGAAAATTATTTCGTGCTGGAGCCACTAATGGGCCGGATGAGTCTAAGGGAAAAGCGAGAGCGGGTGGGCGTTGATGGAAGGGTTCCAGTTCTTCGATAAGAATAAATGTAATGAGGTACACGCAGGACTGCCGATTATTGAGCTAGTCTCGTCTTTAAGAATTGAGGGAGGGTGGAATGGATGCTCCCCGTTATGGGAATAGATCGATTGGATATCGAACAGTTCGTTTCGACGGGGACGACTTTTGAGGTGAGGGCTGGAGAGATATAGGGCACGGGATAAGGCGAGCGGCTGGGTTGTGCGCGAGCCGTCAATCGAGTGCATTCTTGGGTCCGAGCACCACTCTGGGCGGAGTCGAAGCAGTAGCAGCTGCCGACGACGGCTTTGGCTTGCGGAGCACGACCGTGCCAGGTTGCGGGAGCCGCCATGGACGAGGGGTTAGATGGTGGGAAGAGACGAAGGGTGTTACAGCGAGTGCGGGAGCAGAACGAGGTTTAGCATTGGCAATGGAGCCATTGACGAGCAGTGGTGAAAACGAGAGCGGTGAGGCGTTTGTATTGGTGGTGGTTTGCGTTGCAGACAAATGTGGATGTTCGGGAGAGAGGGCGACAGAGGTCACACTTGTACGCGCGTTGGTATTATGTTGCGCGTCATCAGATTCAGTTTTGGAGTCCGCGTGGATTGGAATTGGAAGAGTCGGCGCAGTGTTCTCCGCATCTGCGTCAGCCCGCACCACTTTTGGAACACATGAGGCATTTGCGATGGCGCGCCTCACGCTCGTGCGGGTACCGCGAGATGTAGTCCAGGGATGGTCGTGCAGCGAGGATATCCAAATGAGGGGGATCATCGCACGGGAAAACGGCGGGGCGGGGATGGCAAGTTTAGCGAGTTTCTTGGCCAATTCTTCGAGTGCACGGGAAGATACGCGTTCGTCTTCAGGAAGGAGGCGCCAGTGGCGTGAGGTGGACAAAACGCGGGGAAGGATTCGCTGAGTGGAGACCTGAGCATTTGGAGCTAAAACGGAGCATAATTCAAAGAGGAGAGCGGCGGTTAGCTGGGAATGCGAGTAAATTCCTGGAGACGAGGCGGGAGCTACAAGGAGGTGGTGACGCAGGATTTCGAGAACGCTGGCACAATCGACCACAGTGTCGCTTGCAAAAGGGTCCATGTTCGGTAGACGGTGAGTGAGGAGAGCTGGGCGGATATCTGGTATGGCTTTTGGGTAACGCGGCGGGCGAGGAGGAAGGTGGAGATGGTGGAAGGAGAAAGGCTAGCTTACGTTACTCCGCGGTCACGCATATCCTAACAGACACACACAAGGGCTGTGCGTTTCGCCTTCGTAGTGTGACGACACCTTTATTTAATACAAATTTGCGTGAACGCGGACGGCAAGGTTTAGCTTGAGCTGCGTGAACCCACGATCCCGGGGCCCGGTAAGTCTCGCGGATTGAGGAGTTCGCAACTTCACCTATATAATCAGCTTGGATTGGGAAGCAGCCTGTACATATTCTACTGCGAGTCCGCCACGAGACCCTGGCGTTGAGCGTCTTTCGCTTTCGTTTAACGAAAACCGTCAAGGGTCAGGGGTAGACTAGTCTCTTCTACAGAAAAACTCGTACCTCGTTATGTTGTAGGGGTAGACATTTCAGAAGCCGTACAATCCCAAACTGTTTCTCATAAAGAGAAGTGACCGCGGGATTGGAGAATTCAAGCCTAAAGTAACGAGTATGGAGACTGTGCGTTTGGTGGGTGCCAAGTTGTCGAATAAGGGTGTTCAATTGGCCCAAAGCAGGCGACTATCATGCTAGTCAGTTCGGGAACCCTCCAGCAACAACGTACTTTTGGATGCATAGTGGGCAAGATCAAGATACAACGTGAGAGCAAGAGTAGTGTTGCCGCGACTTAGACTTGACCCCCTTTAAGTCTCCGGAAGTCGACTTGAGCCGAGTCAAGTCAAGTTATTTGCAGACTTCCTTGCGAC
This sequence comes from Mycena alexandri, assembly GCA_029233265.1. Lineage (NCBI taxonomy): Eukaryota > Fungi > Basidiomycota > Agaricomycetes > Agaricales > Mycenaceae > Mycena > Mycena alexandri. The sequence continues at coordinate 20,120 of JARJCM010000187.1, forward strand.
TTCCGAGTCAACGTAAGTCGACTTGGAGTCACTTGAGTGACTTGAGTCGGGGGTTTAGTAGAAGATGTATATTTTAGTCACTAGGCGCAATTGGAGCAGTTTTCAATTTTTTTTTCCAACCGGGTGTCACATCTTAACATATGTCACGACATGTCACACCTGCGTTGGTTTGTGTTTCCATCCAGTTTTAAATACAGATTAAATTTCTAAAAATATAAGAAAAACCCTAAGTACCAAAGGGAAGAATACTGGACTCTCTGATCCATGAAATAGCCCCAGGAACCCGAATTAATAATGGTGTGACTCAACCGACTTGAGTCGACTTCAAGTGACTTCAAGTGACTTAGGCTGACCAAGCCAAGTCGAAGGTTGCCGTAAGTCGACTTCCGACTTAACGAGTCGCGGCAACACTAAGCAAGACAACCCGGATGTCAAATTCCGAATAGCCAAATTATTTATATCTTTGCGTACCACAATGTTACGTAAGCGAATTTATCGGCCGATTAAGCCGATGTCACGGTGACACATGCACACTTGTCTTCTACCTCCACGACACTCTTGAATGGCTGGATTCAGCAGACTACCCGTGGAATTGATTGATGCGATAGCAAGCTCAGTCGCCCGCAAGGACCTCCTCTCGCTATGCAGATCCAACCATAAAGTGAACAGCGTTTGCATTCGATGGATATATCACCTCGTCGTCCTGGAGTCTCGAGCTCCTGCAATTGCATGTTTCAACACAATAATCTCTAACATTTATCCTGCTCGATCTGTTCGCGAACTAATACTGTCAGTTGATTTTTTTTTGGCTGACTCGACTGCTAGTGAGCACTCATTTCTTTTTGTAATTCAGTCGATTTCACTCCGATTTGATGCTCAAGGCGTTCGCGCGGGTCATGAGAGCAGCCCTAGAGAAACTCACGGCTTTGGATGCCCTCGAGATCTCAACTTCTGCCGAACTCTTCGTTCTTCTTTCTGGCCTTTGCTTTCCCCGCCTTCGCCAGTGCGCCATCCCATTCTCGGTCGATACAATGTCTTTCCTCCAGCTACACCTGAAGCTTGTTCAATTGTCGGTCGATCCTGTGCCCGACGACAGCCTCCAATTTCCGGCTACATTTGACCCGGTCCAACTTCCCGACCTGCAAATATTCAGGGGGCCGGAGAGCGTCGCACATGCTGTGATCCCCGGTTCTCGTACTTCGCACACAATTATCTTCTGGGACCCGCGCTTGCAAACAGACGCAGCCACCGTGTTCGAGGCCATAGGTGTATCTGGCACACGATTGTGTAAGGTTAACAACGTTGTTGTCGCGTGGAACCCGATGCTGGTTACTGCGGCCGCCAGATATATACCCAACGTGTCCTCGCTCAGCATTCGAAACGTGTCCGCATTTCAAGCGCCGGCGGAACTGGAGGTGAATACCTCAACTGCAGAATTTTGCTATCATTCAACGAACATGAAAACAGGCCTTTTTCTCCTGTATGGACGAGCCTATGAAGGTCCTCTCCGCTCTTACCTCGATCTCTGTCGTCCAGGAAATCACACCAGGGACACTCGAGGCGGAAGACCTCGACTGGGAATTCCAAACCGTGCGGCGCTGGGGAGACATTTCCCCCAACCTACAATGCTGCATCCTACCGAGCGAGACGAAATGGATGCGTAGCCCCTCGAATGTTTGGTATCCGCGCAATCACTCGGATAATGCAGCAGATATGCTCACCCGATTTCGTTGGTTTATCGAAACCGTCATCGGCTCCACCGCCCTGCCGCCGGCATACAGCGCAGTACTCGAGATGATCAGCGGGAAGGAAATGGTTGATGCCCTTAAGAGGGCGTTCGAGCAGGAGGGAGCGGTTCCGGAGCTTCATTTGGCTCACATCCCCGCGGGCATCTCGATGACCTTTATTCCTTCTCCTTCTACGTCGTGACTCGTTATTTATTGCTTCTTTCCAGCCTTTATTACAGACATGACTCTAAATTAACTAGTATTACCGGTCGCAAGGTTGGTGAGGTAGACTACTTCACCGACCAAGTTAATCGCATCCGCTGCATCCTGAACGTTTATCTTCTGGATCTGGTTCTTCGCATACACCGCCGCCGAGCCGACCAAATTAACCGCATTTGCAGCATCTCTCGCATCGATGCTGCCGATCTTGCTCTTGGCGTACGCAGCCGCCGAGGCCCGCTGCCCGTTCTGAATCTCTCTCGCGCCTATCTGCACTTGCGTGATGCGCGCCAGCATCCGCGGATCCGCCTGCTCCGGGAGCACGCCCCGCGGCAGCTCTCCCCATGCGCGCACCTCGACGAGAGCATACATCTTGACGATGTGCGCGAGCCCACTCCAGTGCCGCGCGGGGTCGCAGAGCGCCTCGATGGCGGTGATCTTGATGAAGCCCTGACGTGTAAGTAGGGGCATCATTCCGCCCGTCGCGGAGGGCGTGACGGCGCGCGCGAACGAGGTGCCGAACGATTTAAGCTGGGCTTTTACGTCAGGAGGCGGGGAGGCTGGTTCTCGCACACGGGGACGCAGGATGTGTTGAATCCCGAACAGGTCGTAAGCGCGCTTCAGGGCGGCGTCCGCGACCTCTTCCTTGGTTTTTCCGAAAGCAGCCACGAGATTGGAGTTCCCTAATCGTTCATGCATCAGCGAAGACCAATGTGGAAATTCATGTGAGTAGTTGACCCACATATATTTGTCTGCCCCACATATCCCTGGTTGATCAGGAACCGAGAGTAAATTTCTGGGGTCAAGCTGCCTGTACGCCCGCTGTCAAGATAGATGAAGACGGCGTCCATAAATTGAGTAAACACCGGCGTCGGGGTCATGTCGGGGTTGAAAAAAGGCCCCCATGCATGCGCCACGATGGGAGGCGGCGGGGGAGGCGTCACAATCTTTAGGGGCGGAGGAGGTGTGTTCACAGTCTGCCTCGGCAGCTCATCCCGCGGGGGCATAGTGTACGCTGCAACCTCGTCGCCAGACGACACGCTTGATGCCGCCGTCGGAGAAATTTCGACTAGGGACCCAATCGACCCAATCCGGCTCGCGGTACTTGTGACTGGTTGTGCCACCGACCCGGTCGTCTGAAGTTGGCGGCCTGCTGGTTCTTTCGGCGGTAACGTCCCATATTCGACCTCCGGCGCAGAAACGGCATCGTCTGGGGATGTGCTATCCGCGACGGACGACCGCGTGGATACGGTGCTCTGTCGCGCTGGCAGTATTGGCGGAGTGGAGCTGATTGGCTGCGATAAAGAGCGGTGCTGTGAAGGGAGCGAGGATATTGAAGGCAAAGGTTGGCGAATCGGTGTTGGAGAAACCAGTTGCGAAGATGGCGTCAAGGGGCTAGGGGATGCATGTACAATCTTCGTAGATGCGACCACCGGCACTTGAGCGCCGCCCCCGCTCATTTTGAACACGGACGTGGAATGGGACGCGACATGTCCACCACTGAAGCGTTCGGAAATCGCGCAGTTGGCGCACAGATCATATTCGTCGCATTCGAGGCAACGAATGCGGGGATCTGTTGCGGCAATGGGTTGCGAGCAGGCGTTGCAACCACAGTAGCCGCGGGCCATGGAGAGTGGGTGGAATCGGCGATAAACGCTGGATACATACCTCTTATAAAACATGCCGGTGCCTAGAGTCCCGTCTCTTGTCAAAGGGGTGTCTGATGGGGCGCGGAATTAAAAGCTGTCAGTTCAGCTGGGCATCGCCGCCGTCGCGCTGTGGAGGAGCCTGCATTGATCGGTTCAGAACGAGGGTAAGGATCAACTGAGGATGGCTTCTGAAGACATACTTCAGAACTTGAACAGGGAGGCTCATTACAATGTTCAAAGGTTGCTTGAAGCTCAGACCGTCATGAAATTTAATTAGTTCCGGATTAAGACATTGCGGCGATCTTATCAAGTGTCAAACAAAAAGTAGGGCACGGGAGATTGACGGGAGTTACAAGCCGAAAGGCCGGCTTCGCGCGATCGATCCATAAGTACGCTGGGACACGAGGAGAACTTGCCTGGAAACCGAGGTCGGGTCTACTAAGATCTCATCAGACTTTTGACAAATCCATTGTGGCATTGTACAACGCCAAACAATGCTGAAAAACGCGACAATCCCCCGCGAAACCGTCACAACGTGGCAACGCCACAATTTTCGGCGAAAATCTCACAACGCCGGAACAAGATCATCTGATATCACCGAAACGAGGAATGATTGCAATACTATTTCACCTCTAAGAGTATCTCTACTACCCTCCGGACTAGTGTGCAACATATTAGCCATAGACCTTGTCCCACCACCCTACCAGACAGAGTTCAATTTGGGTGAACAATGCCGAAACGCCAAAAAACACGTGAAATGCCGCAACAAAAATGTCAAATGGCTGATGCTGACGCAGCAGCAAGCAGTAATACGACAAGGGCCCAGGAAGTCGCAGTTTGTTGCGGCTTGGGTTGGGAGTATTACAGCTGTTTGCAAAAACTCCGAGACAACCCCGACGCGAGGTACGAGCGGCTTGGGTTTGTCGTAGGATACGGTAAGATCGAGGGCGGAGCGGATTCGAGAGTGACGCGCGTGACAGCGTGACTTCACGTCTCGCTTCCTCCGCTCACCTCGACTCCGCTCCCCCGTCGCTTTCCCTTCTTGTTTTGTCGTTAGTGCGTGGTAGAGTTGGGTTTGCGCGCTTCCCCGCTCCCTTTCCTCTCATCCAGCCACGCGCTCAGAGCCTTCTGCAGCTCGGGGCGCGGGATCGACTCGCAGACGCGTCGAGGCGGCGGCGCGCGAAGCGCGCCCCCCTCCCTTCTCCTCATCCCGCTCCCGCCCGAAGGGCGGTCCCAGCGGCAGAGCCGGAGGCTCTTCCCCCACACCCCATACTCTAGGTATCCACCTTGAGTTTGGGCCCTCCACTACTCACTCGAGTAGTGAAGACCGCTTACCGTATCTTGGCAGTAAACAGGATTTTGCCAAATAAGACCACGCTTTTGATCCGCCGTTTCTTCTCTACTCATCTCGCTCAAATCTTGACCGTTTGCTCTCGGGGTATGTGCGTTCGAACGGGAATCGAGGCCCGCATCCTATGGTTCCGGTCTCAAGTCCTCAAGTCAACATCCTTTTGGCTCCATTTTTCGGCTGCCAGGCGCGCGCACTGGGACTTTGGCGTGTCTGTTCCCGGCGCATTTCTTTGCCATTTACCCTCGTTCTAGGTGCGTTCGAGAGCCCTTTAAGAGGGCTTTCCCATGGTACTAACCACTGGACGTGATCTAGTTTCTTTCAATTGCACATCACCTCGCGCGTCCCGCCCTTGCACCGACTCGTTCTCATCTGTTTCTTGCTCTTTTCTCTTTGGAATACACTCTATCGAACTCTAGTGACTTGTACTTTGTGTATTCTTGATATGTCGACAGCCATTCACCAAAATCTTCCCTATGGGCTTCCGCCACATCAGCTGCGATGTGAAAATTGCTTCCCTCAATCTGTACGAGCATGGACATCTGACTCTCCCCAAAATTCTGGACTGTGTTGGATTTTCCGAACGCAAATTCTATCGCATTTTGAACCTGTGGAGAACGACCGACGATGTTGTTACTTACAAGAAAAGCCATGGACGTTCCCGAATTCTCCACCACGATGACGTCCAGTATCTTCTTCGGCTCCTCAAACGTAGTCCCGACTGGTTCCTCGACAAACTTTTGGAACTACTCAAAACTAATTGGTTCCTTTCCGTCCATTTCACCACTATTCACCGTGCTCTCGAACGTGCTGGACTATCAACCAAGGACCTGAAATTCGTCGCTGATGAGCGCAGCGAGCCAGTACGCAACGAATTCATTCGCCAGGCCGCCCAATATCCTCCCGAATACCTCGGGTTCCTGAACGAAACATCCAAAAATGACAGGACCGCGCACCGCCGCCGCGGCCGTGCGCCAAAGGCTAAACGTGCAGTCAAAAGACAGGAATTTGTGCGCGGACCACGGGTTACGGCGGTCGGACTCACTACCGCTAGAATTATGACAAGTAAAGTTGTCGAGGGATCCATGAAGCGAGCCACTTACCTCGAGTTCCTCGAATATCAAGTAGTATGCCTGCACCTTTTCCCATGATGTTTGACTCAATTCCTATCTCGAGCTACCGTTATGCTCTCCATATCCTGCTCCCCTCAGTGTTTTGGTGATGGACAATGCTCACATTCACCATGGTGTCGAGGTTCTGGAGCTCTGTGAACGTTTCGGTAAGTTTGTCAATTGCTAAACCCTTGATGGTGGTGGATTCCAGGTGTTCACATTCTGTTCCTTCCCCCGTACTCTCCCGACCTCAACCCCATTGAGGAAGCATTTTCGAAGATCAAAGGTTGGATCCGCCGCAACCGTGTATTGAAGTAGTGACTTAAAGTGGGAAGGTTTGCAGAAGAACTTTTAAGTATATTCAGCGTAAGTACTACGGTTTAAATACAAGTGAGAATGTAACAGCTATGAATCCGGATGAAGATATGTGGAAAATAAGAATCTTACTACTTTACGGGGACAAGTAAACACTGTACAAGTAAACACTGCATGAGTAGGAAAGCTGTATGAGATCGAAGTTCGGATTGATATCCAACACCGTGATCTGTTTCGGTACACCACCATTGCTCAACGCGACGGTATGATATCCGATATACTAGAGGCGATGAACATCATTACAGAGGAAGGCGCGATTGGCTATCTCATACATGCAAGCTATTTCTGATTTTTTCTTCGCATTTCTACCTTACCCACAGTGTCGTCCTCCACCAATCTCCTCTTCCTCGTTTGATCCTCGTTTTTGGCTTCAGAATTGACTTGGGCGTCATCGTCAGAAGAATCTTGGTCTTGGTCTTCGTCAGGAGGCGGGATGGCGATGGGGAATTCAGATTTATTGTCCGAGTCCCTGTCGTCCATGGCGGCAAGCGAAGCTATGTGTGATTTACTTTGTGCTGATGAGACCCGTCTCGATTTTCTACGGCCGGTAGTGAGACCCACAGCTAATGGGTCGAGGGATGTGTCCACGGTTTTGATGGCAAGCCATCCTCTCCGGAAAACTAGCCCTCTTGCCCAGCTTACTATATGGAATGATGATTTGACCTGTGATACATTATCTACAGAATTTTCAGAATATTTGAGAGGCGTGAGCTACTGCCACACCGATGCCGGTTTGATGACCCCATTTGGACCCTGAAGTGGAATCAACATTGCGGCTTTTTTGCTGCATGCAACTTTTCCCTTCCCTTGAAGCTGAATAGCCAGGACCCTTTAAGCCACATTCATAATGCCGGCGCTTTTTTTCTGAGGGAAATGGTGCCCTACATGACGAGATCCTGTGCAAGTGGAATCAGTTTTGATGGGAAAACACGTTCTTTGTGCATCTTGATTTTCTGGAGCTCTCAATCCTTCCGAAATAAATTCGAAATTTTGGACCAAGGCTACCATAGCCCATGGCCACAACATCCTATTTTTGCTAAGGATTCCTGGTAGAGGTATGGTCAGAATCAAGAAGAATTCCACTTCTGGGTCCGTGGACACATCAGGGTCTATGATCGTAATACCGGCCGGGAGCCGGCTCGCTGTAAACAATAATGTGCTGCATGTGAGTTCACTAGCATCGAATCTCGATTCAAAAGTCGTAAAATCGTTCGAACGAGGACCTTCCCGATTGCCTCAGCCTTCACGGTTATTGCCAGAACTTGAAAGGGATCTGGCGGTGGAAGGTGGCCGCACAAATCCACTGGGTCTGGTGATGGAGGATCTTCGTTGTTACAACGAAGATCCTCAAAATGAAAAATCTGGCCGGGACATTCCCTGTAGAATAGAAACACAAAGTGATCTTACACCAAGAGTTAAGCCAGAATGTCGCTTCTCCGTGCGGTACGATGGACCAATTGTTTTGCCACCATTTCTGTGCACTGATCGAAGCGCTGATGTAGGCATCAAGCCCTCCAAGCTTGCCAGTCACCCCTCTTTCCTGCGCCCTCTTCATGTCTCGCTGTGCCAGCTGGCATCCAAAGGTCATCTCTCTCCGTCTCTCATACCACAGACTCAATATTTGCGCGGAGTTGCGGGCTTCTCAACGAAACTCTACCCATCGGCCCGACCTACCCGAAACTAAAACTTTTTATTTTTCACGATCGAGGTGGACATTATTTTTGCAAATTGCAATAACTCTGCAATTACATAATAACGGAGCACTGCAAGCCCCGCGGTAAAACACAAGACTGGCACAGACCCGTTACGGCGTTAGTGTTGGAAATGGGTGGTTTACTGTAGTTCGGGGAATGGGTTGGTAGGGTGACATCGCCTACCCAGCTGCATGGGGTGCACACACTAAACTCACCGCAAATGCAGCTGTCTACCGGCACGTGAGGGTACAGCTGCTGTGCGGCGACACCAAGTGTGTATGTGTCCTTGTTTGCCAAAGCGTGACCGCGAAAGCACGTGCATGTGAGCCTGCGCTTGCCACCACCCACCTTGACAACCAGCGAACTCAGGCCAACCCATGACAACAACGGCTCTCGAGACTCGCCGTCTATGACCACCTCAAGACACCAATGGCCCGCACCAAGCAAACCGCCCGCAAGGTACTTGTCCTCGCCTATGCGACGCCCACACGTAGGCTCCACCAAGTGATCATGTTTATTGTGGAAGAACTTCGAACCGACACATCGCAACGGAAGTTCCCCTTTATTCCCGTTTTCTGTAGGCCACAAATCCACTCACCGCTTATGGTCTCCTCCGAAAAGTCATTGCGGACCGCTTGAGTCGGCTTGACGTGGGTTTGCAAGGCATTTCATTATGCTTTTAGGGTTTATCCAGCCACCTTCGCGCCGATCACTAACTGGTGGCAGGATGGCCACCGCTATACGTGCAGGACTCAAGGTTACACCTCGGCGCTGTTGTCTTTATCACTGAACCAATTGCAGAGGGTGCAAGAGTCACTGCGGCGAAAATTCCCCATGCCACCGAGGATCAAATTCTTGAGCGGCCTTTTCAACTTTTTGTAATGCGTGGTGAGTGATAACCACATGATGGTTGAACTTTCAGACGATTTATTTGCCAGGAAAGGTGCCTCCCCAACTATTGCAATATTTTCTGCAGCCGCTCTAACATATGTTTTTTTCCCAAGCGAAGCATCTAAGAACTAGCAACTGATGAGTACGCCTAATCGGGCATTCGTCTTCCTTGTAGAATTTCAGACATCTCACGCCTGAATTCAAAAACGCCGCGCTTAGCCTTTTCTGTTTCTTCCCCACCCTCACCAATCACACCTCGATGGCCTCCCTCATCCCCGTCGACGAGACTCTTGGTGCAGCCTTCATTGGCTTCGGCGTCAGCTGCGTCGTGTTCGGCGTCAACACGAATCAAGTTTTCACATACTTCCAACGATACCCGGGAGATAAAGCCGCCTACAAATTCATAGTGAGTTCTCTTTAGTGCCATTTGCGTTTGCGTACTTACTCACACGTGCTCGAGGTTCTGCTCATTTGGTGCGCGGTTGAACGAGGCAGCCCTTACGACATCACACTCACGTTCATTGCACCGTAGGACGTTGGAACTGATCGACCAAATTTTCATCGGTCATGCAATCTACTTCTACACTATAACGTGCGCGCGCTTCTCCTCTTCCGTTTTGAAGCTCACCAAAAACCCCAGAAATTATTCGCAACCTTTGGTTTTACTACTCGACCGGGTCGTGTGGACACTTATCGTGCGCAGAGATTCATCTTGTTAATTACGGGCGGTCTAACGAATAATACTAGCTGCAACTAACCATCGGGGTGCGCTTCGTACCGCTCGCCGCTTCGTGATGCTGATACCTGTCAACAGGCCATAATTGGAACCATCGTGAGGCTGTAGGTGCCCCACCATGCCTTCAGGAGACGGCCGCTGATCTCACGCGACAGATGCTTTGCAATGCGTGTCTGGCGGTGTATGTCAACTTCCGTCTCCCTCTCTCTTGCTCAAAGTGATTCATTTGTCCCGATACAGTCAGTCAGCGGAATATCCCAGTCACCGCCGTCGTGGTAAGCTTGGCACGCATGGTTTAGGCCTGATGAGCCACTGAACTCACACCGCAGGTGGCTCTGACACTTGCGGAGTTGGGTGGGTCTCCCAATACACGTATGCATCTTTTGTTGACCGTCTCGTTCCCTAGGTCTTGCCATAGGTATGTATGGTCATCTCAACTCTAACTGCTCATGCGAATTCGTAACTCCCATAGCATATACCTTCAGATGGTGCGATATTTCTTCAGTTGACGCGGTTTCGGTCACCGATAAGGATTTTTTCATCAGCTTCCAGAACCCGTTTCTCGCCGTATTGCCAAATTTGAAAGTGCGCCCACCCACATTCGCTGCTGCACGAGTTAGTTTTGACTGATTGATATTGAACCAGTTGCTGGCGTCGTTGTCCCTTGGTGCGGGCGTCCTCACAGATATATTCACGGCGTGCGCGCTGTGTTATTTCCTGCGCAAATTTCGTACGGGCCATAAAAGGTAATGTCGCCTTCAAGTTGATGAACTATGTGCGATTTGCCCGCGGAGCTGGCTGACATGTGTGCAGAGCGGACTCCCTCGTCAACTCCCTGCAGATCTACGCCGTTAACACCGGTGCATTTACTGCCGCGATCAGCCTTCTCACCCTGATATTTGTGAGTCGAGCTCTGTTGATTTCTAACCGCTCAAATCTGACTGTGAAGTAGTATGATCTCCGGCCGCGCAACTTCCAGTTTCTGGCCTTCTATTTCATTCTGAGCAAGCGTGAGTCGACTGCCGTGGAAGGAAATCACAGTAATAATGTCCGCTGTCAGTCTACGCCATCTCTTTCTTGTGCACGTTAAACACCCGAAAAGTCATTCGAGGGAAGGGAACAGAACGCGAAGATGGGCCTAGTACCGGGGCGTCTGCTAACATCTCAGGCAATCGGTTCTATATCCCGCACACCACGCGCGGTGAAGTCTCCATTTCGAAGGTGCAGTTATATTTACCCTCGGCAAACCAGAATTAACACGGACTTTCCTTTGGCGATAGGGTCTAGAAATTGGAATAACCCAAGAAGTCTCAGTGAGCACGGACCTTGAGTCGCAGGTCGCCAGTCCGTACGCCCATTCGTACATGCGGTGAGCGGAAAAAAAGCCTTTTGACAAGAGCTCCGGATGGACCCCAATCTAATCACTTTGTATCATTCTTTTGTATTCGTTCGTTCCTTATCGCCAAAGTCTTCGCGTAATTCGCCTATAACCGGATCCGCCCCACCGCTTGCTAAAATCGGCAACGACCGTGACGCCCAGCGCGATCGACGACTTTCACGTACAAGGATAAATATTCAATATTCATCTTCGCATCCGCTGTCTGGCGAAACATGCAACGAGTGCGAAACAAGTGAAGGCTGGGACCTGCTCCCGGCGTCAATTCAGTTGAATAACAAAAGCCCCTATGCAACACAGTCAAACACTGCAACCACATGCTCCGAGTCCCAAGCAACATGATCTCCACTCCAATAAATTTAGCTTAATGATCCGCTTCTAAACTCAATTGGAACGGGAGACTGATGACAGCTACTAAAGGCGACGCGTGAATCTCCAACGCGCTTTTCTACCCCCCTTCCCATCCACACCCGCGGGCGGTTCTGATTATGGCCGATCAGCCCCCGCCTCAAGCTCTCTTCACCGTGGACAACACACTTGGTGCACTCGTAGTTGGTTTCGCCGTTGCATGTGTAATTTTCGGGATGTGAGTTACATCAGTTTATCTATCTGGGCCCCGCCTGACCGCTCTATGAAGGCTGTTAACACAAGTATGGACATACTTCAGTAGATACAACTCCGATTCGACTGTAGTAAGTGAATGTTGATTGTTTTCCACGTTTCTCATGTTCCTCTCTTTCGACAGTATAAACTACTAGTAGGCCCATGGCAGGCATTTTTTGTCGAGTATTAACCCGTCCCTCCTCCACCAGGTCGTGTTAATATTGTTCGCCAGCCCACTTCCTTCAGGAATCATCTCATCTTATTCGTCTCTGTAGACTACTGGAGGCCGCAGACCAGTCCTTCATCGGGCATGCAGTGTACTTCTACACAGTCACCAGCGCCGGAAATGCAACGGCCGTGGCAACCGGGGCTACCACATGGTATGTGCCGTTTATTTTCCACCCCACCCGCACTCACCGATTCTCCGGCGCAGGTCAATAATCGTGAGAGCCACGGCGCCCACCTTCGCCGGATGCTAACTTAACTCCCTGCAGTTACAGCAAGCTTTCGGCTCGGTTGTAGGGACAATAGTGAAATGGTATGCCAAATTCATTTCTCATGTGGCCATTCTCACCGGCCCCGATTCAGTTGCTTCGCCGCCCGCGTATACCGATGTATGCCTCTCAAGCCAAGCTTCATTATCCACGGACTTACTGTTCGAATTAGTTAGCGATCGAAACATCTTCATTACCGGATTCATAGTGTGTCCTTTCCTTGCCGTTCAGTAAGGATCTAATTACTGCTGGTTTCTAGATATTGCTTTGCCTTGGACAACTTGTCGTCGCCCTAAGCCAGTGTTCTCGTCCCTTCATCCAGGGTTTAAAAGGAATAACTCCGGTTTAGTTTTCACTGTGCAGGCATTCCAACTACCCTCGATCCCCGCCGTGTTCCGTCTGAAGGTGAAGTTCAAGCATTTGTAATTTGGTGTTTATGTATCCCTTGTGCAGACGCTGGCGACGATCTCCCTTGCCTTGGGATCCTTCACTGACGTCGTGACCGCAGCGTCATTGTCCTTCTTCCTCTGGCGGATGAGAACTAACCATAAATCTGCGTGCGTTTCTTCCTCAATCCACCGCCGTGGATTTCCTGACATATTTGAATCAGCACCAACTCTCTCATAATGCGGCTGGTGATGGACGCAGTCAACACCGGCATTCTAACGACGGTTAATCAGTCTGTCGACTCTCTTGCTCGTGAGTGTTAAACGTCCTTCGTCACTTGGGCTGCGCGTACTGATCCCTCGCAGTTCGACTTCCTGACAGGGAATCTCATCTTCGCTGCGACCTATTTTATGCTGTCCAAATGTGCGTTTAGATCTTATTTTAAGACTCTGTGCTCACGGGAGGCAGTATATGCGGTATCCTTCCTCGCCACCCTGAACGTGCGTCGTGTCGTGCACGGGCGCGGGACAGACCACGAGAAAAACGATACAAGCTTACGCCGAGCGACAACACGTACGCGAGAGCAGGAAGAGGTTGAGACGAACATGTTCCATCTCGGCACACGCATGCCAACACTGCATGAGCATGATGTGGACGAAGTCTACCCTCCATACGAAATAAAACCTAGTTTCCCACTGCAAGCCACGAGGTGAGCGTCACCGAGCCACCCCTTCACGGTACAGTGGTCTCACGTTTGGTTTGATTTCGCAGAGGCTATCATCCACAGTTCGGCCTATGATCTGGTCTCTATGTTCGTTCGGATCCATCCCCATTGTATCATTACCATTCACTGTATCGGGGCATTCATATTATTTTCCAACTCCGCCATCGCCGTAGATATGGCGCCAAAATGCCTGCACCGGCGCAGCCGCTCCTTTTTCCTTTTAGTTACTCTGGTAATTTCACTCACTCTTGCGGAGTTTTGCTACCATCATAGCTATCCATTTAGAGAGAGTTTATTTTCATTTGACGAGTTGTTTGAACGCAAGTCTGATCAGGGAGGTTGAACACTGGGATCCTGCGTGACAATGCTCCATAAGGCTCCAACCATTTAATTTTAGTTTGAGGGAATAGGCAAACAAAAATGGAAACGGTTTTGATACCATCTAAAACCGTTTCAAACTGTTTTTCTCTTGGAGGTCAAGAATATAATTCTCTTTTGTGTCAACTGTGTTCAATCTGGCACTTTTTGGCGAGGGTGGGATGCCAAATGACCTTCTAGCCCTCAAAAAGGTTGTATTATTGTGCTGCACCTTTTTCGGCCCTCAGTCCGCCTTAGCACATGAACGTCACATTTCCGAACCTCAAAAGCGAAGATTCCCACGGTTGTTGATATCCAACCCAAGCTCGCATCAGTTGCAGAGATACTGTACCATTACGTTCAAATTAGCAATTTCAATCTGTGAGTAGTTTCATGCCTGTTGAGGACCGCTAGAGGTACAGAGAACAGAAAAGGGCCTGAGGATAATGTTGCCGCGACTCGAAAAGTCGAGTCACGACTCAGGAAGTCGACTTCAAAAGCCGGTCAACTCAACTCGACTCGACTTCCCGTCCAAGAGTCACTCAAAGTCGACTCAAGTCGACTCGAGTCGATGGAGTCGGAGTTTTCTGAATATTCTCTGCAGAAAGGTCTGATGCTGTTGTAAATTGCTGTGGGACACCCTGTAACTCCCCTACAGTGTTCTCAGATATTTCTGAAGTATGCCTACTGTTACCAACGCACTCAGATAAAAGTGATGGGGTATCAATATTTGATCTTTTGACTTCATTATTCATTTATTTATTTGGAATGTTGAATAATGATACTTGGTTTGTAAAGCATTCCAAGCTCATCCGTTGGGGTAACCGATTTTTAATCAGTAGAAGCCGGTAAGTTGTCCGTCGGGAAATGCCAATTACGCACAGTTTTTAGAATCTAGTGTGGGGCTCCGACCTAGAATTGTACTAACCAATTCAGTTTTGAATATATGGGTCGTATACCCACTAAAACCCGATCTGACTGTATCCAGTCATCCCCCAACAAATCTTCGTCCCAAGGATGCCACTCCAGGTGTTCAGCACCGTTTGTCTATCAAAAGCTTTGCGACCAAAGTGGATTTTACTTGAGGACATGCATTTTTTTCCAAATTAAGGACATTACACTTCATGTAGTAAAAATTTCAGAGTATTCTATACCTCTTTCCGATCCGCTCAAATATTTTTGATGTAGGTTGATCACATGACCCTCGCGACGAATCGAAGAGAAATGACTGTTCAATGTGATTTCCGAGTATTCTGTCGACGTCCCTGAGCTGTAGCTGATGAAAGGTACCCAATTGAATTTTGAGACCGACTCCGAGTCACTCGGAGTCGGTGCAAGTCGACTTGGTTCGACTTGGGAGTCGCACGAAGTCACATCCGTGACTCGACTCGACTCGACTTAAGTACTGTAAGTCGACTCAGAGTCTCGGAGTCGCGAGTCTCGGCAACATTACTTGGGGACATGTCACGGGAAGGTAATGGTTTAAATGGTTCAAAAACAGTTTGGCTGGTCCATCAAATAAAATACACACGGTCATAACCGTTTGAAACGGTTTTCAGACGGAAACGGTTGGAGCTTTACACTGCCATTGCTCCAATCAAGCTCCAGCTGTCACGATTTGAACGGCTGGTACTCCGTAAATAATGCAGAACTGGGAGCCGTTTGTGGGTCAACTCCGATAGTTTCATGTGCCTCGCCGAATAATTCTAATGAGAAAACCCAGTTTCTGGAGAAACCCCCCTCCAAATATTGTGTGTTATCGGGAAGCCTGCTTCTGAGAAACCCCTTCTGGCTCAGCACAGTCGGCTTCACTCTGAGTTGTTTAACTTGTTTTCTGGTACACAAATGAAATAGCTTTACTGTAAAGGGGTTTCCCATTAGAAAGATAGAAGATTTCTCTGATGGAACGGGGTTTCTCGAGAAACCGGGTTTCCCATTAGTTACTTCGCTGCTGGCAGTGCTGATCTCGATTCCCGCAACGTGCATGTGACATGACGCTTTGTCTTTGTTTGGTTGGTTCCCCGACGCGTCTGGGTCACGTGATCCTAATGCGCCTCCAAGAAAGGCAAACAAGTTGAGGGGACCCGCCTTCGGCGGGTATGTTTTACCGCACAAGCGTGCTCGCAAAGACATAGTGGATCCCGAGCTCGCCGGCTTTTGGCCCTCGCTAACGCTCGGGCATCTCGTGGGAAACAACTCGTGACTTATCAGGTGACTTATCAAAAAAAGCTGTGTCTTCGTGTTTTAAAGTAAAGGAGATGCACTGGAAGTTGTCCACCTGTCCGGAACTTAATGGACAAAGAAACTGGGATAGAACTTGTGAGTTCACACTACAAGAGAGCTCATCGAAAGCACGTAAGTAGGCAATAAGTAGGTTTGGCCGACAGACATACTTAGTACTTTAGCAAACTTACAGTACTTATAGCCTGAGACCCAACACGAATCAAATACGTCGTATGGGAAAATACTTTCAGGTAGCGGGGAAATCGAACAGAATAGCCGAGTTAAAGATTACACTCGGAAAGTCCCAATCCAACGGCATCCCGAACATCCTTTCTCACCTTCCGACGGAATCCCGGGAGGTGATACTCCCGCAAACGTGTATTATCATCCCCACCATACGACCATGAAGGAACTCTCTGTCCTCATAGTCGGAGCAGGGATTGGTGGTCTGCAAACAGCGCTTGCTCTCGCAGCAGATGGCCACACAGGTAACCGCTACATAGAACGTAGAGCTATTCTTCACCCACACTTCCACACAGTTATAGTCCTCGAGTCCGTTGCGGAGTTTCTCGAAGTGAGGTCCCATTGATATCTATGGAATGTCGCCTAATGCGATCCAGGTTGGTGCAGGTATCCGCGTATCGCCCAACTCCTCGCGTCTAAGTCTCTCTTGGGGCGTGGATCTGGATCCCGTCAAGAAGGAAATCTCGAGAGGAAACCGATTTGTAGACTGGCATGGCGTGCCCCTTCTTGAATGTCCATTTGAAGACGTCAAGACGCTATACGGAGCTCCGTACTACTTCATCCACCGCGCGGACCTCGTCGAGGCACTCGTTTTGGCTGTACAAAGGCAGTCGAACATCACTCTACACATGGGCACAGCTGTCGCGGCATACAACTTCGAGATTCCAGCGGTCACCACCTCCGCAGGTGAACGATTCACTGCAGACCTCATAATCTGCGCCGATGGAATAAAATCGGCCGTGCGGAGTGCCATTAACGGACGTTCTATCGACCCCGTAGAGTGAGCCATGTTTGCCGCGGCTTGGCTTGCAAGTCGGAATGCTTTCTCACTACACATTCCAGCACCGGAGACGTAGCCTATCGTATTCTTGTCCCCGCGGCACCTCTCTTGGCTGATCCAGAAATGCGACATCTCGTCACGAACTCATGGGCAGTTCATTGGATGGGTCCGGAGGGGCACGCGGTGGGGTATCCATTGCGCGGTGGTGTATTATACAACGTGATTATCGATGTCACTCACACTACAGACCTCGGCGTGCCGATTGGACTCGACGAATGGCGGAGCGAGACAGACAACACGCATCTCGTCGAGCGCTTCGCCAACTGGTGTCCCGAGGTCCGGAAGCTTTGCGCGCTGACAGGAACGTATCTCAAATGGAAGCTCGCGGATTTTGACCAGTTGGACCGATGGATTCACCCATCGGGACGGGTCGCGCTCCTCGGCGACGCGTGTCATCCGATGATGCCGGTAAAACTTTGACCACACTTGGAATACTTCGAAAAGGTTTACTAAAATAAAAAAATTAGTATATGGCTCAAGGAGCAGCGCAGGCTACGGAAGATGCGGCAACCCTGGCGGCCGCGTTGCGGGCTCACGACGATATTTCCACCGCGCTGGCGGTGTACGAGGCTCAGCGTAAACCACGCGCGGCGTATGTCGCGCATAATACGCGTGTGTTGCAAGACTGGCTGCACCTTTATGATGGCCCAGAACAGGAGCGACGGCAAGTACATCTTATCGAGTTTACGTCGTTTGCTGATGAATGCCCGGCCAGCGATGAACTCATGCGGCATAATAATTCCAACAACCCAATCTTTTGGGGTTTCTCCGAACGAAGAGATTGGCTATTTGGTCACGACGCGACGGTGTTGCAAGCCCAGTCAATTCCGAGCTCGCCTCCTAGGCCAAATCCAGAGGCTTCGGTGTACCGAGAGACAACCCAACTTTAAAGCACCGCGCCCTTACCCGTCGCAGGCTCTTGTCATTCTTTGGTTGAATGGACAATACAGACTCAAATATGCAGTGGGATTCGAGTCAGGTCCAATTTGAAGAAAATTTATGTGAAGCAAGGGTCCAGAAGCCGAGGCTAGTCGAGGAGAGTAGAGGATAAGATGAATTCCTGAAGCCACCGAGAGGATCCTCGGAGCGGCATCTTTCTTAGCGGCATCGACATCATGGTGAAGCAGAGATGGAGGTTTGGGACAAGCTCGGTTACGCAAGGCACCGCCGCAGCCAAACACGGCCAAAGACGCCTTTTTTGCCTCTTGCCATCACCCTTCCAACTCCCGTTCTCACCTCAAACAGTGGGGTTTCTACCGCTTAACTTCGTCCCTAAAACAACAACTTTACTCAAACTTTACTTACATGCAATTCCACGAAACGCCCTTATCCTTCTGGTTCTACGCTTGGTTCTACGCGATTGTTCTGCCTTCCCTGAACCGATCGATGGCAGGGATAGTCTATCGTGATCCGCCTTCCTCCGTCCGTTAACTGGTACTAGCCGACTGACCTGCAGCCCAACATCGCTCACAGTGGATGGCTAATTCGTCCAAGCCGAATTTCTATCGCCCATTCGGCAAGGTAATTCAGCCTCAAGCAGGGGTTCGTAAAATTATCACTCATACTATACTTGTGTAGATTTGCAATGCTACACCCCGAATTTGCATTCTGAACCGCAACGAGCCAGAAGCTAGACTCCGAACTGCTCGCCAGTGCGTACACACGATCGAAACTTCACGCGACTCTGAGACAATTAATTTCCGAGCTGAGACAATCTGATACCGAGACAACCGGGCTTTCACATTCCATCCCCTCATTTCTGGTTCCCTACTCGCAATTGATCTCCCACCGTATCCCATCAATGAAAACAAACAAGTGTTGTGTAATAACGCTCAGTCAACTGAAGCCAAACAGGCCAACCCTGGTACTCAAGCGCATCCCTCAAGCCACCATATCTCCGGCGGCCAGAAAGATTCAGCCGGTCTTTCATCAGGACCCCATCGAGACCCACTTTTTTTTGTTTCTGACCTGCTGATAACCCAGAGCTAAAGTCGATCGCTGTATTCCTCCGTGCTTCGACGCTTGAGGTCCGTTCTTACCCTCGTGTGATAGGACAGGGGCACACCGCTTTGGGACTGATGCGTCCCTCCGAAACACCGACCTGCCCTCGAATCAACGGGGACTTGACGGGGACCGACCAAAAATACGGGACGGAACTCTCCTGGGCTCTGATGCTCGGGCACTGCGGTGAGGTCCCCGAGATGCACTCTGCACTTTAAAATAAAATGTCGCGACATTTGCTCTATTCTACATTCTTCTTCTCCCTTGCCCCCCTTTGACTCTTTTCTTTACGACTCTCAGATGTTGTCCTTTACGCTTTTACTTTCAGCTACTGCCTTCGGGAGTGCTATTGCGACACCCCTACGACGTTCAACGACGGTCGATGTGCAGGTCTTTCTTAACTCAAACGAAGCTGTCTGCTAAACATGTTTTCCTCAGATCCGAGACCATCTGTTTGGCGTTCAACGAGAACTACTCTGTCAGCAGTGATGGCTATGGACTCAAAACCTCCGTCAACGTCAGCGCGACCGCCATCGAGTGTGTCTACCTCGACGAACAAGTGTGCTACTACAATCGTAATGTCCGTGCCCGAAATTTAGTACGCCGGCAGCCCCTAAAGGTTTTCTAGGACGGAAGTATGATGTCAAACTCGGCGCACACCTGCCCGGGTTCAATCAACAAGGCCAAGATCACGGTGTGAGTGGTGCATATCAACCAACATCCGACTCAATCCTGAACCAAAACCAGCTCCGAGTTGGTCTGTGTCTCCGTCGATCTCCAGGCGCACACCCTCATCGGTGTCTCCGTGACGGTCACCGAGTCGTTCCTGGCCTGCACGTACAGTGATGCTTCGATGTGCACATACTCCGTGAGTCGTACATACGATGTGGAGTTCGGCCGTTTCGAACCTTCCACGTAGAAACAAGGATCCCTCAACCACAGCGGTGCAAGCTCGTGCCCCAAGACTGTCTCGTCGGCCCATCCTTCGCCCTCGTCAAGCTCATCCTCATCGTCTTCAAGCTCGTCATCCAAGCTCGTCATCCCCTGGGCCAGCACCGTGAGTGACACCCCCTGCCCCACCCAACACAACATTGATACAAAAAATAGGTTCTTTGGCTGCGACCTCTTCGACAATAATAGCGCTAATTTAATCAGCGGCGAGCAGACCGCAGCTGGGGATAACATTGAGTGTGACTACAGCGACAAGGAAAAGTGCATCTACGCTGCTGTAAGCGACATCCAAATTTACTCCACCCCAAAACCTTGATCGTACGTAGACTGGCCCCTTGGTGTCAGGCGACAATATTTGCCCTAAATCCCTCATCTTTACCGTTCAGGGTGGACAACCCGCCGTGTGTCCTCCGTTCGATAACACGATGACCTTCCTTCAAAGCTTCACCCTCACGGCTGGATCAGAATGGACTCAACGAGTGCGACTACAGCGATGGCGAAGCTTGCACCTACCACTTTGTAAGTCTCACCATACCCCCTGGTTGAAACGAATGTGAACACATGGTATTTCAGGACGGAAGCTTCAACTCTGGATCCAGCATCATCTGCCCTGCGTCGATTTTAACCGGCCTCACCAACACCCAGATCAATTTTCCTCCGATCGGCGGCGCTGCCGCTGCCGCTCCTGTTGGCGCCGGAAAGTCTCTTCTTGCAGAGAACAACTCGACCAGCACCAGCAGCGCGAGGGATAGCACCAGCATCGCCAAGCCCATTCTGTTCCCACTCCTCGGAATGAACGGTTTCCTCGTCCTCGCCGTCCTTACCATCGTTGGTGTCTGCATTTTCGGTCGTCGGACCGAGCGGCCTTCGCGCATGCGTTCGCTCAGCACTGGCACCGGATACAAGACCGTCGACAGTGTTTCCGTTCCCCTGTCCCACGGATCGGACGAGGGTCACTACTATGATGCCCCGAAGCGCTGATAAATGGGATGCGTTGCAGCAACAGCATTGCCAACAGCGGTCGTATATTTAGGTAACTCTTTTCCAGGAATTTCATCAAGATGTAGTCCACAAAGTAGCACCAGTAGGCTCGTTTCTCGCCTTCGACCAAGAAAGACTGCAAATTCCATAGGTCAATTGCCTCATTCCGCGCCGGGATGTCCAATATCTGTTTCCACCTTGAGAAACATCTAAAATCATTGTTTCATGCGCCACCCTAGCGGGTTCTCCATCCCAAAGAAAGGTGTGCTGCATCTTGACTACTGTATCCTCAATTTCCTCGGGCATGCCCTGTACCCTTGTCAAATATTGAGTTCTCCCGGCGATTGACATGTTGACGCATCCATTCTAGGCCAGGTTTGGTTACATTCCATTTTTCCAAGTCGCTTGTAATCTTCTCAAGGACCGAAGGCCACGGTGTGATGTACGGAACATTGTTTCCTCTCCACGCACCCAATATTCTGCATGTTTGACCATCTTTCACAATTCTAGGGTCGGTGCTGATTGTCCCAATCTGCATAGCATTATTTATCCTCCTCTCATGTACCACCTTGGCTCTAAAGTTGGGAGTTCTGAATGGTAGGAGGACGGTCTTGTTTTCATTAAATTTTGCGGTGGATGCTGCACACCATAGCCGGAGTATCTCCCACAGTTCTTCCAGTGAGTTTTCTGATGTTATATATATCGTTGTATCATCTGCAAAAAGCGAGACAATAAGATCTTCATCCTTACCGGGGACCTGGACGCCTTTGAGTCCTGATTCTCTTAATAGGCACGCTAAAGGTTCGATTGCTAAGTTAAATAAAAGACATGAAAGAGGGTCGCCTTGTCTCACTCCCCGCGTTACAATGAAAGGCTCACTGACCTCAGGCTCACCATTTATCATTACAACAGTTTCTGCAATCACCAGTATATGGATCTCTATCACGCGCACGACGTCAGTTGCCCAAAATTATTGGGCGTCAAACAGTCCATTTCAGCGTCTAGGATTATACAGCATAGCTGTGTTCTCCGCTGCCCTCGCGCTTATGGTGCCGCGGATCCCACGGGCCTTCGCGGAACCTGTCACGGTCGAGGTCTCTCCCAGGTATTCCCTGCTATCCAATGAATGGTGACGTGCTATTGGGTCATCGCGACTGCGGTCTCAAGACAATGGGTCACTAGAATACTTATTGCTGATTTGCGCTCCTCGCCGGTGGCATATTTTCTCATTAACAGCTTCCAAAATCGTTGAACAGCTTTTTGAGACATTTGGACCACACAAATCTGCCCCCTTCCGCCGTCCAGATTGCTTTCCTCGCAAACCGCCGGTGTTGACAATTCTATTTTCCTCGCGGAATTGCGAGTCTCCGATTCCCCGCAGGTATGCTCTGCTACAACAACCGAGGTACGAGGAAGATATTGTTGTAGCGTCTGTCTAATGCTCTGCGCTATCTGCGAAACAAGTCGTTTTGATATGTTGAATTCTTACACAACCCCATAAAACAAATCCCGCATCAAAAAGTTGGACTGCCGGCGTCTCACTGCAGTCAATCGCAACCATGCCCGTCATTTCCCGACCTCAAAGAGGAAGCTCGCTATCTGGGGATATGCTTGCGGGACTCCATTTTGATGCGACTCATTCACCTGCCAAAATTTGAGCTGTTGTGGAATTTTCTCAAACCAGTACTAGTGACACCTTTGGAGAGAACCGTACAAATAGGTCGCAGAGTTCGTTGCCCAATATTGCAAGAGCAACACTAGAACTTTCCCCACCATGTCGCTGAAGCAGGTACACTGGAAACTTACTGTTGACGAATACGTCGAGCGCAATTCTCCCGAGTCGTGGACTTCCCCACTCCCATCTGCTTCCCAAAAACCTGTCCCCACCCCACCGCCGTTCTCGAACTTCAGCGGACAGGCCAAGCTTCATATCCATCCCGCTCTTACACCGCAGTATGCCCTTCAACTTGATTTCTCATTTCCCTCCGACGCATTCCGGCGAAACCCCCAGCTCACTCAGAACCTGCTTGACGCCCCTGCCTGTCACCCACCCCGTACATCGCTCAACGTACGTGTTGCGGCGGGTATGTTCAAGTGGCGGGTGGAAGTGAAGCATGGGACGTCGGGGCAGCCGGTCACCGTTGGTGACGTCCTGACGAAGGTTCAAAGCGAGCTGCGCCAGTATGACTATGGCAAAGCACCGCCAGAGGCACGGCCGTACATGGAGCGCAGGATTGAAACGGTCAATGGATATTGTGACCGACGTGATAAGCGCATCGAGGCGACCACTGTGGCAGCCGAGCGCCAGGGTGGGCGCTTTGTGGATCACCTCCTCGGCCAGACGCAGTTTGCTGGGCTCACAATTCAGCTGGGCCACCCCGACCATTACTGGCAGCTACAACTTGAGGTCCCGCCCCGTTACATGTATGCGGACTGAGACCCCTTCATTCTCCCATCGGTCAATGTTCTCGAACTGTTTCATTGCTCTCTCCGTAATACTCCGGCCGCCGGCGTTATTCCGCCATGTTTGTATCGATCCTCCTGTATTACCAAATTAGCCTCAATTCCAAGACCCCGCTGCAGCTGCGCGACCTCACTATTGGTCCTATAATAAATTTATGCCGACATCACCAAGCTGTGTATTTCCAGCCTCTGGGGCTGTTCTGCAGTGCCAATCCGCGATGTTTATCCTCGGGAAATCCCGCAAGTGAGTTGAAACCAACGTTGGCTAAATTATTCTTAGTCGTCGATCTTCTGCGGGGATCCGAATTGTCTATGGGACACCAGTCCTTCTGTAAATTTGGTTTCATTCTATAGGGAATCCCACCGTACGTGACAAGCGCGGATACGGAGGGCAAGCCGTATACGTATGGGCACGACTCGAAGGCCTCCGCCGGCTGATGGTCCGTTACGGATCACGTACCCTATACGGTACGGTATGCGGCCGCCTTCGGGAGGACAAATCAACAGATTTCAGGTCGCGGTATGGTTAATATTGCTGAAACTCACTCACAGCAGGTCATCAGAACCAGTCCTGAACTGACATGCCGGACTCCGGCAAGGCTCTAGCAGGTTTGCCGAAATACGGCTTAATACGGACCCGTATCACGTATACGGCCTCCTCGGCACGTACATACCGTACATATAACCGTAACTCATACGTACGGTGGGATTCCCTAGCAGACCTAAAGAGGCCTGACTCAAACCAACTTGAACTGAATTACTGGTGAAACTTGAAGTCTCTAACGACGTCAGGCCGGCGGTCCCGGAAGATCTCGGCATTTCAAAAGAGCGTTTCATATGGTCCAAAATTGAAAATTTAAGGTGGTTGATAATGGCGCAGGTACTTGATGATGAAGCAAGGGCTCTGGACCGGAGCCAGACCAGGCCCCGGGAAGCTCCCGCCAAGGTCTGTCCGGGAAAATCGCCAAAAATCGACCTAAAAAAGATAAGGTCACAAGCCTGAGGGTCGTCACGTGGGGGCCTGAAAAGTTCGGGCCGGGCGGCAAATATAATTTTGGCTGGAAAATTGCTGGAAAAGCTAAATTATTTCAACATTCGTTCAATACATAAAGGACCAGTCGTAGCCCATTTGACATTTGCCTTTCCACTACCATCATCATCTCGAATTTCGAAGTTCGTCGTTGGCCCTCTCCACCTAATAATCCCGCAAAACCCCTCTAATTAGAGGGTCGTACCGATCGGTACGACCCTCTAGTTAGAGGGTTTTTTAGCGGTTTACCGCTCCCTCCAATAAGTCCCTCAATACCTCCAATATCTTACCTCAATATCTTCGATATCTCAGGCTCAGGGACTTAGGCCTTTCGAGGCGACTATGTGGCAGTGTTTGCCGGGCGCGTCGGTGGTCCGCCTTCGCCGACGATGGTGGCGACGATGTCGGTGTAAAATAGAGAAAAAATAGAGGAAAAATTACAATCAAATTCCAAATAATACAATGATCTCATCTGCGCCTAAGCGCCATCATGCGCCCGGCCCGCCGCGCTCTCGCTCATCGTCCCACCCCCCAGACGTTGGTGCAATGGACCAGCTTCTAAACATATCATGTAAATACAGGTAAAATAGGAATTCATTTCATTTCATGAATACCTTGTTGGCTTTGACACAATCTGTAAGGCTGTGAGAGCCTCCGCAAGAATAACGGAAGAACAAGTGAATGCACTGTCAAAACTGACAGAAGATCTGAATATCTGGAGGAAAATAGAGTAGCATCTAATCTTAAGACCGAAATACAATGCACTAGGGTTTTTTACTCTTCCCTTGAGCTCACAATCCATGTAAGTACATTGTGTTTGAGGAACCTGCCAATTCGGGCGATCAATCACGATGCATCACCAATGTGACTGTGACCACCCTTCTTTCTCCCTCCTATGTCGCTTCACAACGCCTGCCCCGTCACCAGGCTCCCTCCCACGCCCCCCGGCTATGTGTTTTGTACTGGCCACCGGTACTATGACGGCAAATTCCAATCTGAAGAGGCTCACTCAAGGCGCAAAGACCGGCACTTCTGGCTGGTATCTCGGGGCCACCAGCAGGGTTTTTACGGCAGACAGTGCGTGGTTCTCTGTGGTAAAGGAGGAGAATGCTAAAATTGCCACTTAATAGATCCAGTGCTCTTCAAAACATCCCCACCGGCTACTCTCTCGACAACGCGCTGGAACGTTTCGACACCCACAGCGCAATGCACGATGCCTGGCCACACCACTGCCACCATTACCACGGCCATTGCAGGGTGCACTTTGTGTGCGTCCACGTACTTTGCGACGAGCAGGCGGATGCGCCCACCAACACCGACATCCACACCGCCACTGGGGCTGACCGCACCCTCCACGCTGTTTGAACAAGCACATCTCGTGCCTCCTCTTCTATGGCCTCTCATGCACCCACCGCCTCATCTGCGCCGCCCCTACCTCCTTCTGCCTCCCGGACCCCTGCACCGTCAAACGCGTGCACATTGACATCGCGCAGCACAGGTGTGCACCCATCTCCGCTGCCGGGGGTATACTCAGGCTCATCACAATCGCCCCCCTTCCCCTCGCCTATCTCCATCGCCGGGGGATATTCCGCCTCGTCACGGTCGCGCAGTCACCCCCCTTCCTCTGGCTCCTCTCTTTCTCCACCCTACTCCTCTCCACCTCCCAACCAGGACACGCCCATGTGATCCCCATCTCCCTCTCCTCCTCCCTCCAACGGTCTTCAAGGTGCCCCAATGCGGATGAGGACCGGCTTTTCCGAGTCCAAGTGCGCGCACCAGGAAGAAGCGGAGCGGGGAGCCTGTGCCGGTGCTGAACATGAAGCCCGACAGCATCGGCCTCGTCCCCAAGCCTGAGCCCGAGTCTGACGCTGTCGAGCGCCAGGTGGCCGACCCCATCAAGAGAGAGCGGAAGTTGAGCCCACATCTTTGACTCCAACCGTAGCCATGCAGACAACATGCATGGCATCGAGCAAGACCCCCGGGCGCCGTCATTCTGGGCCCCCAGGAGTTTGGGCAACGCCTGAAGAGCTTGCTTCAGTCCGGTAGTAGAACTGTATTTCCCTTGTATAAATCTTTTCGATCGACTTCTTTATCTCATGTTCTGTCAAATCGGACAGAGGGCGTATAGATATTTTTTGGTCGTTCTCACATAGGACAAATTCTGTCAGACACGACAAGGTATTGAGTGAAGCAAAATACAGGCTGCCAGTGCAATTACACCGTAGTGCACTAATCTTTGTTGAGCCCAAAAATCAAGTTAATGAATTTCTCGCCCACATCTTCCCCTTCAGCAGTCATTTCGGTGCGGAGTCTTGGACCTAGTGGTCAATCAAGGGAGTCATATTGGTCCTTAGAACCCACCTCTGCATCCGAACTCGAGCCTCCGCACGCAGTCTTTTGGTATTTCTGTTTTACGGGATATTAGTGTAGGCTTCAGAAACAAGGTTTCTGTGCTTCTACCTCTCTTTGTAGGCCTTCTGAGATGCTTGACGCTTATGCTTACTCTTTTGTTCCTTGGATAATTGATTTTGCCCATAGTCGTCAGAATTGGTGTGCAACATGAAGGTTAAGACGAAAGATGATCAGAGTTTATACCGTAAATATGGGCAAGCTGTTGAAAACTCGGCGCGTTCACGACCAAAACACCAAAACATTATTTTCATTTTCTGTACATCTCAGGTAGGCTCAATTATTTCCAGTATTGTACTTTCATGCTCCAACAGTGCTCCAAAAAATATATGTCCCATATTGCCCGGGTTTGAGCCTTGCAGCAATATTTTATCTGTTCATCGGGCCGGTGTCCGAACTCATCGGCCGAAGCTGAGGCCTTGCAATTTGATGCTCAAAGTCTCTCCAAAAAAATCAAGAAAGTCAAAATAAATTAGATGGAGGGTACAAAGGGTCAAGATTTGAGGCTATCTACAGTGGAATACATCACAACACCTTTCTCCCACCGAGTCTTTGCCTCTTTGGTGCGCTCCATCTTCTCCTCCCTCGTCCCTGTATTTTCGAACACCTTGTCGGTTTGGAAGCCATTAAAAATCCACCGGAAGAGTCCCCCAGCCATGTATTGGACAAATGAGAAGTGCTTCTCGTGAGCTCGGATGGGGCGGTTGGAATGGCGGACGATGGCAGAAGGTATCAGAATAGTGGGCCCCAGCGGAAAGCGTATAACAAGCTTGGATCGAACCAGCCTAGAGCCGTGATAGCGCGCCATCCCCGGGAGAGGTTGCCGACGTCGAGGTGGGGGACCGTGATCACCTGCTTCTTGTAATTTGTCTCGGAATCATTAGACGAAGTGGAGGGGGCAGAGGCGGGGTAGAAGGGGGAAGGAGCAGTGTGGTCGGGGGTGGTATTGACCCAGAAAGGCAGGGTGAAAAGAGAGGAGGAGGAAGGGGAGGAACAGGAAGAGGGAAATAGTCGTCGTAAAAAAGGTCGTCTCAAGTTCTTCTAGCTCATCAAGCTGGCCAGTAGCCTCTTGCGAGACAAAGTGGAGGGGGCAGAGGCGGGGTAGAAGGGGGAAGGAGCAGTGTGGTCGGGGGTGGTATTGACCCAGAAAGGTGGGGTGAAAAGAGAGGAGGAGGAAGGGGAGGAACAGGAAGAGGATGGTGGGGAAATAGTTGTCATAGAAAAGGTCGTCTCAAGTTCTTCTAGCTCATCAAGCTGGCCAGTAGCCTCTTGCGATGTGATACAAGAGGCAAGTTTGTCAGTGACATCGAAGTTAGGTGCAGAGATAGGTACAGCATGAGGAGGAGCAGCCAGGTTGAACTGAGAAAACTCCTTGCCGGAGCAAAGGGTTCGTCAGCCTGCTGAGAAGAAAGAAGGAGGTCAGTAAGGAATAAGTATGGAGGAAAGGAGGTAAGGTCTAGCTAAACAAAAGAAAACCCATACGAAGAGTTTGCCAAGTTCCAGGGTCGGATCTCTGCGCTCTGGCGATTTATTGGGGTAAAGAAAATGCAAAACAAAAAAAAACCCATACGCAGAGTTTGCCAAGTTCCAGGGTCGGATCTCTGCGCTCTGGCGGTTTATTGGGGTAGAGGTAGAAGAGAAGAGAAAGAAGGGAAGAAAGGGCTCAAAATAAATGGGCAATATGGCTCACCCATTGAAAAATACACCACAATGCCACCCAATGCCACCCGACTGCAAAACATGTTTTTGAGGCCCTAGAAGAGCCCATGATGAGCAAGGAGGGTAGCCAGGAAAGGATTTAAGCCTTACAAAGGAGTGGCAAAGATAAATGGGCCAAAGAGCAGGAGGTGGTGGTGGTGGAGAAAAGAGAGGCTTTTGCACGCTCTGGGGTCACGTGACGTGACACGTCACATGATCCATTGCTGGCCATCGTGACATGAACCGTTCAACCTGCAAGTTCAAGCTCCAAGCTACCATTGGCTCTTCTTACCCAGGCCAATTTGGCAAACATGTTTATTAAGAGAGTCCTCATGAGTGGGAGTCGAACCCAGCAAGACAAGCATTGCAATGCTGAGCAGGAGCCTGACTTGGGGGAGGAGCCACCTGATGAGGTGAGGGAAGAGGATCAGGAGGACAATGAAGAAGAGGAGGGGGGAAAAGAGCTCACTGAGATGGTGTACCAGCTTATGAGGCTGGCAGTGAATGGTCATATAGAGCAGACACTCCATGAAGATGTGGAGGTGGACCCAGGACACGAGGATTCTGGGGAAGAGGGTGCGTTACTGCAGTTCCTATTTTCATTGCCTTTTCAGAGTAACCATAGTATTGTCGGGGGCGGGATGATGGGGGGTGCGCAGCAGGGCAGGCGTGTGACGGCGCTTAGGCACAGACGAGATCAATGTATTATCCGGAATTTAATTGCAATTTTTCCTCTATTTTTCCTCTATTTTACACCGACATCGTCGTCAACGTTGTTGGCAATGATGAGCGCGACGGCGGACCACCGGCGTGCCCGGCAAACACCGCCACATAGTCGCCTCGAAAGGCCTAAGTCCCTGAGCCTAAGATATCAAAGATATTGAGGTAAGATATTGGAGGTATTGAGGGACTTATTGGAGGGAGCGGTAAACCGCTAAAAAACCCTCTAACTAGAGGGTCATACCGATCAGTACGACCCTCTAATTAGAGGGGTTTTGCGGGATTATTAGGTGGCCCTCTCAGCCCACTCTGCCTTGCCATATGTGCCGCAGTAGTCCTGAGAGCATACAACGAGCCCTACCAATCGAGCCCGATGCCTGAAAAAATAAAATAAAATCTTTCAAAGCTTCGTCGACGAGCATCCAGCTCATGTTTGGTCTCTGGGCTCCATTTTTTGGCCACAGTGCTCCTCTGTTATGTCTCATCCGTATGGGAAGCTCGGGACTCCATACATCGTCTTCTTGGGCGTCGCCGTCGCCATCTGTGTCCTTGGCCCCATTGCTCACTGCCAATTCGTACGGATCATTCGTAACACCGGTTCACGATGGCAACACTCGGTTTGATTCACCGCCTTCAGTTCATCGCCCTCAGGTCTTTTCAATGCGTACTCGGCAACGTGCGATGAGTGATAACCTGTAAATTCCCAATCACCCGACCCATCGTTCCCGAAAGTCATAATCTTTGAGCCGAAACGTGCAAGGTCTGCCTTTCTAATTACATTCCTTCCGCTATGCCATCAAAATCTGGCCTATGTCGACTTACTTACAAAGACAACCTGCCGGAGGGCTAGAGGCTTATTGGGATCGAGAAGTGCCCCTCGAAGCTCCACTGGGGCTTCATTAATTCAGCCGCGGCCTCAGGCTTAATATCTCAAGGGCTAAACGGCTCCAGACAGGGTTCTCGAAGCAACCCTTTCATCCTGTGATGTCTTCAAGAGTGGGCAAGAGCACGCAGCTATTACTTGTATACCGCATACCTCGACTTTGCCACTGCCTTTCCCATGACGGATTAACCGACCCTCTGGTTGGACTTATTCCACGAGGGCATTGGAGGGAAAATATTTGACTAGCTGCGGATGTTGTACAAGCGACTGTGTTATGTGAGACACGGAGATTGGAACTAGAAGCGCTCAGGCCATTTAGCACTGGCTTTGCCTACTCTCTGGAATCTGTTCCGCTCCGACCTCGCACTCTTGCCGGACCTCCAAGATGTTTCCTCACAGGTCTCACAATCTCTCTGCTAACTCGAGCGGACAATCTGACCATTGCTTCTCTATCTGTCCTTGGGATACGGATGAAACTGTCCACTCTGGAACGCTCGTGCGCCAAGAACTTTATCTCTGATCAAACCAAATATCTTGATCTTTGATGAAATTGTCTCTCCGCTCCCGTTCTTCCATCTCGACAGTAGGCCGCTTACCGGGAAGTCCGACGAGAAGGATGTTGGTCCCATCATCCCACAGGCTCGCAGAACCTCTTGCTAAACACTTCAAAGCCAAAGCCCGCACTGCTTGCTATTGTGGACACTGAATCGTGGTAATTGAACATATGACCGGAAAGTAACTCCAAAGAACTCAAACAGGCCTAAAGGCAGCGTCGACCGGTGCCTACAAAAGTAACTTATACAAACTAACTTACCCAGCCATAAGTTAACTTGACCTAACTTATGGCTGGGTAAGTTAGTTTGGCAAGTAAAGTTAAGTAAAAGTACAAGTTTTTGATGCCATCTGATCCTATAAGTTACTTTGTTTGATCTAACTTGGCAGGTAAGTTGATGGCAAGTAACTTGTGCCGACGTTAACTTAAGTAACCTGTCAATAACCTGTGCCACATTTTTTTGAGTTACCTTCTACCACTTGAGCTCCAGTCACCCCCGGGCCGCCGTGATGGGAATACTCCACATGCGCACCCTCTTGCGCAATCGGCTCGGAACAAGCTCGGAACCAAATCGGTCAGTACCAGGGTTTTGCGCCACACAGTTCCAGAATATTGTAGTGAGAGGTATGGAGTCAAGAGTAAGGAATCAAGAGTATCATCGTCTACTGATACCTCAGTGTTGATAAAAACACTCTTACCCGCCGGAAAAATCAACAATGTTTCAAGTTTTGGCCACTTTCGAGTGTTGACCGCCTGCTGAACAGCGAAATCGACTTTTCTGAGGCCATTAAATCGTCACATTGGGTTTTATTCCCTCAAGAATTGCTTCACTCCCTCAAATTGCATTTGCTTACGACTGGGCATTCACGAGCATTAATCAATTCAACCGTGAGAACGGCGCGCCCGGGCGTAAGACTTGAGCCCGAACCTCACCTTGAGCAGCAGCCACACCCTCGTCTCGTCCATTGCGGTCGCACAAGGTATAGTGTCAGTCTTAATGGATATTTCTGTGTTGCTGCTTGCGTAGTTAATGAAATGCACAACCCGTTGTGATCACTCACCGAAAGGTGGTAAGTAACTTCAAGTAACTTAGCAGCACGTTAACTTATCGGAAACTTCGGTGTGTTTTACTCTGAATAACCTCAACTGTGGACCAGCATGCACAAAATGCTACAGATCTGGGTTCAATAGCGAAGTTGATCCGTCCGTACTACAGAGATGTATATGGAAAATCTTGAGTCAAATAACCTTGACTTCTCTGTCGGGGTATGACATACAGCCGTCGATTATTCTTTACTACAATGACAAGAGAGGTGTGAACGCGGGAGTTGTTCAATGGAAACTTGCTCCGAGGACTAGAGTTGGTGTTGGCCAAACTGTGAACAATGGAGTCAAGCCTGGTCTATGAATGGACCTTGTGCACCGTCACCTGGTCAGTGCTCACCTTACCGGGGTTCTGTGTCTAAGTGGGAGACAGGGTAGCACGAGACAAGGGGCAAGTGAACCAACTCCGAACCAACTCAATGCCGAACGGAGAGCGTGGGAAATATGTCAATGAGGCATGGGAGTGAGGGGAGTTGTTACATCCATGCACGGATAACTCGGACGAAGGTCCGAGTGCGGCCCAATGACTCCGTTCCGAGATTCACTCCTGAGTTTTCGGAGTATTGTAGGAGTCAGCACATCTATGCATTGATGCTTCGGACCTGCTTCGGACCTCGCTCCGAGCTGACCAATCACTCCGGTTGAACTCCGACTCCGGATTACCCAATTCATCCCGAACATCATTCCGAGTCGGATTGCACACCATACACCATGTCCTGTGTCTCCTGTGATATCTCATGCATGGGACTCGCACTCCGATCCTGCTGTCACACTCTGGTCACGCTCCGTCTCCGGTCACGCTCCGCTCCGCATCACGGAGCTGTCAGGAGTAACCACGCGGGTTTGGATTCCGTGCTATGGCACCATCCAACTTGTTTAACAATGGTCCGACATGTTCCTTACTTCTTACTTATTGTTCCAGTACTTCTTATCAGTCACCTGACTTCTTCTCCTCCTTTTGGTACTCAACTTTATTGTTGTGTCCACATCTTCTACTTACCTTTATTGTTACATCCACATGCTTCACTCCCTATCTCCTTTATGCATTACAATTAGCCTGTTTACTATTTAACCTCTTAGTCTACTCCCTGTACTTCAGTTTGATTATTAAAGTTGCTTCACCCTGTTCCTCGTGAAGTAATCTGAGTCTCTGTCCGGAATCTCACTGCGGACCTCACCCGCTTTCTCCTGTCCATCCGGATGAAGGGAAGTATGCTCACACTACGTCTCCTTGTTGTGTAGCGCTACTCCGGTCCCCCAGTTCTCTGTGCCCCGCGCTCCGTCACTCCGGCGCTCCGCACTCCGACGCTCCGTCGCTCCGATCACTCCGATCCGGAGCCCGGAGCCATCGGACCCATCACACTTCTGGTCCGGACCACTCCCTTCATCTCTCTGTCTATCTCCGAAGACTAAGGCAGTACGCTCGCGCATGACCTGTCGCGTTGTGTCATCCAGCCCGCCGATCTTCATCATTCGACCCCGGTCTCTGGTTCCGTTCTGTCCGGCCCTCAGCTCCGGTTCGGAAGGTGTCTGATCGTTCGGTTGGCCCATATCCTAAACCCCTCGGCTCGGATATAACAGGAGTGCTTCGAAGTTGTGGTTAATTTTGAACTTGAGGCTGCCCTGCTTCGAGGGGCTTGATTGCACGGGCGTGTTAATAGCCGTGGCGGAGTTTGAAATAAGTTAGCTTTACCACGCGTGGGAAGAACTTAAGTTAACGTACGGCAGAGATGCCGAAGGGGGCAAGTAAAGGTAAGTTAGTTTGCATAAGTTACTTTTTACGCACTCGCGTCGACTGTCACCCGATTCATGGTTGCAAAATAGCACCAGACAGTGATAATGTCCAGGTCGCCCGATCTTTAATGTTCAAGTTAATTCCTCCGTCAAACGCTCCACAAACGGTCCACCATTGCTACCTTGTTCACTCAGACTGGGATAATGCCGATTCGAGTTCGTCACCTTCTCCTCGCGCTCAGCCATCTATGTTTTTCTAGATCTTAGACCTCAATGATGATCATATGCCCGCGCCTCCGTGAACCGCCGGTAGATATCACTGGTCAAAGATCTAGTCAGGGCTGTGACGAGACTGCCATTCCGCTGCTCAGATTGAATCCTCACTCACTCCATTTCGGCCGAATGTGTTGATGATTTCTTAGAACTGGTGCAGAAACTAATGCTGGAATGGCTCCAAGGTGAATTCAACTCGTCTAAAAAGCTCTACTTGCTACCCGGACATCGTGAACCCTAAAAGGACAAAGGACCTACCCAAGTTACTTCGCATATGCGGTATTATTCGACGATGGTAAACGTTGTGAGATTATCACCGCCGTCACCCATCGCCTTGCCCTCGAAGTCTTGCGATACGTCGATCACGCGCATCAACCAGTCCCTCGAGCGGAACGGCTGTGTAGCTTCTGTAAGACCGAAGTTGAGTCGCCGGAGCATGCCCTAATTGCCTGTGAGTCATCGGCCTTACGGGCTACCTTCCTCGCGAAACTCTTCGCCGATCTCCCAGATCTGCGCATCCAGATGGCGGTACTCTCGAACACGGAGTTCCTCAAGACCATCATTTACCCACGCTCAACTATTCCACTGGTTGCAAAATTTGCGTTTGATGTCTTGGAGGTATTTTACGAGGTTCCGGTGTGGCGTGTAAGGGCTTGAGGTTGACCAGTGCTGACGTGACGATTCAAATTCTAGCTTTTTCATGTTCTGGCAGTTCTACCTCGGCGAGTTTGGATGTTTTGCGACGTACCGCTGCGACCGAAAGCTCGGCTGTTGGGATATGGAGAGGTCCAGGGAAGATGGTGTAGCTACTTAGTGCGTGTACACCGGGATAATTCCTGGAACCGGTGTTCCTGAGCGGGACCGTGCCATGTAATCCTACCTACCTACCTACCTACCCGACAAGGAAATCGCAAAATTTTGCCCTCAAAAAGCCTGAATTTTGGACAGACCTTGGCAGGAGCTTCCCGGGGCCTGCCAGGCCTCAGCGGTTCGGGGCCCGCACACAGCTCTGATCATGAAGTCGATCCAGATTCAACCTGAAGCCGACTGAAATTCAGTCTCCCTGCAACGAGGTGAGTTTTTCATCAAGACAAGGTTTACAACCATGGCGCATTAATATTGACTTAAAGCGGCCAGTCGTTTCTACTTACGAGCGAAATATGCCGCAATCTGCACGAGCTGTTCCGAGCTCAGCATGTTGGAGAACCCTCTCGTGGTCGCCGAGAGTCATAGCTGGTGCATAGCTGTTATAGCTGTTGTAGCTGTTGAATGGCTGTGTGGATGGCGATCCAGCACTGGTTATTGGTATCACTGTAGAATAGTATACACTGGTTGAGAAATTCAAGTTTTTCAGTGGAATTTTCAGTGAAAAATGTTGTTTGTTTTTCAGACATTTTTCACTGAAAATAGTGGTGAAAAATTTAAACTTTTTTCACCACTTTCAAACTTTCTTTCAAAATTTTCACCTTAGGCTCAAGAAATGGTGAAAATATTTTAAGTTTTTCAGCCACTTTTTCAGTGAAAAATGTCTAAAAAACAAACAACATTTTTCACCAAGAATTCTAGTGAAAAACTTGAATCTTCCAACCAGTGATAAGTAGTGTACATACAGCATGTAGTACTCTACCGGATTACAGCGAGATTCCCCGCCGTTGCTGTTCATTTGTCTGATCTTATTTCCACACAGACGATTGACAATACGGAATCTAATTCGGAATACGGGACCCATAGTGTTGTTAAACAGCAATGTAATCATATGCTACATAGTGTGGGTGAGTCGCGCTCACCAAAATAAATCAAAACGAACCATTGATCTCTCCCTTCCGCCGCTTGTCAAGGAATTCCTCTGCCCTCTTCCAATAATCTTCGCCGCCATTCACGCCTGCCTCCCAATCGTCCTGAGGTTTCATGACAACGAGTACAACCGAACGGGGATCGTGCGAAAAATATCCCAAGCCCTCTGTATGTGCGATATTGACGGCGGAACATTGGAGAACGAATACCTGCAAGGTTTGGCAATCGGTGAGGATGGTGTTGAAAATGGGGGGAAGATGCCAGTGCGTGAAGGCAAGATGGGTTAAGCAGGGTAGCTCAACCAGGCCGGCCCACATGGCGGGATCGGGGTTCTCGTCCGGAGTGTCCTGAATAGGAGTGTCTTATAAACAGACGCTGGAGATGGGAATTAAATTATATTGTACCTGAATAGTCAGATGAGTGAGTCGAGAAAAGATTTGATGTCCGAAATCCACTGTGAAGTCTAGTCCAGGGATCACGCCGAAGAGAGAAAGCAGCTCGAGAGAGAGGCGCCGAAGCGGCATTTTTGCCAGGGTAGGTAGAAGCCCGGGCAGCACGACAGAGATGCCAAGTATCGCAAGTGTCTCTGTGCCGCTACACGCGTCAAGGAAGCTACCTATTTGGACCGGATGCACCCAAGTGGCGATGCATATGTTGCGGATGTGTTCAGCGGCCGCCGTGGGGCTCAGCGATAATATCCGCCGGAATTCATCGGGTGTTCGACGAAGGGACAAAGAGTCCTCGATTGAGGGACTGTGGCACACGACGAAGGACCTATAGATCATCGGGGTAACCCTGGATAGGGCATAAGCCTGCAGCCAGACAGCAAGTAGTGGAGAGATAGCACCAAATTTGCACACGCCGGGCTACCAGAATAATGTTGGGTATATGGCGAATAGGGAGCACGGAGGCAGCGGTGGTAAAAATCTCTCTCTCCAACTCTGCAGGAAGGCCGGGATCTCCACTCTGGACCATCGACACTGGGCTGAGTTGGTGGGAGAAGATAGGCTGTGATAGCTCCCGATACCATCATCGGCTGTGCTTACCTTCCGGGGATTGAGTTCAACTTCACTGAAGTTGAAGGAAACGGGTGCGAAAAATCAACTGAATGGGAGTCCGAAAGATAAAACGCCGGGGGTGACGACCCAAGAGCTTCCATACAATAACTTTACAATCGAGCAGATTCTATTCCGGAGCACTATAGCGCTCGCCGAATACACCCTCTTCCATCGCTTTGATTTCTGAGAAGCACAGATCAATAAATCGCCCTCAGAGATAGACGAAACAATGGTACGCAGAGCAACATGTTTCGAATGGAAACGGCCAAGCGCAAGATTACCTGGAATCAAGTTAAGAACCCAAAGATGAAACTAGGATGGAAGTATTGAGTGCACCCATCATGTACCACAGTCCAGGGACACCGAGGTCGCGCCAGGCGCCGTTGATCTCTCCCTCGGCGTTGAGGCCCCAAATCGCCTTGCACTTGTCCCCAACGGTGTCTCCACATATCTTGCGCACACCGTTGCGCGCGTCGCCGAGACTGTGATAAAACCTGCATTAGCCACTTACGTTTGAGGCAAGAAATTTTGTCATACCCGGTGGCGAACACAACCACGTCCACAGGAAGCTCGCTCCCATTTTCAAAGCGGAGCCCCGTCTTTGTGAACTCAGCGATTTGGCTGTCATTCTTGAGTTGAATCTTCCCGTCAATAATCATTTGACTAGCGCCGACATCTAAATATTCAGAGTGAGTTGCATAGCCAAGATGTGAATAAGATCCAACTACAGCTCACCAATGTAATACCCGCCAGCACGGTCCCAGGCCGAGAGTGCAAAACCCGCATCCAGAGTTCCCATGTTAAGTTTGAATCCACATTTTTTCAAACCATCAAGGAGCTCCCTGTAACAGTTGAACCCCGTTAGATATCGTGGGGGGAGTTCGAGCAGAAAGAGGATCCAACACACCTGTCATCTTCCGCAATTTTGCGCACCTGCCGCTGGTTGAGCCCGATAGCCATGATGTGCGGGAAGGATGCGGTAAACCGGTCGGCGAGGTCCGTGGGCGGTCCACCCTCCCAATAAAGGCCTCCCATTATATGCTTCCATCCGTTCTTGGTCGTCATCACGTAGGTCGAGCTGCGTTGGTACATCGTTACGTCTAAATCATCGGTGAGTGAATTGCGACGAAGATGGAACGATGTAGATGCGCACCGACACCGTGTTCGTAATAATCCACGGCTATATCATGTGCTAGTTGGAAGCAAAGTAACTTCAATCCTCAGTCAGCGGGAGAAGGAATCGGAACGTACCTGAGGTACATGCTCCGATAATCACAACCTTCTTGCCCGCGTGGTCCGTCGCGCGTTTATGCTGGGTGGAATGTAAGATTTGACCATTGAATTTTTTGAAGACGTCCTGTAAATTAACGTATGTAGGTCTTTGGGTAAAGCACGACATATGGTGCTCACCATGCCTGGGTATGAGGGAAGCTTGCCCTCACCAGCGCCAATGCCTGTCGCGAAGACTAGGTGTTTAACTTTGAAGATGCGTTCCTTGCCAGCATGTTTCACAACGACATCCCACCCAGAGGAAGTCCCCGGTCGCGCGCTGACCACAGTGGAGGACGTCCACACGTCTAGCTCCATTGACTCGGCATAGTTCTCAAGCCAATTCCCGAGCTATACCGCGTGAGTCGTTTATCCCTCTTCGAACAGGCTTTCCCACCTTCAACGCCGGAGTGTAAACCGGCCAGGTATCCGGGAACGGCATATACGGAAGGTGGTCGTACCACACGGGGTCGTGAAGACACAGAGCTTCGTATCGACTGCGCCAGTTGTCTCCGATCCTGATATTCTGCTCGATTACCAGCGTACGTACATCAAGATACTTGAGGCGCGCAGCCAGGTCTAAGCCGCTATGTCCACCGCCGATGATAAGGACGACGGGATCTTCGTCTTCGAAAGAGAGCGAGTGCTGGCGGGTTTGTTCCCATTTTCCGTGATTGGGTGCAGGATTGCGTAAACCCCGAATCTTCTCTGGGAAGCCCTTGAGATCTTCGAGGTTGGTGTACATGCAGTGGGCTTTCCAAGAACCAGTAGCTTGAGGTACGATTCGCACGATGCCCGACCCGAAGCCAATATCGGTCTGGAAATCGAAAACGATGCTGATCCAAGCGATGTCTGGGTATGGCTGCTGCAGCGCGGGGGACTTGTCCCGCATCCGGAGGTTCGACAACCGGGCAAAGACTAGGCGGTCGGTGAGAAATTTCTGAATCGCACCGGCTCCATGGAAGGAACGAAAGTCCCAGGTGAGAACAAGCATGTCGCGCCTAACATATTGAGTTGGAACTTCACTGAAGAGGATCGGGTCTATTCACCAGTGAGACTCGTTGATGAACAACGATACGATGCCATCGACATCGTTACTGGAAACACAGGCGACAAAGGATTCCATCCAGGCCGCGGCAGCCTTGCCAACATCGAGGCCCTGAATATCGAGGCCCTGTAGCCCGAGGCTGTCCAGAGTGGGTAAATTGGGGGCCTTGAGCATGGTGTGGTCGGTGTGGGGTGGAAGAAGGTTAGCCCTCTAAATATGGCGCGTGCTCACACTAGTCATACCCAGCTGACTTATTGGCGGACCTGGGAAGAATTGAGTTTTGAACCCGTGATCGCGTGACCCTCGGCGCGTCGCGAACACTGAGACGGAACACAGCACAATAGAGCGTCAGCCATTCACTAAGATTACATCCGCTCCCAAGTATCGGGAATCAAGGCATTATTGAGGACACTACGACTTCGATTAGTTGTAGGTGCCACGGTATGGAACGCGTATGCAGGTCTAGAGTGCTCACAACAGGACAAAAATAACCAAAAAAATAACTGTCCAAAAACTGTCATAGAACTACGGCCGCCGAACGTCCGGCTTCAGCGGCCTCATATTGTATGCCGCCAGGAGATGGCGTTCGACGGGTATTTTCAAACCCATCTGAATCAGTATATTCAAGGGCAATTTGAGCGCTAGAGGATCTCCTCGTATCGTCTGCTATACAGTCAGTGCGAGTCGTGGTGGAAATGCCGTGGACATACCAACACCAAGGAGGTCTTCGAGGGCCCGCAACATTTCGAGCCTCCCATCCTTCCACAAGAGATCTTCAGTCACTACACGCCGTATTTCGAGCAAATCTCTGAGCAGATCCTGTGACTGAGGGGCGGCCAGGTCGACATGAGATTTAACCGCCTGAAGAAGCGCGCGCAAAAGTGGACGGGCAAAGAACACGAATCCGGACGGCGGACGAGAGCGGATACTCGGCGTGTGAAGGAGACAGAGCGTACAGAGGCGAGCGAGTGGTTCATGGGCCGTGAATCCGTCGAGCGTCAGACACCGTTCGGCCAGCGTAGAAACCATGCGGGGAACCATCATATATTCGCGATGACCCAGCAGCTGAAGCCGTTCTGTGCGCTGAACGATCTCTACGTGAGTTTGAGCGGCAACTATGACCTGAGTCGCCGGATGGAGACGGAGCAGCCAGGATACGAGGATGCGGAAGAGACTGTGCGCGGGGTGGGGTAGATGCCTGTGCGTGGGTGCAAAATATCATTTTCGTTTCCAATGCAAAATGGGTACAACGTACAGGAGTGAGGCGAGGACATTGCGAGCATTGACTACGACAATCAGCGGGCTCGAATTTTGGCCTATGGCCAAGGTTGGGCTTGAGAACAGTTCGTCGACGAGCGACGCCTCGGCCGCCTCTTGGTCGCGGATGTCCAGAGCTGCAAGTTCTTGTTTGAGTCTTGCTTCGAGGACTTCGAAGATAAATGCAAGGATGTCGGATAGTTCGTCTGGAATTAAATATTTCCATGACCAGTGTTCCGAACCGATGAAAACGATCGCAGGGGGATATGTTGCGATATGGCTGCCGGAGTGGGCAACGATTGCCATCGCCCGAAGGAAGACCGAGTCCCACAAATCAGCAAAGGACGCCTCAGAAACTGCGCGTCTGGCTGCATGCGACAAACTCGGCAGCAGACGACGAATGTCATTCTGGGAGTAGCGCAGCGGGTCTAGAATACATGGAAATGATCAATAGATGGCCCGCCAATTCGTCAAGGAACAGCTTACGAGCACGTCCATTGGAAGCGATATCAACTATGACCTGCGCGGCCGTACGATGACTCCGGATACTGGCCTCTGGTGAAAGCAGATGCAGTAAGGTTCCACATTCCTGCGGCAGGAGGTCAACCGGGAGCCTTCGAAAGTGCCGTTTGAAAAAGCGATGCGATGGGGAGTGATAGTTTGTTCTCTGTGCGATGACATTGAAGAGAGCCGCAGCAGCTTCATCGAGAATGTCATCGTCCCGCGTTGCTTGAACGACTTCGTGGTAGGTGTCCGTCGCCTCCGGCGACAATGGTTGGGCCGAGTTTATCGGTGGTGCTCGACGGGGGGCGGCTTCAGTTCCGAGAGCAGTGGTGGTTATCATGTGGAGTCGAAGGAAGAAAGGTGTTACGTTCTGAACGACCGAAACGTTCAGCAGATGCGCTAATCGAGATTGGAAGGGAGATATCGTGGGCCTCAGGCTCCCGTCAATGAGCGTGAAGCCCATCCCTGCCGCGACGGCGGCCACAAAGGCGACAGCAAGACCGGATGTAACCAGGATCGAGACCGGAGGAGACGGTATTTGCAGCGAAACTGAGAAGATCGAGTCCACTAGTCCAACGATAAAGAGGAAGACGGGAACAGCCAGCATTTGTGGTAGAGACTCGATGGCCGGGCCCAAGAGCTGCTCCGCCGACTTCCATCGTGCTCTGATATCAGTCAACCGCTCAACTGCCTTGTTATGATGAGACCAGGAAACCAGGTTGAGAAACCCTCGGCACGAAATGGCGAGCACTCCAATTGAAAGCTGATAATGGTAAATGTTAGCCGTAGGCATCTGGGCGAGAGCAAATTGAAATACGCTGATAATGAGGGAGAGAGTCAGATAAACATTGAACCTCACATCGCTTGCGGCGGGAACGAAGATGGAAGGCGGGGCCAGGTCTGAGTGGGTCAAATTTGAGCCCACAATTGTCACCAAAATATTGGTGATATTCGATAATATTTCGTTGGTTCTTGCGATTTCGTCCTGCTTGAGTGTCAGAAGCGAGGGCACAATGAAGGCAGTGACGATGGCCGAAAAAAGGCCCAGAAAAACAAGAAGCGCATCTAGGCCTGAGCGCCATCCTTCAGCCTTTGGTTGGATTGTATCGGCAAGGGTTGAACGAAGCAACGCGTTCCATGCGCTACTGCTAGTCGCAGGAACCTCGACCGCCATTGGTTGTCGTTCTTTCCATTGGTTGTTGCGTCGAAGGAGAGCATTTTGTTCTTCAACTAGGGACGAAAGCCTGAGGATGCTGTTCCTGCAGGGCGATGAATCGTTGTACTTTTTTTTGACAGAAAAGGCGGCCATTACGTTAAAATGGTCGTTTCGTCCACCTCTTCAGACTCCGAGGAGTGGCGACGGTCCACAGTAGTGCTAAGATTACTCATAACCAGTGAGTGCCCAGACGCTTGCGGTTGAGGGCAGTCCAGTCAACACTGACAACAGCGGTCGAGATCAGCTTGAAAAACCACCCTCGGGAAATGATCGGCGCCGTTGATCGCCGATACGTCCAAATGATAGGGGCCCAGGGCAAGTTCTGAATTTCAAGATTGATGCCTCGGTTACTCGGGACGAACGACTTATAAAGAGCATTGCGAGAGGCAAGCGAATTTGGACCTAAGTTTTATGCAAGAACAACGCAGAACAAATAACATTACTTCCGGTCTCCCTTCTTTCCAGTGTTCGCCCAAGGGTCCAAGGCCTTGGGGTCCCAAGGCCTTGACTAGGCCTTGGCAAGGGCTTGGAAAAATCTCGCCGGACACTCCGACCTTGGTTAAGGCCTTGGTTATTTTATTATAATTTTGTTCTGGCCGAAAATTGGCCGCCGCAGGCTTTTTCACAGAGGAGACCTCGAATTTTGAAGTTTTTGCATGCCTAGCAGTGCATATGTATACCGTCTTGCCGCTCCTTGGGCCTTGGGAGCTGGTAACCTTGTAGTTTCTTGTTTAGTAAATTATAAGGGGGAAATTGGATGGCGTACATTCACTGATAGGACTCTCTGAGAGTGCAGGCGGGCCCTGTTCCTCCGTTTTAAATTTCTTTTGGGCTACCGCTGAATGCGTGGGAAATTTTTACCAAGGCCTTGGAGGTGCCCTTGACTCAAGGCCTTGGGCTTAACAAGGCCTTGGTATCCGCCAGCCCCGACCCCAAGGCCTTGAGGACGATCACTGCTTCTTTCGCCTGCACCCTTCAGTTATCCACGATGTATTTCGATCTCTTCATCTCATCCTTAATTTTGGGGTCAACTTTCGTGGGTCGCGACTGTGCCGCTGGTAAATTGCCAAGCCACACACACTTAGATGAACAGATATTTAGAAATCTATAGCGGTCTTGAACTGCGGGAG
Organism: Mycena alexandri; assembly: GCA_029233265.1. NCBI lineage: Eukaryota > Fungi > Basidiomycota > Agaricomycetes > Agaricales > Mycenaceae > Mycena > Mycena alexandri. The sequence goes on from JARJCM010000187.1 coordinate 63,215, forward strand.
CAGCTGAAGTTGCGCTCGCCCAAGTTCCCACGTAACGTTGAAGCGCGAGTCCATCCGAACTGAGCGAGGCGTTGAAGTTGCACCCCCGACCCAAGTTCCCGCGCGACACATACTGTACTATTTCGACCAAGTGTTCGCGTCACGCATCACACCCCATTTTGTATGATGTGTGCAAAAATCACCATAAACCGAAAGAAAATTTATCGGCTATCTCGGGCACCGAAAATTTCCAACTTTGTGAACACTTGGTCGAAATAGTACAGTAATCGGCCAAGATGTTTTAGTGGGAAATTCGGCGGGATGGTGAGGTGCATTGGAAATAGAAAGACACAACGAACCTCATGAATAACTGTCTTTAATCCAGGATAGGTGTTTGGGCGGAGGTCAAAAAAGAAAATACATGATTTTCCTTTGGTTGAATTTGAAAACAAAGTATGGGATTGTGTTCAACCGAATTGCGGCGCTTGCACCGAATTGCACCCGCATGGACTTCACTTCGGTCAATCATCAATCAACGCGTTACGTTGAACGTCGACCATTGATCAGCATCTTGATCTGGCAGTCGGATTCAGTTCTTTATTTTTTGCGCCAGCATGTCCCTCACCCCCACGCAGCCCACCGGGAGAACTACTGCAGAGAATCTACCCATCCACGGAGGAGGCATATATGGAGTGGCTTTTGGTTCATTTGGGGCGTTACTGCTTGTCGTGTTCATCGTGGGACTTCTCCGCCAGTCTATACGAAAGCGTAGGAAGACTCAGGGGGCCTCGATGCATCCTACAGGTTTGTCGACTAAATCGCCTGGTGACTGCGCTTAAAGGTGTCCATTCAGCTACCGAGATATCTCAACTGCCCACCTCTACCACAGAAAATTTACCGCGGCTGTTGCCATTGCCCAGCCAGTTGTTCGAGCACCAGATATTGAGCGGGGGGGTATAATAGTCGAACCACAAAATTGAAGGAAGCACATGGTCAGAATTTGCTTAAACTGACGACCCTTCCGTAGCTATTTCATGCCATCTCCGGCGACTATAGATATGCTATGCTCCTCGGCATCTTGAAACTTGCCCACAACGATGACGTCCGGTATCTCTTCGATCGCGCCTTGGAGCACCTTATGCTAGAGTACCCAACCTCCCTCAACGCCTTTTTGAACCAGCGCCGACTCAGTTCATCGATCACTGATGGCACAATGCACTCGGAGGTGACCGAGATCGGCGCGCTGTTGGTCCTTGCTGGGGCGTACTACTTATTCGATGAGTGTCCTAGGCGTGGAATCTCTTCTCCCGGAGGACGAGTACCAGTGCCATTTGACGGAGGGCAACGGAGGACATGCCTTATTGCGCAAGCTGCATTCGTCTCGGGGATGCTGTTCGTCCGCGGGTTCGTGCGGCAGGCACCACCTGCCACCTGCTCGCAGCAAGTCGTCGAGTCGGCCGCGAAGCGAGCCTGATCATGAATTTTCTACTCAACTCCATCGCGGCCGGGGAAATCCGGGTCTTGGCTTGGCGGACCGATAGGGATTGGCGCTCAGCGCTGGGCGCATGTGTGTGCTGCTTGCACTTCCGATGCAAAGGAGAAGTATGCGCGCGGCCGCCAGAAGTTTTGGAAGGACTTTCCTCACATCAGGAAAAAACCGCTAGACCATGTAGCGCAACATACCTAGGATAGCTGGGATAGCAGCGTAGCTTGACCCCTGTTCTGTAGCGACAAATAGCAGAAGTGATCGGCTATGGATTGCTATTTTAGTTCACCATAGTCAGGCACATTACGTCAATAGCCTCCCATAGTGCCGTAGCAGCGTAGTCTCGGTAGCGGTTTGTAGTGCTCTGGAGCGCATTTGACTTAGGTATAAGCTATGAAGAAGCTCGGAAGGAGGGCATGAATAGAATAAATAGGCATATGAAAAGGACACATTGTAATAATAATCTAGTCGGAGCGCTCCCCATTTTCCCCGTCGCTCTCGGTCTCCTCGTCCTCCTGGAACTCAAGAAGAGCAGCATCGATGGCGGCCCTGGAGAGCGCGGAGGTGGACACAACGGGTCCGATGGGCTGTGCACCGGAGTGGTGACTAGGGATGGGAATCAGTGAAGTCGCGAGGAATAGTGAAAACAGAGGACGCACCGGCCGATGTTGTGGATGCGGGTCAGAATGTTGCCCATGATATCAGCGGACCTATCCTTGGTTTGCTTCTCAAAGTCGTTGAGGCACTTGAGGTGCTCCTCGTAGACCGAGCGGTAATCCGCCGCGGTGAATGGGACTTCGGTCCGGATTCCTGTCGCCCACTCATCAATGGCACATTCGATCTGCAAATAAGGTTAGACCTAAAAAATATCTTGCAATATGAACTTACTGCTGTCAAGACAAGCGCGAATGCGGGCTTGGGGAAGACTGGACCGAACACCTCGGGGTGGGTGGCGCCTTCGTCGCGACGGTTATTAAACCACATTACGTTGACGGACTTTTGAATAATCTTCGCCTTGTATAGGCCCTTGCGCTCGGCGACGCTGGTGGGATTTTCCTAATCAAGGTGAGAAACATACATACAGAATGATATGAGCGTACGTTGTAACAAAATCCGAGTCCATCCTTGAGCTCCTCTGCAATCTGCCGGTTCTTATGGACATGCTTCTTGTTTTGGCCACTCTCAAAACCGAATACAATCTCGACGAGGGCGCGGACCTTCGTCTTGAGCTCACCCCGCATTTGAGATCCGCGTCGAAGAATCTAACATGTCATCAGAAGAAATCCGATGGCGGCGGGATAAGCTTACCATTTTCGCGATGTCGGGGGTCATCCGCATGTTAACCTTCAATTCCTCGCACGCCTTGCCCCAGGACAGCGTAAGTATCTCCTGCTCTGTCAGATGCTCGGCAAAGGGGTCTGTCGTCGCGAGAAGGCAGCGAAACTAAGTGTTGGCAATACTGACCAACTCCTGGGTGATGTCGTCGTAGTCCTTCGCGCGGGAGCGGCCTTGATGATCATTCAGCTTTTGGGCTTGGGTCTCCCTGAGGTCGTCCGCCGGAGAGCGAGCACGTTTGTTGCCCGTTATAGGTGAGCTGGATCGGCTACGGCTGGGACTGAGCTGGTGGCGCTGGACAGGTCGGGAGTGGCGAGGCTGCTGGGCAGGCCAGCGGGAGCGACTATGGCTATAACTGAGCCGGCGGGGAAGAGCAGGTCGGGAGCGACGAGGCTGAATATCGGACTGGTGCTCGTTGAGACCGTGACGGCCGAGGCGGTGAGCTGGCCGGGAGCTGCGAGAGTGGTTGAGGTCGGGCTCATGTTGCTGGTTATCGGAAGTGTGGTGGTGGAGGTTAAGATGCAGCCGTTCAGGGAGTACGTTCCCGTTAATCGACTGTGGAGCGGTGAGAAGCGGGTCAGAAGTGACGACGTATAGATGACGTACCCGGGGGCGCGGTGCCTCAGCACCAATAACGGGGCCGGGAGCGACGAACGATTCCTGCCAGTTGTTGAAGGTGTGCGAGGTGAGCCCATGTCCGCTGCGGCGAGGGCTACTGGTACGGGGGACACCGTGGCGGCTGGTACTAGGAGTCGGATCCTGGCGGGCGATCTTAAATGGATCAGTAGTGGCAATTTCTAACGCGAGAAAGAAAGGACTTGTACTTACGATGTAGCGCAGGTCCTGGCTGGGCTCGTGGGTCCTCCCGCGCTGAGTACGGCTGGCGGCTGCGGCTTGCTCGATCGCCGCGGCACGAGGCTGGATGCTCGGCACACGACTGTCCCGCTGCTGAAGGACCTTAGGCTTCTTCGTCGGGAGCTGCACCTCGCGCGAGGTAAACTGTAGGAGTGCGGGGTTAGCAACTATCCAGTGTAGACTCACAAAAAATAAGACGTACAACGGTATCCTCAAGAGGTTCAGGGTCCTCCTGCTGCTGGCGCTGCTTCTTTGCAGCCTTGGAAGCCTTTGCAATCTTGCGGGCCTGGGCTTCTTCCTCGTCCTCGACTGCGACAAAGTGTCAATGTCACGAAGATCAATGAAATCTAAATACTCACGGTGCTGAGCCTGCTTGGCACTGGCGCGGCGGACCCTGGTGCTGCGGACAGGCTGCTCGTCGTCGTCCTCGCTGTCGGATTCAGAGCGGAGGCCAGGCATATCCTCGTCGTCATCTGGACAATTATCAGTCCCCGAGGATATTGAAGAGAAAGAACGCACCTTGGGCAGCTGCGGCTTGCACATATTCAGCGTCATTGTCCTCGTTATCGTCGTCCTTATCCCCAGGAGCATCTAGAGTAAATGTCAGTATCAGGTGGCCCATAAGAAATCGGAGACCTACAAGCAGCATTGTCTTCCTCATCGTTGTCTGATAAGATGTCGAGGTGAGCAAAGAGGAGCGGGAGTGGGCGGAGAGGGGTACCATCATGGTCCTTGACCTGACTCTGGGTGGAACGGTGATGACGAGAGGCACGGACTATGGTAGAGGACGATGAGCACGACTCCTGTAAGCATCATGTAAGGTAAGTTACATACCTGGCTCGTTCTCTTTACCATCGTCACGACTGGCGCGGGTGTTCCTGGCGGCGTTGACAGTTATTGACGACTTGGCGACAGGACGAACAACTTTGGATTGGACGGCGGGCATATTGAGCGATAAGAGGGCGGGTTTGGCTGCGTTGGCTGCTGTAAATAGTAGAGTGGGTTAGGGGGAACTCACAATAAATGAAAGTCGCGACAGCCGCTCTTTATAGTGGCGCGTGTGTTTGGTTCTTGTCAACGAACATGGTTGTTGTTGAGGAGGATGTACGCGTTGTTTGGAGTATAAACAAAGAGCACTAGATAAGAGTGGAGCGGGGCCGCGCGTGCGCCCGCCGATCGCTGAAACACGTTGCTTCAGAGTCAGCTGCGCTACGTGATAATTAAATAAGAAAATATTCACCTTGTAAGACAACGGCTTCCTGCTCAGTCCGCCATGTCCCATCGCTGCCCGTACTGCCAGTCCTCACAGCCTACCAGGCTCGCCATCAACCGCCACATCTCTAGAAAAGCGGCATGTCAGGAGAAATGGCGCGAAAGTCTTGGCGTTGTCGTTACCGTCAAACGGGATGAGAGTGAGCCGCCAGAAGAGCCTCCTCAAGCTCCGGACAGCGACCCAGGGACTCCTCCACGAGCGCCATCCCCAGCGTTCTTCAGCCGCGAAGTCCCCGACGAAGACGAGGATGACGATCAAGGTGACGACTTCATTCCGGACCGGCGCAATTTGTCGCCAGAGCCAGAACTGGGGACCGGCACCGCCCTTGATCCCGGTGGCAGCTTTGGCGTTGTTTGTCCCCCTTGTAAAGTTGATTTTTGATGTTCCTTCGTGTTCTGGCAGCCACGCACATCGCACCACCTAACTTTTGCGGAGAAAAGCACTATATTTCGCCTAGGGCATCCGGCCCTGAAAGAAAATGCGGGAAAAATTTGCAAATTCTTCTATTACTCCATGTATGTCCGGCGGAAATATTCACTCAAACCGTGCTCGAGGTACAAAAATCTGGAAAACCTGCTGAGGTAGTTTGGGAAGGTATGTATCGTAATTTTAGCACTTGGATCCTGGGAAAAAAATGATTATAGCGCCCCAAACCCACTATCTTTGCACCACATATTCCCATGCTAGTGTGGGTCTTGTATCAGGCGCAAAACTCAATATGAGGGTCTCGGAGCTCTCTATGAACCCATTAGCTTGAAATGCATCCTGAAAAATTCACTCAACGGTGCGCCCATCCTGATTCTGGTTGAACCGGCGATGTGTCACATGTGTGACAACGTCACTGTTCAAGCCGCCTCCCTCGTTGGGGAGCTCATCCCCATTCTGCATTTGAAAATGGGCTCCTGAGGTTTTAGGGTAAGTAGGGCCTCTTCTCTGACGAAGAAACTGATATTTTTGCCCCTGAGTTGGCACATGAACAATTTCTTGATGCCGCCACCGCAAAAACGCTTCATGCCCTTCCAAGTCCAAGGAATCACTTGGATGTCGCCGAACATATGATCTAGGGCGCAATTCTGCATAGAAACCCCGAAGCCGATTTGGAAGGCGGCCCCTCATTACTCCGGAACCACCTATATTCCTGCTCAAACCTTACCTACTGGAGAAGGTAAGCAAGAATACAGAAATCTGGTCCGATACTTCTGTTTTGATGCTAACTTCATTCTCAGTCTTCCGTTGTCGCGAAGGGATAACGTACTCACAGAAAGTGCTGAAGCATTTTTAAACTTCCAGTCGCAGTCACACACGTCACATTTCCTGTTTTCTGGGGTATTCAATCCCAGTTCGACAGCCTTGAAGGTCCAGAGACCTCTCCTGGCTCATGCATATTTTCTGCGCTCAAACCACGTTTATTGACATTTATCTTTGCAGCAAATCAAAATTTTCTGTCCGTTTCAACGGTTCGAAACAGAAATGTTATAACTTTCGGGCGGTTGCCTGGATCTTTTTGACCTGTAGTGAAAATATCTTCAGAAATGGACCCTAAACAAGGCTACGAAGCGCAACCTTTAAAATGTGTGGTAACGCCCGCGATATTCACACCTCGCTCACAGAATTGGGGACCAGTTTGTCTATTTAGCAAATAAAATGAATTTCTCTTCATAGACCTATTTTAAAGCCAATTCGGTTGTAGACTGCTGATTCACTTTTTTATTTGAGGTCCCCTGCAAAGAGCTATAAACGGTGCAAAGCTGGAACCGCCCGCCCCTGCGAACCAAACACGGACAAAGCTGCCACCGGGATCAAGGGCGGTGCCGGTCCCCACCAGAACCTGCAGATCAAGAACCTCGCTCTCGGCGAGCTACTGTCGAGGAGGTTCTCGACGAGGACGACCCCCACAATTTCAAGCGCTTTTTCGAGTCCTTCCCCGGTGCAGAGCGCTTTCCTGGGTTCGAAAAATTCACCGGCCCTAGTGCGGAAACTCTTGGGGAGGGTCAGACCATCTTTGAGAAGATGCATAGCGAGCAGACAAACCTAGGACTTGACCCCCATGCCCCGTTCTTGGATTCGGAGGAGTGGGACCTCGCACGCTGGCTATCAAAGAATGTCAGCCAGACGGCGACAGATGAGTATCTCAAGTTACCCATTGTGAGTGGGATGCGCAGATATTACTTGACGAAAGCTCACCTTCTTGCACAGACTCAGCGCCGTACACATGTATCGTACCACAATAACTATGGGTACTTGCAAAAGGTCGACCAGCTTCCCACGGGGCCGGGCTGGAAGTGCGAGATTGTGACGGCGGCGGGAAACCAGCTGGATGAGAACGATGACATGATGACAGAGGATCTCGAGCTATGGAAGCGGGATCCTGTTGAATGTATCCGGGAGTTAATGGGGAATCCTTTGTTTCATGATTACATGGCATACGTACCCGAACGCGTTTACGGCGATGAGGCGGGATCAGAGTCGAGCCGGATAATCGATGAGATGTGGACAGCAAACTGGTGGTGGGAGTTGCAGGTTTGTCGCTACAAGCAATATTTCAATCAGCGCTGAAATGCTTCCTTTTCAGAAACGCTTACCGCCTGGTGTGGTTATTAGCCCCATAATTCTATCATCGGACAAGACCCAGCTCACGCGACACCAGGGCGACAAGACTGCCTGGCCAGTATATCTGACCATCGGGAACATTTCTAAAGACATTCGCCGTCAGCCTTTGGCGCACGCGACAGTTCTTATCGGGTACTTACCGGTCTCGAAGCTGAAATGCTTCACTGACGCCACACGCTCTCTCGCCGGGTACCGCCTCTTCCATCACTGCATGCGGTCGCTCTTGAAGCCATTGGTGGAGGCAGGCAAGACCGGTGTCGACATGGTCTGCGCCGATGGGTTCATCCGGCGCGTTCATCCGATTCTGGCCGCGTACGTCGCCGACTTTCCAGAGCAGTGCCTAGTTGCGTGCTGCAAAGAGAACCGGTGTCCGCGTTGCGTGGTCCCTGCAAAGAGCCGTGGGGACCATGTTGTATCACCGCCGCGAGATGTCGATGAGACACTGGAGTTGCTAGCTGCGCATCAGCAAGGCAAAAACCCGCCAAAGTTTGACGAAGATGGGTTACGACCTGTATACCAGCCATTCTGGGCAGACCTACCCCACACCGACATTTTCTCGTGCTTCACTCCCGACCTCCTTCACCAGCTCCACCAGGGCGTATTCAAAGACCATTTGCGCAAGTGGTGTGTAGCGCTCATTGGGGAAGATGAGTTCGATGCGCGGTTTATCGCGATGAGCAGCCATGCCGGTTTGCGCCACTTCAAGAAAGGCATCTCGTCCGTGTCGCAGTGGACAGGGACGGAGCACAAGGAGATGCAGCGCGTCTTCCTTGGTGTGATGGCCGGCGCTGTTAGCGCGGAGGTTCTCACCGTCGTCAAGTCATTGATTGACTTTATTTATTACGCACAATTCCAGTCGCACACCTCAAGGACTCTGGACGCCCTCCAAGGCTGTCTCGACACCTTCCATGCCCACAAGAAAATTCTCGTCAAGCTTGGCATCCGCGAGCACTTCAATATCCCGAAGATTCATTCGCTCCAGCACTACGTCAATGCTATCTGGGCTCTCGGCAGCGCAGATGGCTACAACACTGAGGGACCCGAGCGCCTCCACATCGATTTTGCCAAGAAGGCTTACCGCTCCTCCAACAAGCGTGATTATACTGCCCAAATGACTCTTTGGCTGCAGCGCCAGGAGGCATTTGCCCTCCGCGAGTCCTATCTCGACTGGCTCGAGAAAAAATTGTCCAGAGAATCGGCGGCTGTCGAGGACGACAACGACTCGGATGATGATGAAGCTCCCCCGTCTGCTCCCCGGGAGGAGGAAGTTACAGTCCAGCTCCCCGTGTCAAAGCTACCCACCATCGCCTATTCCATCGCAAAGTCGGCTCCATTCCCTGACGTCACCGTGGCTCAACTCGAGACTATCTACGGCGCCGTCAACTTCATTCCGGCCTTCACTGCCTTCATCAAAAAATATTTCGCTCGCTCTGCCATCACCCCTAATCGCCATGACCGTTTTGCTGTCTACAAGCAGCTCTCTCTTCAAATGGCCCGTAATCGGTATATTGCGGACAAAGTCCGCATTCGTCGCTTGCGCGCAACACCGGCTATTCGTGCAAAAGGCCGCTCTCCCGGCTCTCCGGCGCACTTTGACACGGCACTCATCATCGAGGATCCCAGCAGCTACAGTCCGTCAGCTGGCGTTGAAGGTCAGTCCTACCTCTCTCTTTAGTGCTTTCTACTTCATGCTCAATCTCCACTGCTAGGTCTTCGCGTTGCCCAAATCTGCACAATATTTACTCTTCCTCCCCAATATGGCACTTATCCGCATCCCCTGGCCTACATCGAATGGTTCACGGGCTTCAATCGGCCTGACACCACCACCGGAATGTACACGATCCGCCGCTCATCCCGCGGCCAGCGCCGCAATTCCGCCATCGTTTCTGTCGAGCACATTGTCCGCCCTTGTCATTTGATGGGTAAGTCTGGGCTCAAGATTGATCGGAAATGGACTACGGACAACGTTATCGACCAAGCTACTTACTTCCATTTTAACCCTTACATTGATGTTGATACCTTTTCTCGAGATAGACTTGGATGATTTTTATTTTATTTTTTTCGTGGTCACTTGAAGTAACGTCACACCGAGTGCGTTAAACAGAGTGTTAGACAGATGACATCATCTAACACTCCGTTTAACGCACTATGTACAGCCACCCCCTAGTGGGCAGCGGGCTCTCAGCATTTGCCCTATGTTCGTTTTCCGTGTCCTTCGGGGACCGTGAATCAGAACATAGGGAACTAGTAAGGTTGCCGGACTAAATATTTTCTCCGGCCAAAAACGACGTGAGCGGGAACCGAACGCCAGAAGTTAAACTACAAATTACTCAACCAAACGAGAGCATCTAACCACTAGACCAAGAGTACATTGAAAGTTGGTGATCTGTTAGGACAGATACCTGCATGTTGAGCTTCCACACAACTACGGTGTGCAACAAAGTTAAAGGGGTAGGATATTTAGCCCAAGATAGCTTGGAGTCGTCGTTACAGATTACTCGGTAGTTTAAGCCTAGTGCTATGATGGCTCTGTAAAGCTATGGATTTGTTGGTGTGAGCTATCAGAGCTACCGACAGCTATTTTGATCTCCATACCTAACCGACGAACTATTTCCCACAGGGTTTTTCCTGATGCAGTCCTTTGGACTTCCCCTGGTGGTACGAGCTCGGGCTAGCTCAAGGAAGTGATGATGGGGAAAGCAGAAGGGAAAATATTTGGATGCGTTGGGCATGTTTTTGAATAAACTGAGTCGAGAGGAACCAGGAATTGCAAGGAGTCAGTTTCGCATTGGTTTCGGAACAAGTTTGGGAAGCCGGCAAGTGGTGATGCGAAGGCGATGCTTGATGAAATCAACCTATCATGATCGGCCTCCTCCCATCTCGTTCACCTTTTGCTCCGCACGATCAAGCTGACTTTCGAGCAGCGCGATCTTACGGGTCAACTCCTCGATTGTTGCACGTCCCGTTTCGGCCTCTTGTTTTGCACTTTTGGAATCCAGCACGATGTGCTCCATCTTTTCAAGGGCGCCCTCCGCATGCCGAAGCCGCACCTGTAGCGACTTGATCGCATGGTCGTTATCGAGGATGGTCTGGTCGAGATTCTTGACCTTCGCCTCAGCCTTTTCGGCCCGCATACTGGCGGTCCCGACCTCGGTACGAAGTTGATTCAATTTCTATTGGTCGTTACAGTCGTCAAGTGAAGACAGGTCTCCGGTGGAATACCTCTCGAAGTCGATCCGTCATGAGGGCTTTGCGGAGGAAGAGAAGTGGGCTGCGTGGATCACGCCTGCATAGTACCCTCTCTTATGGGTGAGGCGTGGCCATCGATTGTCTCGTGGCAATACCCAAAGTTAAAATCGACAAGATTGGATTCTTCCGTGAACACCATCACGGAACGTTCTCCAGTCCGATACCGAAGTTACCAAGGGCCGCACTCGCCTCGATCAGGTTATCCTCTCACCTGCGTCACCTCGACTACACATGTACACTGCCGCGAATAATATTAAATACTTAGTGCCAGTGACCTCCGAAGTACTACTTTCAACCGTCCCAATGATGAAACGACTGGGCAGTATGAGTAATATACATGCTGCGCAATAATTATCGGTGCGCTATTTGTTTTCTAAAACCTTTCTCCTACATGTAAATCGTTTTCTAGGTCGGCATCTATCGGCATATCGGGCCATCGGATCATCGGGCTAAGCTGACGCATCACTGCGTCTCTTATACTTCCAACTCCTGTTTGAACTACTTACGTGTATGGGAAAGGGCCGACATCTCTGCCTTCCTGCATTTCCGACTTTGCCCTTCCAAACCTCGCGGAAACGAAATCCACCGAGGCCTTCAAATTCCGGAGATCGTCGATTCACTGTTCAGTCGTTTCGCAGTTGCGTGAACAAGCCAGGGAACTGGCGGCTCTTGCACTGACATGCACAGACCTCCATGATATTGCCCTGGATGCATTGTGGAGACATCAAGATACCGTCCTCAATCTGATTCGATGCATGCCTGCGGACCTCTGGGAGACCGTGTTTATCGATGGGAGAGCTACCCTGGTGAGATGTGAGAGCTAACTGGGGTTGATATATTACTCAAAATATCTCTTTTCTATCCAGAGGCCTCGCCGGGAAACTGTCGCGTCAGACTGGGACAGGTGGCTGAAATATGCCTATCGCATTAGGGCCCTCACCTGCATTGACCCTCTGGGCGGAAGCAACCCCGTCCTGAAGGATGCGTATCGAACCCTCACTCGAGAAGCTCCCGAAGATTATTTAGTTCCACGGCTGGAGCATCTTTCTTGGTGCCACCGACAGATCGCCTATTCGCCCTTCATTGATATTTTCATAAATCCACACATTAAATCCATCGATCTGGACGGCCAAGTGGATCATGGGCACCTATTTGATAGTCTGGGGCAACACTGTCCCTCACTGACTTCGGTCGTTGTTCAGGGAGTTAACGCAGCATCGTCAGAAGTCGAACGTCGTCGACTGTCGACCTTCATCTGCTCATTGACATCAGTGGAGGTGCTGGATGTCCGCACAATGGATTTTTCCATGCTGACGCATCTCGACCGACCGCCTACTCTCAAAACTCTTCGAACCAGCCTGCCCGCATCGCTATCGTTCGCTGACGTTCCTGATGGAACCATGTTCTCCCAGCTTCGTTCTACCACCATCACCCTCGCAGGAAGAACCATCCCGATATTAACTTCATTCGTGCGCACATGGAATAATCCTCAACTAAAGTCCTTCGAGCTGCTCGTCCGCGATTGTCGAGCGCTGCAGCAAATCGAAGAGCTGTACCAAGTGCTCTCAACTCACTGTTCTCACGAACACCTCGCATTCTTCAAGGTGACGCTGATTCAATGGAAACACACTACCGTTGCCGCACACCCTGGTCATTTCTTTCGGCCTCTCTTTCGCTTCACGCACCTGCGAATAGTCGAATTTCACGTACCTGCTGGGTACACATTGGACGACGCTACGATTCTCGATATGGCCACTGCATGGCCGTTTCTTGAACAACTCGCACTGGGGTCTTCGACGAGTCACTCCCCCAAGTGTACACTTTTAGGTCTCTACTTCCTTTCCCAACGCTGTCCACTCCTCGAAGCACTCGAAATCACTCTCGACGCATCGAGCGTACCACAGTTATCAGCTGATTCGGCGGGGGCGGCTCGTCAAGACAAGCTCAACTTGATACATGTCTGGTTCTCTCCCATCTCTGACGCCTCCGCTGTTGCCAAGTTCATGTTGACGCTCTTCAGGAACTTGAAAGAAATTGTGACCGAGCTCCATTATTGGTAGCATCATATAGAAAATCATAAACGCTGGATGGAGGTTAAGCGTCTGCTCACCCGAGTGGTGTAACGACCTCATACTTCACGTATGTGTTCTGTAACTTCTTCCGATGCCATAACTCTGACCATCTGCCAGGCGGTAGTCGAGAACCGCATAAACTTTTTCGAACTCGTTGATGTGGAGGTCCGAATGAAATGGTCGACAAGTGCCTTTATTTGCCGCCGCATTGGCGTAGGCTGGCTGTAGTCGGCGAATCTAGAGTGTATATTTATAATATGAACTTACATCTACTGAGCCGCAGATACGCTTTTCCCTCGGACCACCGAAGTTGGATCGACTCTGAAAAAGAAAAAAAGCCAAAAAAAGTTGGCATGTGCATGCATGGGTTTGGTATCTTTTGCGTTTGTCTTTTGAAAATCAAGTAACTTTTGCTTTGATCCCTGGTCGAGACTCGGACGAGGAATTGAGGATGTGCTGTCTATGTGCTGTACTCACATTTAATTCACCGGTTGAACTTCGCCGTTCCTTGATATCGACTGACTCGAGCTGACTCGTACAATCACGGTCTTGAGCGCCATTTGCGAAGCACCAGTAATAGGAGGAGCATGGAGATCGGCAGTATCCCGCAGGTCCACCCATTCTTGTCAATCGAGGCAGTCCGCTCTGAGTCCCGAATTTTCTTCTGACCCTGGCTTCCACGTGTACTAGAATTTCAGCGACGAATGACGACTTGATGGCGACGGGCGTTGGGCAGATGCCGCCAGAATTCCTGTCATTCGGGAAATAGGTGAGAATGATCCCTGAGAGGGTTCCAAGGGACCGTCGGGAAAAAACACACTTTCAATCTCGCTCACGATCGCCCAGACCTGGCGCCGCGATCCGATGGTCCTCGTCTTTTCGTGGCGCCGAATCAGGTCATTTCGTAAGCCTTGGCGGGCGATATTTTTAGATCGGATTTCAACGGGTCCGTGATTATTTGAGATATTTTGGTACACGCTATGGGTCAGGTTTTTTCCCCATTTCTCAAGTTGTTCCGCCTTTCGACTGTTTTCAGGCGCTGATGTCTCTAATTGTTTTGCAAGTCCGCAATTTGCAGTGCCTGAAAATAGGCTGAGCAGCGGTTACTTACAGCAGGATGTCGCCGACTAAACCGAAGGTGACGACCTCAATAGTTGTCACTGCTTGTCACCTGCGTTGCCTTTCACATCTGTTGAACAGATTCTGTTCTCAACGAGGTGACCTCGGTTGCATTGCAACTAAAGCTAACAGGGGCTAGGAAGCAATAACCGGTGTCAATCGTGGGTGGTTGGGAAGGAGGAGGTATCACATGGCGCACCAAATCTCACCAAATCATTATGGCCCAATACCGCACACCCGACGCAATGGGTTAGCCCAAGCTAGCGGACGCGGTTCCTCCCCTGCATATAAGACGGCGGGTGCACACTCTCGGGTCATTGTGCTCTTTGGTTCTGTTCGTTCATCACACTCCCGACCCGCGGTCGTTTCTTCTCCTTCGCCCCAGCAAGCTTGTCGTTGGCTAGTCCTTCGCTCCATCTCCCCGAGCACTTCAATACACGGTCCTTTTGAATAACCCAGTCCTCCGACAATCACCCTTTCTTTTCACTTAATCCACAATGTTGTTCAACGTCGCCGTTCTCCCTCTCATTGCCGCCCTCGCCGGCTCCGTCATTGCGGCACCCGCACCCGCCCGCCTGGATGGGGGTCTGATGGTACGCGCTCTTCCCCTGACCCTATACTGAGCTTAGCCGTGTATAGGTTCGGGCTACTGCCAGCAGCTCGTCGCAGAAGGCTCAGGCGACCTCCAACAGTTCGAGCAATTCGACTTCCTCCTCCAACAACAACAACAGCTCGAGCAACTCGTCTTCCTCCTCGAACAATAACAGTTCTGCGTCGTCGTCCTCGAACTCGGCAGCGGCAGCGGCGGCGGCCAAGAAGGCTGCGGCGGCGGCCAAGAAGGCCGCTGCGGCAAAGAACGAGAAGAAGGTCGCCGTCACTGTGGATGGGTTCGACGTTGCCGTCACGATCAAGCAAAACGTGCGTCTCATTTTGTCCTTCCTGTCGTTGATCCCTCATCTCGATATTATAGAACGGCAAGGGCAAGAAGGCCAAGGCTGCCGCCGGCGCCAACGGCCAGGTGCGTTTTCATTCGAGAGCGATATTCAGTTATTGACTACCACACCCAGGCCCAGCAGTCCAACTCGCAAAACAAAGTGCGTCGAGTCTCTCACCAAAGTCGCATTGCGTTCGTTTTTTTTTGACGCTTCATCCTCGCAGAACGCCGCCCAAAACAACAACGCGGCGGCCGATCCTCAGGAAGGGTTCACTGTTGAGGTCAAGGTCACGCCCAGCAAGGTAAGTAAAATATTCTCGGCATCCTCTCCTGCGTTGTGGCTATGATGGACGGTGCCGTTGCTTTCGATGCTTCCCTTTCTTGGTTTAAATTCCTTCTCGGTCGCAGCGCTGATTCTCCTTCTTCCCCAGAACGGGAACAACAACAACAACAACAACAACAATAACAACAACCAGAGCTCGAACCAGAGCTCCAGCTCGTCGAACAACAACAACTCCGGCTCGGCGAACAACAACTCTTCGAGCTCCAACAACAACTCGTCATCGGAGTCGTCAGCGTCGGAGTCCTCTGCGTCGTCCTCGACCGAGTCGAAGTCGTCCGCGACCGAGACCGCTGCTGCCAAGGCCACCGCAAAGGCATCGCGGTCCGTATGCTTGCCTTGATCCACTGTTGCAAAGTTACTCAATTCATCGTTTTCTTTCTTACAGTTCGATGCGCCGTGCCGTTCGCGTCCTCTAGGTTGTTGGGTGGAAGTAGATTGCGTAGAGGTATGGTATCTTATTCGTTATTTGGGCCTAGACCGAGCCACTAGCTATAGCTTCACCTTTTCATCGCACCCCCGTGCATCCGTGATGTATTTTGTAGACAGACCAATCACAAATCACCAAAAACATCTTTTCTTGAGGCGTCGTGGAAGATATGTCTCGCATTGTGTGAAGGTCAGCTTTCGAGCCGAGTGCTAATGCGCGGCACCGCGTCCGCGAGGTGCCGCATCACCCCGGCTTCCCTTCGGCGATCTTCGGCAACAGCTTTTTGACCCTGTGTACACTGTAGTTTCAATTCGGAGAACGCCACATATCGACCCTTGGGTATGCATCTGGGGTTTAGGCGGTTGGACTCCGCTATCCAAAAAATTGCTTTTCCTGAGTCTTATTCTTGAGCGGCGGGGATGTCTGCAGTCAAGTGAGCTTGAAAAAAAGATCCCTCTCACAAAAAGATACAACAAATTGAACAATCATCTGCGTCTTTCAGACTAAATTTGTGCAGTCAAGTGAGCTTGAAAAAAGATCCCTCTCACAAAAAGATACAACAAATTGAACAATGATTGACTCTCATCTGCGTCTTTCAGGTTCAGACTAAATTTGTTCTGGAGGTTTAACGGCCCAGCGTTCATGATATTCTAGGATGGAACCGAGGACCGCGTGCGCATT
Source organism: Mycena alexandri (assembly GCA_029233265.1). Lineage (NCBI taxonomy): Eukaryota > Fungi > Basidiomycota > Agaricomycetes > Agaricales > Mycenaceae > Mycena > Mycena alexandri. The sequence continues at coordinate 79,578 of JARJCM010000187.1, forward strand.
TAAACAGCCCTCAATAAAAGCGCACACTTTCCGGCACTCTATCCTTCCCTTTCTGGATTTCGCCTGTCGTCAATGGGACTTCGAATTGGTTCAATTGAATTCTCGACCAAGGCCCGCGGACGGCGATGGTACCGGACACATGGGCACAGGGCAACGACCGATCAGCAGCGAGGGATTTGTGCGTAACGAGACCTACTTATAATTACTGCCAGGGGCGAGAGCCTAGAGGTGATTTGAATTGCCCCCGAGGAAGTAAGTTGATCACAGCGTTTGTTGCCTGGGCGATGACGAGAAAACAACACGCAATTCATTCATTTCCGGTTTTGTGGGTAACGGGATTGGTGGGCTCATGGAATTCGCGGGTAGGTAGGTGGGTACTTAGGTACGGGAGTTGTGTCCCACCGGGGTTGTGTTAGTTTCGCCGGCGGTGTCCGGGTTCGCCGGCGGACTTTTGTATCTCTTTCTGTTCCGTGTTGGATCCGCGCCATGTGTAGCTCTGGCGCGTCAGGATGAACAGGTCGGACTGAGTGGTGTCGTCAACAACATGGAGCCTTTTCTCTTGGATGTGGCCCACCATCCACGCAATTTGCACGGTTTAAAAGATTTAACCATAGCTTTCTGCGGCGTTGCCCGCTCACTCGGGTAATGCGGTTCAAGATTGAGGCTTCCTGGAAGTTTCAACTATATTCTCGAACCCCTTTGCATTGGGCGGCCGAATTTAATATTTCTCGGAAATATTCGGGATCACGGAATTGAACGGATCACGATCAACCATTCGGCGGGCGCTTCGCATTTTGACGTCAAACCACGTCTGTCCGACTTTGCCACTCCAAGGCAGTTCGAATTCTAGACCGGAAGTTGAACTTGAAAGTGAGTAAGTCTTTGCAACAGCACATCTTCTGGTGAACTGACTTTACAAGGCGTGTTACTTAGAAAATCCCTAGTCTTGTATTCGAGAATCGAAACTAAAGACCCGCCCGGGAATTCCGCTCCAGAACGCTCCTGGCATGACCCAACGACGCTCTTTCGGCCACCTACAAGTCCTCTCACCCCCCCTTTTCGTCCGCCGCTATCAACGACATTTGCGCCTCGCCACATCCAAAGTGATACAGCCCAGCGCCTCACGTCTGGCCAAACCTGCGCGCGTTGCGAGGCGAACTTCTCTTTAATACCGAGGTTCAATATGTACGGGTTAGATCTGCACAAGATCTGCACACTGTAGGCTCTGCGATGGCACTCGTAGTTGGGCGCCTTGCTCAGTCCGCTCAGTCTCACTGCCAGCAATTGCTCAAGGAATCTGCTTGATACCATGATTCGTCTCCGTCATCTTCCCCTTCCCCCGCTCTTCGCCCACCAGCACATCCGTCCATTATTCCAGGTCACGCCGTCCGACTCTGTGGCTCGCACTAGCATTAAAGTTCTCGAGCTCATGTACCAGCAGCTGCACTTTATCCGCCTGTAGCCGCTAGTGTCGGGTCTATTCTCTCTGGCGGGCATAGTTTTTTGGATGCCGCTCCAATGGTCCGCTGCACCTAATATTTCGAGTACCTGCTGGGAGCGCCGTTTCGCTTGACCGGGACGCACAGCCTTCCGCCACCAAGTATGCTTTCCCTTCGTCCTCAACCCTCTACCGTTGCTTAAATGTTTCGTCTCACCCAGCGCGCACTGCTCCTATTGGCCATACATCTTTGTCTAGGCGGCCGCTTGCCCCCGCGCTCATAACCACCTCGGACCTTGCACCATCTCATCCCATAACCGCCCACAAAAGCCGCCGGGAACGGTGGACCTGTCGCTCCCGCACCACGCCGCCCCTCGTAGATACGGGCGGCGTTCTCCCAACCTTCTATTTTCTGGATCCCTCCTTCCATCCTTGCCTCAGTGCTGTAGACTCCGGAGCCGAGCGTCGACATTGCGCTCTGGGAATATATACCACGTCCCACCCGGCGACCGCGACCTCAATTTGCTTTGCTGTGAGTTTGGTGATTGACGGTGATTGAGGTACGTCTTCCCATCTTGCCGCTAGCGCGCTGCTTATGTCCATCTCATGCAGCGCTGCTCTGCCAGCCGGCACAAAATTTGGGCGCCACGGAGACCCTTCTACGCCCGTTATTCCGCGCATGCGGTGCGGTGGGGTCGATGACAACCAGACGGCCACCAATGTAATGACGAGTAGGCGTTAGCACCGACGACTGTACAAGACGCATCTTCGGCGCGTGTTCTCTCCCTCGCCTTTCCCTGTCGCTTATCGCTCCTGCAGCACCCCCAAATCCGAAACGCAGAGCCGCGTCCTTGCAGACGCCTGCCCATCCGGAGCCTTAGCCAAGGCATTTCATCCACAGGCTTGAGGCGCGGGCGACCATCGTGCGTCTTCCGCCAACAGGAAGTATGACAACCTCCGGGCGTCTCGATCGCGCAAAGCCCACACTGGCGCATTAGGACCCTCTCCGCGATTGCCCACTCGTGGGCCCATCCGCCTGGGGCGACACTAGAGCGTGTGCTGGACGTGGTATGCCGTCGCTTCGCTCCCCGCGCGCGCGGCTCGTGCGGGTGCACCTGTCGGGCGGATGGCGGTGGGCAGCTCAAGTCACCGCTGGACCTGCCCATGATTATCTACGGTTACCGTGCGCCTAGGGGCATGCAAGTATCCGCTTCGCACCTCGCAGCTCCGAATTAAAGGCTGCGCGTACATCGCGGCGCTGGCGAGTCGGCAGACATGACTGAGAATCGTCGACCTTCTCCAGCCGCCATCGGACACCAACCCCCTTCTTTGCGGACGTCGCACTCCTATGGCTAGCTGTCAGAGATACCACTTCCTCGCCACCGCCCACCCCGTCGCCCGGGCCGCAAGTATGGAGGAGAGCACCTCTCTCTGTATCTCGGTGCGTCTTCGCTGGGCCTCTTGCTTCCCCGCGACGCCATCCCTTATCCCTCTCATCCAGCCTCTCCCGCGGACGCGCTGCCGTGTCGATTGGTCCTGGATGTGGCGGCCTCATCCTCCCCGTCCGGCGCGTCGACCTTCGCGGCTCCTGTCGTAAATGTGCAACGACGGCGCGACGGGCGACCGGTTTCCACGCTCCACCTGCGTGTGGACGGTGGATTCGCAAGCTCGCCCGTCTGTACCGTGCTCGTGCTCGTCGCCGTCGGCCCTCACTGCCCGCGCAGTCGGCCCCCGCAGAAAATGTACTCCTATACCGGGGAGGAGGGTGCGGGCGCGTATCCTCCTCACCGTGTCGCCCTCTGCACCCTCTGCCGTGGCTAGCTGCGGAGCGCGTTCTCCTACCACTCTCCGCCCAACACCACCAGCTCTCCGGAGGCCGGGGGAATAACGACGGTGGGACCTGGGTCCATCAGGCGGGGGATAGCGTTGCCCGTGGAGAGTACTGGTTATGACGCGGACAGCGAGGACGCCCAGGAGATGCAATAGGGTGCTGCCGACGCGCACGTAGCGGACGCATTGGCGCCTGCGGACTGCCTCAATCGACAGGGACGGGCATTAGGCCCCCGCACCCTGCGACATCGTGGCTCTAAGCAGGGAGGGTGGCGCGTTGTCTCCGCGAGTGATGAGCTACCGTCTACGATCGTCTGAGCCGATTGTGACGACGTGCGCGCTGCGGGCTTCGTGGCCTGCTACAAGTCCCTCGCCACATCATCCGACGGGCCTCTGGCGTCACCCGCTGCTCGAACGCGGGAGACTGCGCACAGGTGACCGCGTACTAGTAGTGGGACGACTGATCTCGGAGGGACGACACGGCAGTCTGCGGAGCCGCCAGCGTGGGTGGATGATGTCCAGCGGACGGAGGTACCAGATACCCCGGTCACGGATACGACGGGAAGGACAGGGGCGGGCGCGAGCACCAGGCTCTGGGTGGGATGGTGGAACAGGTAGCGGTCTCCTTCGACGCAGCGCACACCCCGTCCGCTCGGGCGAGGAGGACATGAAACATCCACCTCATGACACATCTTGGAGTGCAGGAGCGGGAGGTGGGCTGCGAGGGGCGACTACAAGCGCAATGGCTTTTCCGGAGGAGATGGGCGGCAGCGAGTCGGGGAATGCGATGCAGGCACATCCATCCCAATAGCGCCCGTCGTGTCGTCTGAGTGTAGCTCTCGCCGTATTAATTGACCTCCAACGCACGGCGTGTGTGCGTCTATGACCACCCAATGCATATCGCCCTCCCCCCTGCTCCTTGCGTAGACATCTCCATCTTCCGCGCCCGCACGAGTTTCACCAATTCGTCCACACTACGCATTTCCTCCTCAATCGAGAAACATGCCTGCACAGTCACCTTTCAAGGGGCGCTTCAGCGGCATAGGAAGCGGGCCCCTCAAGAGATAGTAACTTACCGCCTCGCGGCGCTATCAGGCTCGTGGAAGCGTAGTTAGCCGCTTTGCTTCCGACGACGGGGTGCGCGCTAGGGTGGAGAGTTACTCGCGGCATTAACCCATTCTACGCGTTCCTAGAGCGTGTGCGTCGAGCGCTCGGGTGCTGAGGACAAACGTGACAACGCACCTCTGCCTCTAGCTTCAAGGCATTCGTTAAGCCTTCGGGCTCATCGAGATCTTACCTATGCCTTTGCGTCCTCTGGACGATGCTTCTCCTCAACGCAGGCCGGCCAGAGCCTGCGTCCTTCACTGCTGTTGCTATGAAGGCGTCTGGTCTGGGGAAGCTGAAGTGGCTGTCGAGGGCAGCCGGTTCGTACTCGTCTAGCTGAGCACCGTGCGCCCAGCTGATCACCCTGCGCCCGCGGGTACCAATTCCTGCGACACCTTAATCTTTACATACCATTTGCCCACGATTCCACATTCCGAGCTCCGTGTGTTCACTAATATCTCACATTGAACTTGTAGCGCTATTGACTGTATTCACCTCGCGTATGATCCTAATTCAAATCAGTGGGAGACCAAAACGAAGCGCTGTGGCCAATTTCTGTGTCACCCTCTTTGATTTTTTATTCCTTGGCCTCAACGTCGACTCCCACTTTCCCTCTTGACCACGGCCATGGAGATGCCCGCCCCAAAGCGCAAGAAAAACGAGCCTGACGCCCCTGGGCTCACCACCCCGACGAAATATCGACTTGCCAAGTCAGGAACAGTATAGTAGATGCGAAAGGTACTCGACGCACCGGTGCCCAGATGGAGAAGGCTCGAGTAAGTGCGGAGGCTCGGCGGTTGGCCGAACCCGTGTCGCTAAGATCGAGGACGCGCTGCATGCTCAAGATAAAGACTTTCGCTGAAACCGCACACCACCCAGCATATCCTTCCAGCCCTGTTCCCGCGCGTACTACTGCACGCATGACTTCAACACCGGAAGAGGACGTGGAGATGGGTGAGAGTTCTGCGTTTCCAGTCGTCCCCGCAGCAGACATTTAATCTTGAATAAACTCTCAGATGGCGATGTAGAAAAGTCCGGCAGCGACGACAGTGATGTGTTCGTTCCAAATCAAGGAGACAGCGGGGGGCAGGGTAATGACGATCAGGAGAAGGAATATGAGGAGGACGAGGATAAAACGCCGGGCGTTGGTGAAATCTCGGCGAACTGATGTTACCTCTGCCCACGGAACTCAAGACTGGGCCGGCACGCCCACCGTTCCTCAAAAGCGCAAGAAAGTCAGATGAGTTGGAGCATTTTTTATTCAAGTCCTAGTAACAATTCATGCTCTAGTGGCGCTTCAGCTTCTAAGGCAAAGACCGGCGGCAAAAAAGCCAAAGTTATCAAGAAAGGCAGCCAATTACCAAAGCAGGCGTTTTCGAGTGCGGGAGGATGCAAGGAAGAGGCGGAGTCGATGATCCAGTTCGGCGGCCCAGCGGTGGACGATAACGAGAACGAGAACCTGGGCGTCCGGTACCAGCAGGAAAGAAGATGGGTGTGCCGAAAGAAGTAAGTCCGCACTTCCCCTTTGAGACGCTTGCGTACCCACACCTCTCTTCTCCCCAGTCCATCCTCAAACTTGCCCCCATCCCATCCAAACCCCTCATCAAGAAAGAGCAACGTGCCAAGAAATGGACCCTCTCGCATTTACATTCACTTTGAACCTCAGAAATCCGCCACGTACTCCGAAGAATGTATATACAGCAATATTAGGCACTCGGCCATCGGTTCCTTGCGCACTTTGCAACCGGGACGTCCTACGTATTCTCTCTAGCTGTGCAGCAACTCAAGTACTCCGGCGTTCCCTACTATGCTTTTTGTTTCAACTTTCAAACTCGCTTCAACCCGTCCGATTTGGGGTCAAATACATCTCGGGCCTTCGTTACGCGCCACTGTCCCTCGAGGCTTTTCTGCTCCCTTGCTCAAGCCCAACGAAGTTTCCTGAGAATACTCGGATCACCCTATTCCCGCCTAAATGGGGAGTGCTCTTCCATGCTCGAGTGCCTTGGGAACACTCGGATCACCGTAAGACGGCGTTTATATGTCTAACACGGGCAGTGCCAGTGCCACTGGTATTCGCTTGTTGGAAGTAATTGCGGAATATAAATGGCTCGCACCCTCGCCGTCTCAGTGGCATCTCCTTTCCATGTATCGCACCCCGTCTCATTCCAAAAATCCAACCGAAGCAGGCAATATCGACAACGCACGCTTCGGATTGAACGAGGGATCCCAGAACCCTCTTCTTGAATCACCTCCCTCGACCCTTCTCGAAAAGGCGGGAAAAGGTATCGGCTCTTCCTATCACCTTCGCAACATACATGCTTCTGACTGTGCTTCGACCGTAGTTCCACCCAAACCGTGGTTTCAATTGCCTAACGCTCTCCGCCTGTTGTCCTTCGCGCTACATTCATTGTTAATCGCCATTCATGTCGGCTTGTTGATCGTGTGGTCAAATAGCTTAGAACATCGAGTCGTCTTTTCCCTCGACCGCCAGCGGACAGTTTCCTTCGTCATAACGGCGGTTACGACCACGTTTGGAACAGTAGGCTCCTTTTGCGCCCTGAAATTCATGTCTGAATTCACATCGTAGATTTACTCGGCGTTGCTCGTTTTCGTGACGCAGACACTCTCTACACGACGGAGTCTACAGATGAGTCAAACAGTGACCGCCATCCATGACAGTGCGGCTGCGTGGACTGGCATAGGCTCCGCAGTCCTACATCTATGGCGTCAAACAGCGGCTCACGGGTCAATTCTTGCCGTTCTCTCACCCTTGGCCTATCTGGGTAACATATTGGTACTACATATTACAACTCCAGCATTATTCTCTGTTGCGGCATTCAACTCCTCACACGGCATCCCAGTTGAATTCGAACATCATATGCCGGTTTACAACTGGTCCGATGGAGCAGATGGGTATTTCCCGGACATGTAGGAAGCTCGAGTCCGAGATAAAATATGGCGCTAAATATGCTTTGAACACTGGCAGCGCCTACCTTGGGGACTATATGGAAGGTTCACTCTACTCTCTTCCGTCTGTTCTCAGCAACACGACGTCGCCCGGCCTCCATGAGGCCACGTTGTATGATGTCCTAGACAACAACGAAGGAGTAGGACATGTGGTAGTGAACGCCACGGGCTTCAATATTACATGTGGTTACCCACCCCACGCGAACATGTCCTTCGCGGGGGAAAGCCTTGGTTGGTTGTGGTGGGACTTGAACGTGGATGATGGAGGTCCGCCATACCTGATTCCTGTGACCCGTAAGGTTTTTACCTCCGAGTCAAACTATCTCTTACCTCGCCACAGAACCGAGCATGATTCGTCCCATCGCCAACGGGCCGAATGCTATAACTCTTATAATGTACAGTACCATCCCAATTGTCGACTCCAGCGACAGTCATCCCCCACTCCTGAATTTCACCCCCGCAATGAACGAATCCGTATCATCTGTCCAAATCCTGAAGTGTATCCTGGGTTTGGTCCCACAGAAGGTCACCCTAGAGGCGAAAACACAAGCTGTGATCACAGTCGAACCTGAGATCAAGAAAACAACGTCTTCGTGGGCACAATACACTGGGCCGGTGCATAGGGCCGGTTCTGCACCTTACAACGACACCGATATCCCGGACGTGGCCCACACACCCAACGGGAACTTGTTTATCGACCTGGTATCTGCGTCCCATTTGTTTGATCACCATATCTCTAATTGTTTTACAGTGGATGACATGGTATCTGCATATACCGCCGACGAGCTTCCCCTTCTCCACCATAAACCCGAAAGCCTGGTCGTACCGCCCTGCCTCACTAACAGTTCCTGGGGTAAATGGGCAGGCCTCCGCCGCAGACATGTCCGTCGGTTCAATATGCCCATCAAAAAACATCTCAACTTTGTACTAGGTATCTCCTCCAGAAGTTGAATCTACATGAGCCAAACTCCACGTACTCCCCGAACGACACGGTGACGCTTCACGATGTCGAGAATGCCCTTTCTAGCCTCGTCGCTGCGATGTTCTGGACCAGTACGTCTGAACACTCAAAATTTCACCCGGATTTCTTAACGTTCTCCAGGCACTCACATTCTTCCCTCGCTTGGGACGCAGTATAACACTACTGACGAAAGCGCCACTGGCACACCGGAGGCTATACCTTTCGCCACCGTTGCTGCACCGAAAAATCCTGTACCTCTCTCTAGAGGAATTACAACGGTGACCGGTGCTTCCACGGAAGGTCGTTTAGATGTGCGTACACTAGTTTCACAAGAACCAGGAGATGACAGACAACCTTCCACTAGTCAAGTCTCATCGCGGTATCAATTTCCATTCATGCCTTTCTGAGCGCGACCTAATTGTGCGCGCATCTTATCTAGATTATCGCTGGCCTCGTCGCATCCATTTTACTGGCACTTCTAGCTCTTCCCTCGATATACTCCGGCAGGGACCGGGACATTCCAATCGACGGAACGGGGATTCTGCATGCAATTTGGATGTACCGGAACCATCCAGAACTCGATGTTCTTCTGCCTCAAGTCGATGATCCAACAAACGATAATTTGCGCCAGGCTGGTATGGTTCGAACAAGATTGGTCGGACCCGGGTACTAGTACGCGAATGAGATTCCGAATAGGTTGAAGACATCCGCCGAGCCTTCAGTCTTGAGTAGTGGTAAATTTGATTTAGACCATGTAGTACGACTTGTGGAGTACCAACATCGATTCTGGTGGTGCTGGCTCACCCTGCTTAGAGCCGCAGACCGGTCCAGGGAATAATTCTCGCTATCAAGGGGGAGTGTGATTAGTGCTGGCCAAAATACGATACAGAAAATTAAAATTTGAATATATTCAAACACGGGTGAATACAATACGCTCCACAGGGGGGTGAATACAATATGGATATAATATGATACAGGTGCGGCACACCAAGGCCCTCCGGGCAACCCTGATACCTCCTTTAGGAGTATTTACACCGTGACACGCGAGCTAGAAAGTAAAATTGACTCCGCAAGCTGCTCGCAAGTTTCGTCGGGCCTCGTTCCTCAGCCGACTCCCCTTCCCCGCCCCAATAGATATCCGATTGACTTGGTCACCGGTGGTTGACTATAAGTTTCTTCCGGCCTGCCTTCATGGGGACTGCCAGACCCTAACGTTGTGAACTTGGATTGACTTCCCGGAGTACTTTTCTCTTTATCTGACCTCCTCATCATAAAACCCACTGAGCTTCACCAGAAAATGTGCTTGCCTCAGTGGCGCGACTTTCTTGCGCTTCACAGGGAATCTGCACGGTCTTTCCTCTGTCATCCGAAAGGATCACGACCGGACTTCTCGAATGGTCAGTGGAGTTGAGCAGGGATATTTCGGGCGGAACAGAAGATAACGTACTTATAGCAAAAACAAGCGCAGACCTCTACAGTTCTCATAATTGGAGGGTAAATTGAACCGTGGGAACCTTTTCCGAAACAAAAACCCGAGGCCCGGGTGTCGGATCAACAAAGAATCAGAAGTAGGTCGTAGCGGATCAGACAGCGGCACGGCGGAGTTTTAGAAAACTTGGGAGCGTGCTTAATCTATCTCTTTAGTTCAGTCTGTAACCAAGCTCTATGCCTTCATATTGTTCCCAAAACCACCCCGTTTTGTCTCACTGCAGAGGCGGCGCAGCTGTTTAACGTTTTCGGGTGGATTCGAACCACCGACTTGATCAGTGATGGAATGAGTAGGTGAGTACTACGAGGAACGAGCGCAAATGTTACAGCGTCTGTCTTGGAGAGACTAGGTGAGTACCATGCTCCACGAGAATTCTTTGGCTTGGAAAACAGTCGAGGTGTTGGGGCGCAATCAAGCAGGAGTGTAGTGGTAGCTAGACTGAACTATTGGGAGCGTGCGCCTACGGTCTATCATGCGAGGTACGAGCTAGGTTTGATAGAGCGTCTGTCTAGAGAGACTACGCCTACGGTGCATTTCTTTTCTCGTGATGCTGTTACTCTATTTTCTTTCTCGTTGTTATCCTGATTCATATTGGCGCGCGCCTACGCTACATTCCCCGCTATGCTTCTTTTCTCGTGATGCTGTTACTTTGTTTCCTTTCTCGTTACTTCCTTTTGTCTGAGTCAAGGCTTGTATCCGTGCCGCCGGCGTCACCTTTGACTTTGGGCACGGGCACGCGTTTTTCATGCTCAAGTTGCCATTGTCCAGTGTCCTGTCAGCAATAGAAGAAAAGAACCAGGCCTGAAACATTGCTGTACGTGTCGCAGAGGGTTGCACGAGTGGCCAGTGCGGCTATAGAAGGCAGCAAGGCCTGGGGTGAGCAGCATTTTGCACACGTACACTTGGCATGTTTTCCGCTTCAAACTTTACACCACCCGTCGCCTGCGTCATGTTTGAGACAACTTTAGGTACGGGCATGCGTTTCCCATGCTCGGATCGCGTGTATCCTATCAGCTATAAGAGAATGGAACCTGAGTTCCAGCATTGCTATGCGCTCTCGTCCCTCAACCGCACCTGGATATTATTGGATGGGGGCCGCTGTCTCAATCATCGCAGTCATCGCTACCGCCGTTGGTACCCTGTTATCGAGCATTCGATCCGAGCCAGCCGGCGCTAATCCGACACATAACGACATCCAAGAAGCAGAAAGACTTCAACGGGAGCAGCAAGAGCGCGACAGAGCAGCACAAGCCGCCAGGGAGGAAGCCGACAGGCTTGCGCAGGAGGCCGAGATGAATGCTCAACGGGCTCGGGAGGCGCACGCCGCCATGGAAGCAGCACAAGCAGAGGCAGAGCGCATTAGAAGGGACGCCGAAAACGCCCGCGTGGCTGCTGAGCAGGCGGCTGAATCGGAGCGCCATGAGGCAGACAGACGGGAGCAGGAGATAAGAGAGGAGGCAAGGAGGGCGATGGAGGCGGCACAGCAAGAGGCGCTACGTCAGCAGCAGCTCGTGGAGGAAGAGAATAGGCTTGCCGCTGAGGCCCAGCGTGCCGCAGAGGAGGCTACACGCAGAGCAGCGGACGAAGCGCGTGCGGCGCTCGAAGCGAATGCGGAGCTCAAGCGCCAGCTCAGCGAAGGCATCCAGCCTGTCGTCATGCCCTCTGTCGCAGACCTTGAACACGCCAAGCGCAGGATCGGGTACCGCGTAGTGCTGGCAAGGTTCGGTTCGAAAATCGGTCCGAACCTGAACCGAACCTGAACCGAACGCGATTTTCAGGTTCGGGTTCGGCCAACCCCTGAACCGAACGCCGCGTTCAGGTTCGGCGTTCGCGCCTCAAGCCGCTTGAACCGAACCCCGAACCGAAAGAAGGTAAAACTAGTGGATTTTGACATATTTTGGGAATTTTGTGGTGAATTCTGACCTTCCTTTCTGTAGCTCTATGCAGGATTTATGCCTCTTAACCCCAAGGTTTGACCCGAATTTGATTTCACATGGATCTCACGACCCTCTTGTCTAATTTATCAATGCAGAATTTTTCAACCGTGGGATTTTGTTGATTTAAGGGCCATTTAGGCTCCGGAGGCAACTCAACTGCAGCTGACATGGTAAGCATAAAGAAACATCCAATACCTATCTTCATAGACGACTTTTCTCTTCCCCGAGAACACCGAATTTTGCTCAGGTTCGAATCCGTTCGAACGCCGAACCGAACCTGAACCTGCGTTCAGGTTCGGGGTTCAGGGGGTGGCTGAACCGGACGTGGCGTTCGAGTTCGGCGTTCAGGGAAATGTGCCCTGAACTCGAACCGAACCGAACCTTGCCAGCACTAGTACCGCGACGGATTGTACCACTTCGCTGTAGCAGGCATCGCGGGGGGTGGCAAGTCATCGCTCATTAATCTCTGCGCGGCCTGCGGAACAAGGATGCGGGAGCCGCTGCGACGGGCGTTACAGAGACGACGCTGCGTGTCACTCGCTTCCCAGATTCTGACGCCAAGAACCCGTTTGTCTGGTACGATATCCCAGGCGCGGGCACGCTTCAGGTGCGGGACTGGCAATATTTCAATGAACAGGGACTGTACGTCTTCGATGCGCTGGTCGTCCTCCTCGACAACAGATTCACCATGACGGACATTGCCATCCTCCGCAACGCGCGTCTCTTTGGAATCCCGTGCTACATCGTCCGCTCGAAAGCGGACAGCCACCTACTCAACGTAATGCGGGACATGGGATACGAAAGCGACGACGAAGAACAGGATGCTCAAAGTCGTGCGACACTCGAGTATGCGGCCAGAGAGCACCTTGTCAGCGCGACGTGGCAGAATGTGCGGGACAATTTGCGCGGCGCCAACCTACCCGAGCAACGTGTCTATATTGTCTCCAACTCGACGATGTTCAGCGTGACCAAGGGAAATGTCACGACTAAGATGGCAAAAAAGATCATCGATGAGTTCGAGTTCTTGCGAGATCTGTTGGGAGATGCATACAAACGTAGAGGGGGTGTGGAAAAGGCGACAGGATCTTCTACCACAGTCGTGTAACCTTGTCAAGGGTGTTCATTGGGTTTCAGTTTTTCTTTTCTCTCTCCATAGAATGGTCGCCTTGATACCGTTTTTTCCTGGGTGGTAAATTCACTACCAGTCTCTCAAGTATATTGAAATCATCTCAGGATCCCAGAATTCACGAATTCTAATCTGCGAGAACATTGAATCAAATCAGTGAATCAAGATCAGACGGTATAGAGAATCATTGAGCCCACCAGAACTCGTTATTATTTCAACCAGCGGTAGTCCCAGCAGGCGTGATATCCATGCCAGCAGTTTACTGCCCAGATGAAACAACAGTCAAGCCTGGGAATACCAAGGGAGTGACAATCCTCGGTAGACAATCGAGTACTTAGTCCATGGGGGATCCGAGGACCAGTAGATTGTTTACTCACTTTGTGGGCTGCTTCCGCTCTCGTCCGAGGAACTCATGTTATGCATGATTTTTTGACCGGCGCGCCGACTTGGATTGAGGTAAGTAAATTGCTGGTCGACGGCAATCGATGACTCGCGGTTCCAGCTCGCGTTCAACATTCAGTACCAACGCACATGGAACTCAGTGTTTGGGACGTTCCGGCAGTGGATGGTGAGCGTCCAGCTGGCAATTGAATCGAAAGGATGACATCCCGCTTCTGTAAAGCAACACTGATTAGAACGCGGAGGCGTGAACGGTAAATGAATGTGGGGGAATTAGTTCTGGGATGGCACGAACAGAGTTTGAGGTGATTCCGCAACCCTTGGAAGACAACTAAGTCATCACGTAGCAGCATTGGCGCGTAAGTGCAAGGCTGGAAGGAGTCTTCAGGAGTATCATTGTTTGCGGGCCGCGGCTTTCAGACAGCGCCTTCCCGGAGGAGCGTTTGCAACGAATACAAGTCGAGGCTGAGTTTAGGTGTTAGCTGGCGCGTGGTTAATTTGGATCCATTTGAAGCGACTAGAAAAACGCTGATGGTGGAGAGAAGCAAAAAAGAGTTTGTTTGCGTCATGTTTGGCGCCGCCCGACCCGCTTCGGCCCGGTGTCGATCGGCGTGACAAGGCCCGGCGCTTATCCGAACTTATTCTCGACGTCCATCCACCTGGCAATGGCACCTGCATTTACCGGCCTAATTCTCACGTTGAATCTTAGACCCTACTGCCGCGCGCAGCATCGCAGGGCGACGACTCCGACTTTATTTGCCAACGCTGGGGACATGTTCCTTATTGCCAAACAAGCTCTGCATCGCCCATCGCGTCGACAGCGTTGCGTATAGAAGAAAGATCGCAAGCTCTGCAGCCTCTACTGCTTTCCTTCTCTTGCTCCGTTGCTCCGCCGCCACAACATCGAATAAATACTACAAATATGCGTATTAATCCCCTCGTCCCTCCATCCCTGCTCACATATCTCCTTTCCAGCTAGTCCCTCGTGCCGTTGCTACGTGCACCTCGCCACGGCGCGTCCCCAGTGCACATTCAAGTTTTAAAAATTGGAGTATTCGGTTTAGCCCTGCGGGAAGAGCGCGGAAGCAGGTGCACATCACTCGTTTCCATCCTCGTCCTCGCCCCCTGCACTTGTTCTCCCTCTCCCGCTGCCATCAAGCGCGACTGTACGCGGCGTGTCCCGCCGGTGTTTATGGGAACGATGGCCCGACGCACGCGTGCACAAACGTGATCGGCGCCGACTCGTCCCCCACGGCCCCATATAAAACTCGGGTCCAGCGCATCGCCCTCCCGGCACTAGTCCTGTGTGGGAATCGTACGGTGGCCATGCTCGCAGGCGCAGGAACGATTCATTCCTCTTCTGCGCCTGCGGCTGCAATCCCCCTGACGGTCCAATGCCCGCTCTCGTCGGCCTCTCGTCCCTCTGCGCACACGACCCACGCGGACTTGACGCCATGAGCGCGCGGACCCGACTAGTACGTCTGTCGTGCGCGCGAATGAGGTGAATGCAACGGGGTCCGCTGGGACCTGCTGCAGACGTGTAGCCTGCATGCTGGTCTCCGTCCCGCGCGTTGCTAAAATCCCGTCCTTGCGATCTTGTGCGTCCTTGAATCCGTAGTTAGTCGAATGAAATATACTCATTTGTGTTCGACTCCAAAACATTCGCGTGACGTGTTAGCGCGGAGTGCGGATGGATGGTGTTCAAGTCGGACTTGCTGAAAGGACAACTTGATACATTGGAATCCGAAATCAAAAGGTCAAGAGGGCGCGGATTGATTATCTTAATTCAAATCAGTGGGAGACCAAAAGGAAGCGCTGAGCACAATCTACTGGCGTGTACTGGGCTTCAAATAGTTGAGCTTCACACGGAGAGAACATCCTCGTCCTTTCCGCAGGTTACTGTCGGCGAAGTCGGACTCCAAGCCCGTCCTCCGTTTTGTGCGCGACACGGGGCGCTTCCCCCGATACCTCCTCTAAATGCTACGTATCCGTCTTTCTCTCTCCCCCTTACCTTCTTTCTTTCTTAATCTCTCTCGTTCTCCCACTCCCGCCCAAAGCGGCGACCAATCTCCTCTCTTATCGACCTTACATACATACACCTGAATCGATACAAAACCTTACGCACCACCCTCATAGCGACTTACTTCGTTACCTGCCCCACTCTACGTCCCATCCCACCCCACCGTCGCAATTAACGATAGCTAGTGTACCTACATGTCCCACGTATAGTGCCACATGGGCCCCAAGGGGCCCGCACGCACTCTAATGGAATTATGAATGAATGAATGAATGAGTCCTTGGGCAGCTCCAAATGGACGATCTCATCCCCTGCAAGTCCGCGCCGTCAATTGCACCATTTTTTTTGCCTTTACTCCAGCGCATTGACTCTCAGACTCTGCCGCCTCGTAAATCTCTTGCTCGATATTCAGATAAAGTAACCGCCTGGACTTTTAGGCTACCAAAGCCGAACCGGCTGCTACAGGCTGGATGCACGCTCCTACAATGTGTCTACGTGGTTCAAGACACATAGTCCTCAACTAATGAATCTCCACATTGTCCTTGTCGGTTATTTCGATCAAATCCCGAACAAGGGCCTCAACCTGCGAATATCGGAGCCCGCGGATGCCGCTCGCGAGCCGCAGCAATCCATCGTAAAACTGCGAGGTCGTCGCGCGGAGGGGAAACAGAGCATTACTCCAGTTCACTCCATGCCCAATCCTCACGGCGTGGAGGATTAAACGGCCAGCAGCGCGGGCAAGGCGCCCCCAGTGAGGAATAGCTGACCCTATTCCCAGCTGGGCCATTGGCATGACGGAGCACTGGACCCCCTTGACGGTGGTGTAGTCGAAGCCTACGAAGAATAGTCTGTCGGGGCACTGTTCGACGAACTGGAGGATGGCCATAGATATTTCGACTCGCAGCCGTTGATAGTCTGAGTGCACAAGAGCACGGATGAAGTTTCGTTCGTGATAGTGGAGCCCGATCTTGGTGAACGCTGAATATAAATCAGATTTTATCTAGGTTTAAAAGGAGGGACCGACTGAGGTGGGCACCCAGAAGGACGTCACACTCGTCGCGGTGTCCGTCCATCCAATCGACACGTTGGCATTCACGCGAACAATAAACAGCGGTGCGGCAGACAGAACACCGTCTGAAGTATTCTCTTGTGTCGACTTGGTGACACTAAAAATCGGGTGAAACGAGCATGTTTGCGAAAATTTGGAAGCCTACCTCGATGTTATAGCATGCCAGAGATGACGCTCTTCCAGTCATCTCCCAAGCATCTAAGACCTTGGCTCGTTGGTCCACCAAAGCCCGCAAAGTATTCCAATGCCCAAATAACGCCGAACGAGAAAATTCCTCGCTTCGGGCGGGCGTTTCAAGCTCCAAGAAAGCTTTCTTCATCTCCGCGATGACGGTATAAGACACCAAATTCTTTGGCAACACAGTCGTCAGCAGTTCTGGACAGTGTCCAGCCTCCGATATTGTCGTGATATTCACGGCAGACGTGATGATGCGTCGGAGTAGGCCGGCTTGAAGAGCCTTCACCACCCATGGATATCCCGGGGGCGTATCCAAGTATTGGATAAGCGTACCAAGGCAAAATTCAACGCTAATCGGCCGGTCTGGAACGCCCTCGGAGGGCGGCGGATGTCCATCTATGTCGAGTGTTAAAACCAGAGACGAGATGATATCGCGGGAAAGGAGGTAGCGGACAAAATCAGAAGATATTCTGAAGATCTCCCGCAGGAAGCAAAGCAGTGGAGTGATAGAAGTCGGGGCATACGGGGATTTTGAGTTCATAACCACTTGGGAAATGTTTTTCGTCAGCGTAAGCGCGAGGGACTTGTAACTGCCTCCGCAGGCGTCGACAACTTCCTGAAAGTGGAGTTGGGTCTTCGTGTCAGATAGGGCCAGGAGAGGGATTCCTATAACCGTCGACGATACTGGTTCCTCTGCTTTGAATGAGTGGTCGACCATTGTCGCCCAACCCTTTGCGAGGATGCGGCGGACGCCCTTGGTGGCAAACATTGCCCGAGCGGTATCAGGATGTTCCCCGAATTTCAACAGAATTTGAGAATGTATTAAATGTGTCGAGATTACTTCGGGAGGGGTGAGTGCTGGAATGCAATCATAATACAAATGGATGAATCGCATCCATTGCCAAATCCGGGGCCAGAAATTGGGGACAGTGTCAAGCGGGAAATCCGGACTCCGCACCAGGGTAGCCAGGCAAGAGAGCATCTTCGTAGCGTTTTCAAAGGATGGGAGAGTCGACAGGGTGACCATGGTATCCAGGATGTCAAGTGAGGGGATGAGCATTGCGTCCAGATTTGCGTAGATCACGGGTAGGATGCCAAGGGCTTCATGGTTTGGTAGGTTTCCAGCCCGCACCACAGTATATACATCAGCAAACCCTGGTTTTTGCTGTAGTTGCTGTAGTTGCTGTAGTTGGCCATAGTTGCCATAGTTTTGGGCCCAACTATGTAGTGCTCTGTAGTTTGGCAGTCTCACTATGTAGTTCTGCATAGTTTTTGGGCACTCTACATATTGCCATGTAGTTTAGGTAAATAAATACCCTTCAGTTTCAGGGTTTGTAATCTCGTTATGAACGAGCAGCTATATTGAACCAAAGTGGTATTCAACATTTGTCCTCTACAGTGGCCAAACATAATTTTAAATCTTCAAACCGCCGGCTCTGGGAATGTATTTTGCGTTTTCTACCTTAACTAAGCTGTTTAAGGGAAAATCACTTCAGACAACTCTTGTAGCCCTTTTCGAGCTCTACAAGTTTGGTTTCGGGTCTATTTTTAGACTTGTAAATATTTTAGACCCATCATAGGTTTGAGATCCCTCGAGCATGTCAACATCTTATACACCTCTAAATCGCGGTAGTAGCAAAGAGGTTGGACGAGAAGCCAACCTGAAGGCACATTGGGTTGGGATCAGAGGGGTCATACCTATCCTATTGGGATACTATATGGACAATGGACTCATGGCTTAGTTGGTAATGCGCTAACATGTGAATTTTGGTCGGAGTCCGCGAGGTCGCCAGTTCGATCCCCGTAGTAAACACTTTATATTACCGTCGTTTCAAATAAATACCCTATGTAATATAATGTAGTGTACTACACTAGTAAGTAACCGTTCAGATGACTTCCAATAGCATTGAATGTATCCCAAGTATTGCTTTTCTTAATCTGAGCGCCTGAATTATAGGAAACTACATAGAACTATGTAGTGCTCTCTGCAAACTATGGAGAACTATGTAGTGCTCCCTGCAAACTATAGAGAACTATGTAGAGGGTACCCTTGCTATGGAAACTACATGAGCTATGGCAACTATGGGAACTACATAGCTCTACGTAGCACACCCAGGGTTTGCTGATGTAATCTGGCAATGTCTTTCGAGGAGCCGTTCATCGCGGCCAATGCGACCGACTTGTGTGAATGGTGAGTCCACGCGCATGCAATACAGTTGGATTCTCACACGGAGGGAGTTGCGCAGGCGCGAGGTGCTCCCCACCAGAAGAGCAGGGTGAGTGATGTTCATCGTCGTGAAAGGAACGTAGATCTTATTTGGCTTCGTTTGGCTGTCGCCATCATGTGATCGACGCGTCGAGTCGCGTACCGTTAGGGTCAACCCGAGTCGCGTACCGTGACAAATTCCTGAGTTAAACTGGTAGAATTATCGGTCTTAATTCAACGCCATGGTTCGAACCCAAAGTTAAAAACGCCATAGTTCAGCGTATATGGATTCGATTCATGCCATCACCAAAAGCGGGAGAAGTATCCCATAATTCGCTAAAATCACTATAAACCCCTATAACCTTGGTGAAGTCTCAACTACCATTGCAAACAACCTACGTTTTTCAGAAACACTATAATCTTGGCGAGGGTTTGTGACCACTATCAGCCTGATACGGGTTTACCAACGTTGGTAAACCCAATCCACCTTTACAAGCAACCTCCCCTCCTGCAAAGGTTGCGCAAAACGGCCCAGTATTTAGTTCGCTATCAGTTCTGGGGATCCTCAAATTCATTTCAGGAAACACGCCGTAAATGCAGTAAAAAATATCAATATTATTTGAATCTGTATATATTCTACTAGGCGGCAACGGCTGCAGCCGCGGCCTCGGCCCGTTGACGCTTGGCTGCTCGCTGGCGCTGCAGGATCTCGAATTCATCGGCCGGGGTGTCGGTGGTGGCAGCGGCAGAATTCTGGGCGGTGGCGCTGCCGAAGACGTCGCTAGCAAGAGACATTCAGTCATGGATCAAGAAGCGCGATGGGGATAAAGCTTACTATGTGAAGCGGTCCACAATGACCTTGCCATCCTCCCCATCCAAAAGCCCGACGATCTTCCAGTAGAATTCCTCGTACGAAAAGTCGCCGTCAGTGCCTGTCCAGCCTTCCTCCGATGAGATGGCAATATTTCAGAGCTCTCCGCCTGCTGGAGATGCTTCCGAGGGGCCATCGGAATCTGCGTTTACGAACACTGACCGGGATGAATTAGAGGTACATTCCAGTAGAAAAACGGCATCTAAACGTCTGACCAACTACGCAGACCGACGTTGACATCGATATGCCGGCTGCCGACGATTCGGTGGGCCCCGAGGAGCGAGAGCCAACACCGGAGCCTGAGCCTGAGCCTGCGGCGGGTCGGGGTATGCGCGCTAAACGGCTCACATGGAAACTGCTGCAACAACTTCCTCCCGCCCCCGCTGAATTCGAGGACGTGCAACCCTCTGAACCTGACGACAATGCTACGCCGCCGCCAGCCGTCTCGCATTTTGTCTGGGAGTCGGTCAAGACTGTCAAGAATTCATTCGGCATCTATCGTGAATACCCCTCTGTCCCTACACACGATCCGGACCGCAACATCTCCCTCGCCGACCAGTCAAACATTCCAGCACCCGTGCCGAACTCCTCTGCTCCCATTCCAGGCGCCCGCCTATCCCCTGCTGGCAGTGTCGCGGCGCCGGGCTTTGTTCACCTGTTCAAAAACTCGACTATTTTCGGGTTCATGAATTGGATGTGGTCGGGATCCATCATGAAGTCGATGGCCGAGGTGCAGAGGCTGATAGATTTCATTGTTTCTGACGATTTCAAGAAGGAAGATTTGATCGGCTTCAACCTCAGGGCAGAAACGGCCAAATTTGACCGGACTCTGGGCGGAGGGGTCACAGACGCCGTGGGGAACGCGAGCGGTGTCAAAGACGGGTGGAAGGAGGTGGATGTTGAGATCACGGTCCCAGATGGCGAGAAGCATGCGGCATCCGACCCCCTGCCAAAATTCTCCGTCCCGGGACTGCACTTCCGCAATTTAACCCAAACCATCAAGAGCGCTCTCCAGGACCGCAGTACCCGATTTTTCCACTACACCCCCTTCAAGCAATTCTGGCAGCGCTCGAGTGATGATCCCCCACAGCGCATCTACGATGAGCTATACTCTTCTCCCGCCTTCATCAGAGCTCACGAAAAAGTTCAGCGTCTTCCGGCCGAGCTCAATTGCACCTTGGAACGTGTAGTCGCGGCGTTGATGTTTTGGTCCGACTCCACGCACCTGGCGAATTTTGGCACGGCTTCATTGTGGCCTGTGTATTTATTCTTCGGAAACCAGTCGAAATGGGTGCGGGGGAAACCGCGCGCCGGCGCCTGCCATCACGTCGCATACATGCCCAAGGTAAGCCAGTTCCAACATCTCAGGTTAATTACCGCTCATCGCAATCTCTTGACAGCTGCCAGATAATTTTTTTGACTGGTTCAAAGACCTCACCGGCCATTCCCCTTCTGCCGACGTCTTGACCCATTGTCGGCGGGAACTTATGCACGAAATTTGGCGCCTCATGCTCGATGGCGAGTTCATCGAGGCGTGCAAGCATGGCATTGTTGTCGAGTGTCCCGACGGCGTATCCCGACGCTTTTACTTCCGAGTCTTCACCTATTCTGCCGATTATCCGGAAAAGTACGTTGTATCCCAGTCTTGGCCGTATTCTCACACTGAGTTTTTTTACCAGAGTGCTGTTGGCTACCATTCGCAATCTTGGGCAATGCCCGTGTCCTCGTTGCCTCGTCACGAAGGACAAACTGGACCAAGTCGGTACAGTACAAGACAAGAAGGTTCGGACGAAACCCCGCGTCGACGACGAAGGATACCGTTTTTACATCCGCAAGGCGAGAGACTGGATTTATCGGTTAGGAAAGGTGATCCGCTCGACCAAGGTTGAAGGTCTTCTGGCAGCCAAATCTCTTGTTCCGACGGTGGTACTTGTTTTTTTGTTTGTTAAATGTGCCATGAATCGTTACTGAATATTCTTTAGAACGCTTTTTCAGTCCTCACCTCGTTCGGCACCAGTATATTTAAGATGCTCGTGCCGGACTTGATGCACGAGATAGAACTCGGCGTCTGGAAAGCGGTTTTCACTCACCTCATTCGCATTTTGGTCTGCTACGGTGGTGATACCGTTCAAACATTAAACGATCGGTAGGTGTTCACTGATATTATTACATCCTGAGATTTAATATTCCGTAGATACCGACAGGTTCCCACCTTCGGAAAGGCCACCATTCGCCGGTTCACCAACAACGCCTCAGCAATGAAGAAGTTGGCCGCTCGAAATTTTGAGGACCTGTTGCAGGTGAGTTCGACACTTGCCGTTGGGCGTGAACTCATACTTGTTGTTGTAGTGCGCCCTCCCAGTGTTTGAGGACCTCCTCGACGCCGAAGACAACACAATTGTCCTCGACCTCCTTTTTATACTCGCGTACTGGCATGCACTCGCAAAATTGCGCCTGCACACAGATTCTACGGTGGACCTCCTGGACGAAATCACAACACTCCTCGGTCGGCAGCTGCGGTACTTCCGTAATGTGACCTGTGCAGCTTTCCAGACCAAGGAGTTGCCGAAAGAAGAGGCAGCCCGCGGTCGTCGAAATGCCAAGAAGGCAGCCACTGCCGCCGCGGCTGGTACCGCGCCACCTGTTCCGCGCACCAGAACCTGGGGTAGTGATATATCACCATCTCTCAGATGAACTCGGCGAAGTTATATCAGGAGTTCTCGCGAGAAGTCTGCCATGCTATATCCTACCAGAAGTGAAAATCTTTTGGGTTTAAGCTCCGAACATTTGATTAGAAGATCATCAGTGTTGTCGGGAGGGCGAGCTCGTCGTTGACAACGACGTCGAAAGTGTGGTTCATTGTTTGCCAAAATCCTTGCGGGCGCGCTGACCAACTGTCCCATTAGGGATTTTTGTGATTTCTGATCCCAAATTCGCCGCGCGCAGCCGGGCGTATTTACACATGAATCGCGGTGAAAATTTGGCCAAATGCCCGCCCCAGTAACACACACAGCACCGCGATGGAGGGGCATGCGCCCGCCCGCGATCCATTGGGCAGTTTATTGAGGAATTTTTCGATTTTTGATTGCGAATTCGGCGCGCGGCTGGGCAGATTTACGCGTAAATCGTGTTGAGAATTGGGGGAAGTGTCGGCCCCACCAGTACACACAGCATCTCAACGGAAGGGCCTATGCTCGTAATTCATTGGGGAGTTTCCCGACTTTTGATGGCAGCTTCCCCGCCCGCCGCTGGCCGCATTTACGCGGCAAATGTGAATATCAGGGCAGAGATGGGCATTGTCGGTATCTCGGAGTACATGTACATTGATGGCCTATTTTCGATGCCATTGAGTAGCATTACAGTAAGTCTTCATTTGCTACCCACGCAGATCGTTGCCGCCCAGAGTAAAGCGGCAAGACGAGGAAGGTAGTCAGAGACGTGGTTTGCCGATCCTTTGGCAGCTGATATCAGGGAAACCATGATGCCGAGGACCGCCGCCAACTGCCGATTGGCTACAAATGAGAATCATAACATTTTCGTTCTCTCCATGTTCCGGTCTACGAGATGCAAGATCTGAGTCGGCCTTCCTTTTTATTTCCAAGAACCACATGCTATGGTAAGAGGGTGAGATGCCAACGTCAAAAGAGGGTAACAGGCTCGGAAACTTCGAAATTGCTCCAGATCCTCTACTTCCTTCATCGAGTCTTGGACATTTCAAGAGGGCGAAGGAGGGGGAAAGCTCAGGAACGAACCAAGGAAGTCCTATGCCATCGAATTTCCGAAAGGCTACTGCCAACGACCGAATAAATACCGATGAGAATCCTACCATTGGTGTTCCCCTTGCATTTTCATCCACCGGGTAAAAAATCAGAATCGGCCAAGTATTTTGCGCTGCAGAGCCGCATGCCTTGACAGGAGGTCAAACTTCAGGCTTTTAAGAAGGATGAGGATCCCGAAAATCGCTATATTGCAGGATATTCCCTGCATTGTTTGGGTAGTTTCAGACGACTTTTGAGGAGAAGAGAAGGAACCAATGAAGTCCTGATACTCAGATTCGCTACTACCAGAGAAATACGGAAGGGAGATTGAGGGGAAAACATCAACACAAATATGTGTTGTATCAACCCAAAGGGCCGTCAAAACGGGTTGAAAGTTTACAGAGAGATACATATAATTACATTGAAGGAACCCCTGAATTTCGAGACAAAAAGAGTAAGATCTGAGGGCGAAATGAATATTCTTCGGCATATAATGTTACTTGAAACAGCACCCGACTGATCTTCCAGTAACCCCATAGCAATCCGTCAACCCTTCCAACCAAAATTTGCAACTTCAAATTCAACTTTGGTAATTTTGCTTGGAATGGTATTCAGTTCAAGGTGTTGGTTTAAAACCTAGGTGGAGACACCAATTCAGGGGGAAAAAATCGACGGTGGACTGGAATAGTTGATGGGGTCGGTTATTTCAGGTTTCAAAATTCATGTCGAGTAAGACATCTCAGAATGAGTAAAATGAATGAGGTTGTGAGTATTTAGTCTACAAGAGGATAGAACAAAGGCAAAATGACTACAGTACCAGCGGAGGTGAATATATATTGGGGGAGCATATAGGGTACTAATGTACTAAACATTAGCACATCCCGGGAACGGTGGAGAACAACGAGTTTCGTGCACACTGCGAGAGGCAGCGGAAAATTGCCAAGAAGGGAGTGGGTACTCAAGAAGGGGAGAAATGGGGAGCGGTTAAGGCAGGGTGTAATGGCGCCCAAGGCAGGCTGACAGTGGCGCAACCGGGGAAACGACGTCGAGATCGTTGTAGGAGATGTGCGAGAGGTTACCAGGAGTGTGTGGGCAAAGCAGGGGAGTGCGCGGTGGGAACGGGGGACCACATCGAAGACCAGAGCAGGCTGCTGGCACCAGGAACAGGCGACGGCAGTGGGGATACTTTAATCAGTTCGCCAGAAATGCGGGAGGCACTGGAGCGCGGCGCGAAGCGGCGGGGACGTGCAGTGGGGACGGCGGGGGCGCGCAGCGGGGACGGCGGGGCGTACGGGAGCACGGAAGGCCAACGCCCGCTGTAAACAGCGGGAGGGATGCCAAGGACCTTTTGTGAGGTGAAGCTGAGGTCATATGGCATGCACATGGCCCTGCAGTAGTGCGGGAAGTGGCGGCGGGGCGCCGCAGAATGGCGGGCCGTCCCCGAGCGTCCAGTTCGTAGTGAACGCTTACAGGGGCGCGGGGTGGTACTCAGAGCCTCACATGGGTTGCAGGAGCTGTCGTCCAGGACGCGGCGCACGCTGAGGCGCCGGGGGGAGCAGCAGGGGCTGGCGTGGACCAAAAAAACACCTAGAGAGCTCCAGGGGCGCAGGGAAAGTCGCCACTCATCGAGAAGCCATTTGACGCCGCAGGGAACAGTATATGAGCGTCGTTCTAGGTCCTAGTGCGTGGCGAGAAGAGGGGGTGCATTCAGCAGGTCCGAAAATGTAGTGAGACCCAGAGACACCAGCAAAGGAGGAACCAGGCCAATGAGCCTGTAGAATGGACATATAGAACTGCTATACAGCTGACTGTGCTTGAACAGTCTGAACGAGGGCGCAGAGGGCGGGAACAGCGGCGGGCAAAATGGTGGCTGGAGGCAAGAAGCATTGATGTGTAACATCTACAAACACTGATGGTTGATCCTCCCTCCGCCAAATCCCACCCGTCGCAAAGTGAGGTGTAGTACGACATTCAACCACTTTTAGCATAGAAATACGTAGGTAACACACTTCCCATGCTGACCCTTCTATCTGGTTGCTGTCCCAGCCGGGCACCAAAAGAAAAATACCATCAAAATGCCATTTTAGGCGAGGGCGGTCATGGGACCGCCACACGCCAACGGGTGACGGCAAACAGCGAGCGGGCGTAGGTAATTACCCCAAAGGGAAGGACTTCTAGTGGTATATAGCATGGCGGACTTCTCAGGTGAACTCCTGATATAACATGGCCGAGTTCACCTGAGAATGCCATGATATATCAGAACCCCACTATAGCCTGTTCCGCGCGGCGGCGGCGAGAGTAAGGTCAAGATATTCAATATGCAGACGTACAAAACCCACGCGCTAGGTGACTACGCCCCTACGATTCGCGAAATTGGTACCACCGACTCGTACTCAACCCAACCCGTAAGAGAGCGGATTCAAATCATTTGTTGAACTAAACTAAATCGATCTTTTCCAGTGCGAGCAGGAGCACAAAGAAGTGAAGGCCTTCTATCAGCGAACCAACAAGAACGACGCCGTCGGCCAGATTACCCAGCTAGAACGGCGCGAGGCGGCCCTGCAAAAACTTACTCGGCAAAAGAATGAGGCCGCCCGGATCCCACCAATTGCTACCGTCGAGGAACCGGCTCCCGAGACCAGCGGCCAGAAGCGAAAACGAGGGTCGCAGGCACCCGCGAAAGAGATATTGCCGACCGTGGACTTTGTGGAATCCGAGTCGCTGCCGTACACTCCCCCAGAAGTGCATTTCCACATTTCTATGTCGCGAAATTTCCACTGCAACATTCCGATGTGGTTGAATGACCACGCTGGAGATCCCGCAGTCGCCGTGAGTTTTGTTAGTACTTGTAAAAGCAAACACTCACTGCAATCTATAGGACTTCCTCCCCAAATTGCGAGAGCATCTGCTTAGCCGTGTCCTACATCCCACTTGGTCCGGCAACGGTCGCGAATATACTCCAGAAGAACGCGCCAAACTGCTTATCGTGAACAACCGCCTCTACCGCCACAAAGTACTCCGCATCAACTATACCTCATACGACCTGCGCCGCGGTCAAGACTCGATGAATCCTCGCACCCACGCAGATATTATGATGCTGGCGCCGGAGGACAGTGCCGATGCCGACCATGCTTTCACGTACGCTCGTGTTATTGGTGTTTTCCATGTCGACGTTATTCACAATGTCGTCGGCGCGTCACCCACCGCCGTGCCCATCCCTTTTCTCTGGGTTCGAAACTTCCGCCTTGATCGCTCGTTCAAGGGCGGTTTCCGGAAACGGCGCCTCCATCGAATCGAGTTTGTGCCGGAGTCCGACCCAGATGCGTTCGGGTTCGTAAATCCTGACGAAGTCATTCGCGGCTGTCATCTAGTCCCAGCCTTTGCCCACGGCCCGAGCGAGCGGGTTCCTCAGTCCCTTGCCAGACACAAGGGTGAGTTCGACGACTGGAAATATCATTATGTCAATTTGTACGTTGCTTTCTGATTCTCCACTTTGTTAAACTAAACTCTGTACCAGCTTCATTGACAGGGACATGTTCATGCGATATCTGGGTGGCGGCGTTGGGCATTACCAGGTGGCCGTTCCCGAGGACGCCACAGACGACCCGGACGAGGATCCAACGTTAACCGGCGCCGCGGATGAAGACAGTGATTCGTCTGACGACCCGCCAACTCCCGAAGAAGAGGCTGCTTTGCTGGAGGAGGAACTAGGGTTTGAAGACGAGGAGGAGGAGGAGGAGCCCGAAGCTCCTCAAGGCGACGGCGAGGGTGATGACGACGATGAAGAAGGAGATCCGTGGTCGGAGGAGGAGCCGGACGATGAGGAGGAAGCAGATCTGGGGCCGGAGGATGGGGAGGAAGCCTTAGGGGAACCTACGGTGGCAGATTTGGGATATGACGAGTTGTGAATACATAATTCTTTCAGTTCTTGTTCGCCGGCGAGTACTACATAGCCAAAATCATCGAGCCGACGGCCCTCCGAGTCCAAAAGAGGCAGGCGGAACACCAGGGTTTGCAAACCCCTCACCTAACTGGCGATGGTTTGCAAACCCCGTAGCGAGGTTATAGTGATTGGCCAAACCCTTAACAGCTTGGTGAAGTGTTTACAGCGGATTACGAATAATCGGAAACCGTGGTAAACTATCACATGCTTGGTCCGATTCTGCCGACTCTTACCAGATACTCCCACTTTTGGTGATGGCAGATTTGTGCAGAGAGGTAGGGTAGTTAATGAGCTCTCTTTATTCAGGAATTTCGGTGACGGTACCCAAGCGAAGGTCGATTTGCTCCACTTCCTTCTTTTGAAAGGTCGCAAGCAACAGTGGGCGCGCGTTCGTCCAAAGATTACGAGCACCTTGCAAGTCCCCGGTGCGCAAGGAAATATTTCCGAGACGGGACATGCACTCTCCTCGACTGCGATCGATGTTCATCGCGGTGCTGGCATCGAGGACCGTGTGCAATATTGCCCGTGCAGTTGTGTCGTCGCCGCCATGAAGGAACCCGTCCGCGATGAAGCCTAGGGCCTGATATGTTGCTGGAAGGTCTTCGATTGTCTTGGCGAATGCAAAGAATATCACCGCCCATTGCAACACATCCTCACCGCCGTGCATCCCGGCGTTAGTGTCGGATAATCTCTGCAAGCACGCCATGAAGTTCTCTGGATCAGTACCGCGGGCCTGTGCCAGACATTTCTCCAGCAATTGCCTAGCCGCCTTGCATTCCCCACGGCGGAGGTGCAATTCACTCGTAGCCAGATCGCAGATGCGTACTCCCCGTGGCCACGAAATATGGGTGGATATCATTCGAGCGTCCCCGAGATTCCGAATTATCCCAAGTTCGTCGGCACCGAAAATGATGTCGCAGAAAGCGAGTGACGCGAGAGAGGCCGCATGGTAATTTGGGGCTTTCGATTTAGAGGTCGAGCTTGTCATAAGACGATAAAGCTCTCGCGCCTCTACATACCTACTTTGCCCCATACAGACACGAGCCTGCATGTCCAGGAGCAATAGACCATGTTGTCCGAGTTCCAGACCACATGCTCGCAAGAGTTCGCGTCCTTGGACGCAAAGTTCCACTGCTGTTGAAAATCGTCCACATCGAAGGTGATAGAAAGCTTCATGTGCCATGCATTCGGCCTCGGCAGGGAAATCTCCTCTCAGGCGGCCAATGCGTTGCCCCTGGAGCGAGTATGCGAACGCCTTCCGGGGATTCCCGGACATGGCATAAAGGAAACATAGTCCAAATACCGCGGAATATTGCTCCGCAATATCACCAGTTCGTTCAGCTAGTGCAAGGCCACGCGTGGTGAACTCGAGGGCCGTTTGCAGGTGCCCGACCTGAAAGTGGTACCGACCAAGAGCGGTGTAGAACGCGGCTGAAAACACTTCAACATTTTCGCAAGTTAGCGGGATGACGCCTGCTCACCTTGGCCGACAGGGTCCTGGGCCCTTTCAAAGTGTTGGATGCCCCTCGTGCTTAGCTGATCAACCTCTTGAGGTGGGATAAGCCTTGGGTACGAAGAAAATAGGGACCGCAGGTATCTGCCATGAACAGCGTCGTCTGTGATGTGCTCTAAAATGGCGGGCAGGCGCTCGAGTAGCCCGGTTCCACCACGAGCGGTCACAGTTGTAAAGCGATCGAGTGTGAGTGCCGCTAGTATAGATTGTTTCACATCATCGCCCTCACCCGCCAGTCCAGCCGTCACCAGGGAGTGTATATTCCCAAGGTTTGCAGCGAGCCGAGGGACGAAGGAGTTGGATGAGAGAGATCGCCGTTGATCCCAAGTCCCCAACATCTCATATAGGTAGATTCTCATTGGGCGAATTATTCCTTTTGGCGGAGGAGAGCGGGTGTTCATGTATTCCCGAATCGGAGCGAGTACTTTGGTTCGACCATCATAGTCGAGATATGCGAGTGAGGTGCCCAAGAGGAGTGACTTTGTGCGAAGGATATCTGGAATGGGGATGCCGCACTGTAGCTCCACGTCGGAGGTTCCATCAGGTAAGATCGAGAGCAGTCCAAGCAGCTGTTGAGCATTTGGGTTGGTAGATAATCTAGGGCTTCCTAACGAAATCAAGATGGATTGCTCGAGGTTGGACCGCTTGTCAATTCCCTCGGATATCAGTTGTGTACCCTCGGCCTCCCAGCGGGAGAGCGCGGCAATGTACCCCTCATAGGAGGCCACATTTGCCATTAGACTGATGACCAGAGGCACATTGCCGGTGGCTTCCAGCAATCCTTCGAGCGCGGTTGCCTCCACGTCCCCAGCAGGGTCATCTGCTATATCGACGAATATCTGGCGAGTCGCATGTGCGGTGAGTGGTTTGAGTTGAGGAAGGAACGGGCGACTCCAATTTATCCTCGCAGGCCGTTCTGCACCCCTCATAGTGATCTTCGCTGCACTTTAAATTTAGCACCGGGAGGAGATTAGGAACACACTCACCAGAATAGCTACACCGGCGATATCGGCCAATGTCGATAGAAACTCCTCAACGTCACCACGAGAGGTTCTAGGTTCCCAACAGCTTTCGAGATTATCGAAGATAAGTAGAGTCTGAGCATCAGATGCAACGCGGAGGTTTTCATAAATATCTTGCGATAGGGTTTTTGAGGGTTCAAGACCCAAATGGCTGCCAAGGACGTAGATCAAGTCCTTTGCAGACTTCGACGTTTCGCATTGCACGAAATAGCGGTTAGTATATTTCGCGACTACGTCGGAGTTGGAGAGAATTGCTGTGGCAAGTGTTGTTTTTCCGATACCTCCCGGGCCAATGATTGCGACCCGAGGAGAATCACCTAACAGAGTAAGGGAAATCGCCTCGAGCTCAGTTTCCCTGCCGCGGAATATCTGTGGCGGTGGAGGCAGAAGGGATAATATGGACGATCTGTCAAGAAGTCACGGTACATTCGGACTTGGAAAGAAAGCCATACGTGCTGTGGCGTTGAAGTTGAATGTTCTGAATCTAAACGCGACATTTATATAAGTCAACCGAGCAACATAATAAGTTAGCCATACCGAGGAGGCGACATCTGAAGTATTGCTTCGGTCGACAGCTTCAAACAATTCCTTTTGGCACTTCTCAGCATTGGAGTCAAATTCCTCCAACATAATACGAAGTCCGGCTTCCGACATCGACTAGGATTGTTCAATTATTTGCCTCTGGAGGTTCAAACCAGCACACCCACCTTGAACAGGTGCAGGATATCCTGCATATCGGCTTCGCAGGAATCAATTTGTTCCAGGATTTCGGCTTGTTTAAAGAAACGTTTGAAGGTGCCGAGCTCCCGCTGCGCCCTTAAGCAAGAATGTATTTTTTGGAGATTTCTTTCACACACATTTAAATATATCCTGAGATGACGAGCAATGTACGTACTGCGCCAATCGACCAATTGCGTCGAGCGTGGTCAGGGGAAGGGTAGACGCCGGAGCGGCTGAGCAGATGGCGGCCAAGACACATAACAGTTGGTGAATGCGCTCCATGATATGGACCCAGCGTTCCCTGTTGGACTTGACACCCTAGAAGATACGTTAAAAACGAGCCCATGTACTTGGCATGCATACCTCCAACGCTTGCAGGAGCAGCAACGTGATTCTGGCGACCGTGGAGACCAAGGGCAGTTCTGTCGCATGACTGTCGTCGAGAATTTCAAGAACGATCTTGATGTATCGACTAATATCATCAGAGCGAGTACCGCGCATCGCGAAGGGTACTGGGAGAATCTAACGCTGGGTTCGCAGCCGCAGTTTATATCCCAGCCCAGTACTATCTTGAGCCTCGGCGGATCTATCGAGGGACGTGAGGCCATGGCATATGATAGATAGACGTACGGATAGATACAGCAAGGAATACTGAAGGAACGTTAGGGGCAGTGTGGGAGTCGGGTTGGAGGATGCCGACATGAACACTGTTTGCGGGGTATATTTACTCTGCATAGGAGTGAAACACCCGAGGAGTGAAGCCACCCACGTCAAACGTTGTAATTTTAGTACCAATCGCGGAGTAGGACTCCTCCCGAACCAAAATCTGCGTATGGCGTCTAACTGGTAGGAATCCTTGACCTCCCTCCCGATGATCTTGTGGTGATGTTCGCTGCCAGATGCGACAAGACGTTCGTATATATATATGCAGGACGGCATTGACGATCTATTTCGTTGTGAGCGAGCCAACGAGGACCGAGGTTGTCGGTGATCTATTATACAAGCCTTGGGGTGTAAACTACATCGACAGAACGAGGATCGAACCTCACAAATTTCACTGTTCCTATTCTTCGACCTCACGAGTCACGATATATTGACCAATGACGGTCCGATGTTGTTCGGTCCCTGGTGATTCGGGAGCGACGAGCAGACGGCTTGGGCAGAAAGCAAGGGCGGGCAAACGAGGATATGTATGTAAAGAAACAGCACAGTGGAGTCACAAGAGTCGGGGGGCAAAAGGAGGGCAGGAGTGGGCCGGGTTACATAAAGGGATAACTTATCACGTTCAAATTACCCCCTCTGCTGCGTCCATGCTGGGGCAGTGCAAGCGCTGACGGCGGTGCGAGGGTCCTGAGGCATCCAGCCACCTTCGAGACCGAGCTGGTAGGTCCATAGTGGGAGCGCACGACACCATCTGCGGCGGGGGCGATCTGTGGAAAGAACTGTTAGTGGGCGGACAGACAGGAGAGAGTCGGTCTCACCTTGCATAACCACGCGTCAATGGACGCAGGTGCCGACTGTTGTACGCCGGCTACGCCGGCTACGCCGGCCTTGATGGTGTCGTTCAACGTCAACGAGTCCAGCCAACGGAGCAGTCTCCAGCTGAAACAAATAATATCAGCAACGCGCTCCTGAACTGATTCGCGAGAGGCATTACCTGTAACATACAACCCGCAATCCGCAATCACCACGCCCATCACCGCCTTGCAACAGCACCGGCAAACACCGTCCGACTACAAAAACAAAACAAAAATTCGTCAGCGAAACCCGAAAGAGGCAATGCAATTGCCTTATCCGGCCTTCCGTCCGAAAGTGAATAATCGAGAATATGCACCTCGTGTTAGTGGAGAGCCCCACGCATTACACGCCGGGGTGGGCAGGTCCAGCCTGCTGAGAGCGCATCCGTCGCCGTCGCAATAGGCGCGTCGATGCAGACGGGACGAAAGTGGCGTGGCTTTGGGGAACAGCTGCAGCGTGTGCTGCGTACGCTGGCGATAGCACGCCTCATACTGGCACTGCGCGACAGGACCTGTCTTCGAGCAGACGGTGGTAGCGCATGGGTGGGCGACGTGCGCGTCGTGTACGTGATGCGTCGCGCCACCGGCGTCGAGCGGTGAGGTAAAGACGGTTGTGCAGCGCGGGGACGCAACGAAGGGGGTGGGGCACACTGAACGCGAGCATCACGCGCTTCCCTAACGGCTGGCGGTGTGGGTCGGGGATATGGTGCCCACCGGCATGGCGTGGAGCGTGCCAGCGTGGTATGGCGTTCGGAGCGCGATAGCGTGCATGAGGCCACGTCGCAGTTGCGCAGTACATTGTGCGCGCCGTGCAGCGCGTTCGTAGTCGCGTGGGATACCATGTGCGGTGTGGAGGACCCTAACCCTGCAACAGCCTTCGTCCCGGTGGATGGCATACGCCACACTCTAGGGAGGCGGGCGGTGGAAGGTCCCGCGCGGCGGACGTACGGGGAGCTGCGCCGCAGAGGGACGCGACGAGCTTCTTGATCATGATGCTTCAGACGTCGAGCACCGCGCATGCCGGTGGCGCTGCGCGTCTGGCTCCCAGTGCGCGCAGGCAGGGCGTCAGACGTATGGGAGTGCTCCTGCGTCGACGATAGCCCGGGGGAAGTAGAGAGGTGACGCATCAATCGTCGTAGCGCGGGCCGGCGATGAAGGTGAGAAACAGCCACCGCGGG
The DNA here is from genome assembly GCA_029233265.1 of Mycena alexandri. Taxonomy (NCBI): domain Eukaryota; kingdom Fungi; phylum Basidiomycota; class Agaricomycetes; order Agaricales; family Mycenaceae; genus Mycena; species Mycena alexandri. The sequence continues at coordinate 112,820 of JARJCM010000187.1, forward strand.
CGCTGCGCAGGCGGGTAGTGGTGCAGATGGTAGTTGGGCTGCGGGGGGAGCGAAAGGAGCGGTGTATGCGATGGGGAATGGTGGTGGGAACGCGCATCCCAGTTTTAATGCGCGTAGGCGCACGCGGAGGACACTGATGGTGGTGACTCCGCTTAAGGTCGTCGCTGCGCCCGCGGGATCAACGAAGGCGGCGTGCGCGACGAAGAACGGCAGCGCCTGACGCGCGCTGTATCTGGGGTGCGCGGGGGGCTAGTTTTGTCAACGTTGAGAGTGTGGACAAGGTACGGCACCGGGGGCGACGTGACGCGCATGTGGTGAGGTCGTAGGCGCGGGGCTCATCAAGGAGGCGCGTAGTGGCGGGCAAATCGTGTTCCGTGTCGTGCTGCTGCAGAAGGTCGGCGCGCGCGGCGGGCAGCTACTCGTACATGACGCTCCGGCAAGGCGGGAAGGAACAACGACGTACAGGGGCCGATCTGAAAGGTGTGTGCGCGCGCAGTATAGCTGAGGACGACGTCAGCATATACACCAGAAGGAAGAATCAAGAGAGTGGGGAGGGCGAGAAGAAGAGCAGGATGAGACAAGGGAGGAGAGAGCGGAGGAGAAACCTACCCATATCCCGCTCGCAAGCATCGAAGTCGCACAGGCTGCGATAGAAAAGGGCGCAAGACGCATCCGCGCAAAACAGGTGCTCGAAGAGCGCGAGAAGAACGGTGGCCATTGAGGCGGGGGCCAAGTGGCGAGGAAAAGAGACGTGGCGGCGCTGATCGCCGCGGTGGGAAAGGGACGGTAATGCGGTAAATAGATAGGTCGTGCGCAGCGGCCGAATTGGGGCAGGAGCGAAGATGCATTGGGCCGGCGCGACCATTTTGCATCGGGAATATTGGGCGCAGGGCGGTGGGAGCAGCGGGTTAAGCCCAATTAGGAGTCAGGCTCCGTTGGGTATCGATAATCGTCCCCGCAAACGCGGACTGCAGGATCCTTTCGCGGGCTTCAGTTGGAAGAAGCATTTGACGGATGTGATTTTATGAAGAGTTAAGTACCTGATGTTACTTGGAAGCCGCGACCTTTCCGCTCAAAGTCCCCAGATACCATCCTAAAAGCAAGCCTCCCAGCCCATCATAGAGTAACACTCCCAGCAACACGTTCCGCTTCTTATACAGCCGCGCATTCTCTGCGCCAATCGACATTGACCACTTGAGACCTGCCAACAGGGCGAGCGAAACGCGAACGGGGGCGCTTGCGTGGAGGAACTGGTTCTCCGCTATTGGCATGTATGCGGTTGAGAGGTCTGGAGTATATGTTATATCAGCAAGTGTGGATGCTGGGATGAGGATAGAGATAGCTTACATGCGAGTCCGAGCGCAGTCGTCGCGATTCCGAGCGGAGAGAGGTCCTCAGGTGCTTTCTCGGTAGGCTTTGCAAACAGCAGACTGCATCCGAGCGTCGTCAATCCCAACGCGTGGAGAAGAATTGGCCACGGGAGGAGGATAGGGTAGAATAGCATTTACTGGAGGCCACCGTAGCTGAGCGCGATAGAAGAGAGTTGGGCCGCTAGACGAGAGGGCGCTGGTGGCGAGAAGCAACGCCGAGATTGATGGCGATGCTTGCACAAACACCGCTACGTCCGCATCCCGATTAGGAAGGCGGAGCGCCCTTGAAGCGATTTTGTTTTTGTTTGTCTTTATTGCCCGTCGTGGTTGAGAGAGAGCCAGGCGCAACCGACTGTACGGCGGCGGAAAGATGAAAGGCCGAGATTTGGCGATCCAGAGAGCGAGGAATTTACCACAGAAAATTCGCCAAGAAGCACGGCGTATATGGTGAGACCGGAAAAAGGGAGCGCCGTTGACGCGGCGGTTGGGCTGTGGGTGTGTAGGCGGTGTCAAATTTTTGGGGCTTTTTCTTTCTTTCTTTTGCTTGCGCTTGTCCGCTCTGCCTTGTCGGTGGCGCGCGGCGAGGCCTTCTATATCATGAGCATGATGCGCGCGGGGCCCCTTCCTTGATCAGAAACTGTCTACTCATTTCCGTACTCCTTCCTGTAATCTATCATCTCGTACATCGCTCAAAATTCCCGTCACATTTACAGTATGAAGTTCCTGTTTTACATCTGTTTGTCTCGCAATCAAGGTTCCATGTCCCCTCCCCCTCCCTGAAGGCCTAGGCAATTTCTCAATGACAGAATCTCATCGAAAATCAACAGTCTGCGTGACGAGCAGGGTCGCCTTGAATTTTTTTATCGCCTTTCCTCGGTTCTGGCCATGCTTCTCACCTTTGGCAGACCCTTTCTGACCGGGACTATATGCCTCTGCACGCACGATGTTATGGATAATTCTATTCAAAAACCCGTTTCTACAATCCTGGTCGGTGGATTTCAACACCAACATCATCAACAAGATCACGATATTTGGAAGAGACCAAGGTAGTTCAATGTCCGACGGGTTACCGAGTGGTTATCGTTTTGGCCAGTGAGGGAACATAAGAGGCAGCTTCCATGTGAGGCAGTAGCATTTCATGCTCCGGCCCGCGCTGGATGAGGTCCCAAGATGGCAAAAACAACCCATGAGCGTATCTCAGGTCTATCACGAAAGTTCTGCACCCACGCAGCTGTGACGAGCGCCCACACGTCGTCCGACATACATGTACTGTATTACAGTACATGTGCCCTACCGTGAACTCCTCTATTAAATCATGCTTGTGGAATATCATTTTTATTTTGTATTCACAAACGCGAAAATGTGCCCACCCGTGAATTCCCCTATAATTAACTACACTACATAACCGGCCTCGATCAGCCACTCCCGCATCTTTCGGAGCCCATAAAAATCGTTTTCTGGCTCTGACAATTGACCGTTATGGTCCCAGCCGAGAGTTCCTGCTTTTTCCCCCTTCAGCGACGCTCCAATCTCCCGGCAAGAATCAAAGTCGATGATGATCGGGGTGTTGTCTTTCCCGAGTACGATGTTGGTTGGGTTCATGTCGTTCTTCACAGAGAGTCAGTAGAGTGCGGCAATTGTTGAGGACCACAGACATGAACGTATCCCCACGAATGGAGGTGTTCGAGACCACAACCTATCCCTTCGATCACCGCAGTGGCGTTGAAATCGCGCTTGCTTGCGACGGCACGGGCTAAAGTGGTCTCGTGCCGCTCAAAACAGAGACCCAGGAGACGGGAGCCATCGGTCGTCGGCACGTATCCAAAATACCGGCAGATGTTGGAATGATGATGGTCCTTCAGCCTTTCGCAAACCTCCATCTCGTGCGCCAAACTATGGGCAGGTGGATGTGCCATTTCCCCTGGCCTATACGTGTACGGCGTAATCTTCTCGAAGTATGTGTTCGGGTCTGAAAGACAGGTCGCCAGCGCGCGTGTCGCGGCGGCTGGTGCTGCAGGCAGTTTTGCGAGATAGTAGTCATGGGGGATGAGAACAGCCTTCTGTGAGAGCTCCCTTATCGCGTCGGGGGTGATTTCGAACTCCGGTTGATCATGCTCATAATGATAAAATTCGCCGTTCGCTTCCCAAATCATCGAGGTAAACGCGAACTTGTGCTCCGTCTCGAAATCCCAAGCCTCGGCGAGACGGGGTTTTAGCTGTGTCGTGAGGTTAACGGTGATGGTGATGGACTCCGGGACGCGCATACCGACTGCAAGTGTAACAGAGTCGATTCCATGGCTGGAACTGTGGTAGAGTTACACAAGGTCAACAGAAACAAGAAGGATTCGTGGCGCCCGCGCCGGCGCGCCCACGTTGCCAAACAATTGCATCCGGCGCCACGCGATCACATGACACATCGATCAAATTTATCACGCCCAGCACCGTGTTCTGTGAGAGGATTCTTTTGTTGAAAGGAGGTCCAGGCGCATCGAGCAACAATCCTGCAGTCTCACATTGAGGAATATTGCAGCGGAGTCGAGCCGGTGCCTTCCCGCGTGAATTTTGTTGGATCGAAGAGCCTAAGCCCAGCGGATGCGCACCCTGCGCCTTCGAGTCTTCAAGTTATCCTTGTCATGTTAATTCCATCCACCTTCCCTCGTTTGGCACCTAGTTAATGGCTCGTTGCGCCGTATGAATAAAGTTGACCTCCCGGGATTAACCTGAGTTTTGCCCTCAGGTTCATGATGTACCTAGTTTGACAAGAAAATAAGCAGGAAAAAGCTCAAGAAAAAAAAAAAGGTCAAGCCAAGAGCGAGAGCGAGGGAGAAAGAGAGAGAATGTGGACAAAAAAGTTGTCTCCGTCGGATCAGGCAAGGACGGAGCTAACCTAACCTTCCAATTGGATTTTGTTGGATCCAAGAACTTAAGTCCAGCGGATGCACACCCTGCGCCTCGAGTCTTGATTCTCACTTCTAAATTCCCCTTGGCACCACAGGAGGACTGACTGGCCGTGCCGAGCTTCAGTCGAGGTGGGATTATTTATCTGATACGGTGGATTCGACCTCCGAACCACTATATTAATGTCTTGGGACTGCGAAAGATCCATAGACATAGACTCCAGGATCACCTAATTCAATGCAGCTCAGCGTGAACAAAAGAAAGAAAGAAAAACCCCGGAGCGATGGCCATGAGGACTCGAGCCGGAATCGAACCGGCGCCTTCCGGGTGAATTTCAGCCTGACCAACTCCCCAAGTGAAGCGGAGGCACCCTGCGCCTGCGAGTCTTTCTCCCTTCTCTTGGACACCGGCTTACCCCACTTTCTTACTTCTCTTTTTTCTCCCGTCAATTTCGTTCAAGTTCAAGTTTTATTTGTCAGCCTGAATGGTGGACCAGGTTGGGACTGGGCTCACTGAGTTCGGACAATGTAGCCCAGCGCAAGGCTGTTGGAGACTGAGCCACAGCCAGTCCAGGCCCCAGAAGCAGAACGCAAAAAGAGATTAGTGATCGCCAACTAGGGCCCGAACCGGAGTAACGAGTTGAACCGGCGCCTTGCGCTTGAAGCTCTCTGAACCGCCCGAGTAAAGCGGCTGCGCACCGTGTGCCGCGAGTCTTCGTCCCGTTCATTGTATCTGTTATCACCCACCCTCCTTACCGCACTTTCTTTTACTCCCTCAAGTTCGTTCAAAGCCAGTAGGGTTAGGTTTAGTTAGGTTAGGTTAGGGTTAGGGTTAGGTTAGGTTGTTTGTTTTTCAAAACACTCAAGAGAGCTTGTTGGACAGGACAACAGGGAGATGGGGAATCCATCAACCAACCTGTTTCGCTTATAAGCTCTTCAGGTCCTGCTTACTCATTCTCATTTATCATGCTCAATAAGCCATTACTCATTGGCTCACCAATGCTCAATAATCATCCTTATCAATCATGCTTTAAATCACTCAATAAGCGCCAAGCCCTTACTCATCATCAGTAAGCCCGATCTTAATCAGTCAGCTGCCAGATGTGTATCAGGGCTCATCTTACTCAGGGTAACATGATCCATAACTCAGGTTCACACACTTAGGGGTGAGAACATACCTGAGGATGTCCTAGAAATGTCAGTATTCTAACCCTAGTCGAAGTGACTTCACCTGAACGAGCTAAAACGTGCTAGGGTTAGCAGTTCGGGTTAGGGTTAGGGTGAGGGTTAGCTGAACAAATCAATGTCAGGATCATCAAGGACACTCCGATTAAGGAGTAGTACTCACGGTTAGGGCTTACGTTAGGGTGAGAGTTTCCCTAGAAGCGCTCGGTTAATACCGTCTGCTGAGAAGGCAGAAATCGTGGTACGTACAAGATGCATTAGTACATGTTTGAAGGAACTTGCTTGTCCCGCATGGGCATACCGGCCGTGCCAAGACCTCAGGCAACCTACGGGTATTAGCCGTTAGTACATCGAGAGGCTGCTCCCGTAAAAACAGGAGCTCTTGGTCACAAGCTTTGGGACCTGTGCGGTGAGAGGGAAATAGGCACAGTGCTAAATCCCGGCATTATAGATATGAATAAACGGATCTTCAGTGTCGGAATTGGACAACTCAGAGTCGTCAATGTCCATCATGTTCTGATCCGGATCTGTAGCATCATTATCCAGCGTGGTGATTACCGTCTTTTTCCAAAGACTGGTTAAGTCGAATAGATTCCTAGTGCGTTTGCGGCTAACAATCATTCGTCTGTTGAGGAGATTGATTTTCCTTACATCCGGCATGAGTGACTGACCATCTATCGTGTGAACGAGAGTGCTAGACGACTCGAACAACGACGTTAGATCGCCTGTATCATTGCTGAATTTGGGGTAGCGGATGCTAAAAGCACCCGACTCGGCAGCGGTAATCCACTGCCGCCAAAATCCTAGGACGGTATCACCGAGTTTAGGTTTTAGGTTAGGTTAGGTTAGGTTAGGGTTAGGTTGTTTGTTTTTCAAAACACTCAAGAGAGCTTGTTGGACAGGACAACAGGGAGATGGGGAATCCATCAACCAACCTGTTTCGCTTATAAGCTCTTCAGGTCCTGCTTACTCATTCTCATTTATCATGCTCAATAAGCCATTACTCATTGGCTCACCAATGCTCAATAATCATCCTTATCAATCATGCTTTAAATCACTCAATAAGCGCCAAGCCCTTACTCATCATCAGTAAGCCCGATCTTAATCAGTCAGCTGCCAGATGTGTATCAGGGCTCATCTTACTCAGGGTAACATGATCCATAACTCAGGTTCACACACTTAGGGGTGAGAACATACCTGAGGATGTCCTAGAAATGTCAGTATTCTAACCCTAGTCGAAGTGACTTCACCTGAACGAGCTAAAACGTGCTAGGGTTAGCAGTTCGGGTTAGGGTTAGGGTGAGGGTTAGCTGAACAAATCAATGTCAGGATCATCAAGGACACTCCGATTAAGTAGTACTCACGGTTAGGGCTTACGTTAGGGTGAGAGTTTCCCTAGAAGCGCTCGGTTAATACCGTCTGCTGAGAAGGCAGAAATCGTGGTACGTACAAGATGCATTAGTACATGTTTGAAGGAACTTACTTGTCCCGCATGGGCATACCGGCCGTGCCAAGACCTCAGGCAACCTACGGGTATTAGCCGTTAGTACATCGAGAGGCTGCTCCCGTAAAAACAGGAGCTCTTGGTCACAAGCTTTGGGACCTGTGCGGTGAGAGGGAAATAGGCACAGTGCTAAATCCCGGCATTATAGATATGAATAAACGGATCTTCAGTGTCGGAATTGGACAACTCAGAGTCGTCAATGTCCATCATGTTCTGATCCGGATCTGTAGCATCATTATCCAGCGTGGTGATTACCGTCTTTTTCCAAAGACTGGTTAAGTCGAATAGATTCCTAGTGCGTTTGCGGCTAACAATCATTCGTCTGTTGAGGAGATTGATTTTCCTTACATCCGGCATGAGTGACTGACCATCTATCGTGTGAACGAGAGTGCTAGACGACTCGAACAACGACGTTAGATCGCCTGTATCATTGCTGAATTTGGGGTAGCGGATGCTAAAAGCACCCGACTCGGCAGCGGTAATCCACTGCCGCCAAAATCCTAGGACGGTATCACCGAGTTCCTTTGCGGAAAAGTAATTCCATGCCGAGTTAAATTGGGATTTCAGTACGAGAACTTCTTCCGGGGTGTTTGACGAGTTATTACTAACTGCCAAACGTTTATTCCACCGTTCTGCAAAGTTATCTGAAACCCATTTGTTAACAAGGTCTTGCGGGTAACCACGCTTTACATAGAGAGCAACAAGGCTCTTCACTGCGTCAATGTAGTGAGAATTAAGACTACACAGCGTGGCTAACCGGGACATTTCACCGATAAAGGTACCCCGCTTGACATCAAGGGGGTGGTGAGATATCCAAGGAATTCTTTCCTGGTGTGAACGCGACTTGCGGTACGGCATGTGTTGCAGCTTTCCGTGTTCATCACGGTAAAGCGTCATGTCGAGGAAGACTTGATAGTGAGGGGACGCGTTCCACTCAATCGTGCAACCATCGAATTTAACCGAGGAGACAATTTGCAACGCTTCTGCTTCAGAAGAGGCGTATACAATTGCGCAACAGTCATCGATGTAGCGCCCGTAGAAAGGTATCAACGGGTGCTTGATGATTTCCAACTTACGCTCATGGTACCAACCATAAAGATTAGCAAGATCCGGAGCGCATGCGATGCCCATTGCAAGGCCTCGTTGTTGTTTGTAGAATTTATCATCATATCGCATGATAAGATTTTGGTTGGCCACATTGATGCATCTAATGAACATTTCTGTTTCATGTAGTTCGTCAGTTGACTTTTCATCCATCGTTGTGTTGTCTCCCCAATAGTGTTCCACGTATAGCTGAACAGCGATGTTCAGACAATAATCCGTGGGAACATTGGGGTAGAACGCAACGACGTCGCCAGTTACAATGAAGAACTGGCGCTTGGGCTGCAACGTAATCTTACTCAATTTTTGCACCAAGTCTTTGGTCCCGTGAAGGATGGTTGGCGCCGATTGAATAATCGGTTTGAGTTTTTTACTTATGTACTTGGCCGCAGGGTTTTGGATGGCGCTGTGACAAGGCACGATAGGTCGCATTTTGACCGGTTCCTTATGTATTTTAGGAATACCGTAAAATGTCGGTAGCACGTGTTGGTCTCCCGGCTTTGTGATTCGGTGCCGCAAGAATTTTCCGAGTTGCGGGCCATGATGGATAATGCGCATCAGCATACGCTGCAATATATTCCATCGTAGTACATTGTGAGTTACATATTGACTGCATAATTAACGGTGAAATGACTTTATAATCATTCGTGTTTGACAGCAAGTCAAGACTCTTTTCTTTGATCCATGTCCGCTCAGACACTGCAATTCCCAAGTTCTTATCTGTGTTGGTTACCACATAGTTATTAGCAACTAAGAACTCTTGGACTAGGCGAGGAGAAGGCGCGAGCGATCTAAAGATATAGTTCTCATCTTCACTTGGTATTTTAGCAATCGTTTTGTTAACGAAGTGCTTGCCCAAAGTGAGGCCATGCTCAAGATATGCAGGAAGTTTGGGACCCTTCACAGTAGAGTGAGGGATCTCATAATCCGGATCGTAGATATCATCTGGTATTTCGAGTTGAGTGAAGGAATAGGCTAAGCGCCATCGTAAACGATGCTCAAAGTCTTCCCAAGCTTCTTTAATTAAAGAAGTGTTTCTTGGGCTATGAAACATATATTTCATTCCAACACTCAGCTGGTACTCAATGTTCGCAGGGATGTTAACTCCTGGCGAGCGATGCACATGATATTTAAATTGGGAAGCAAGTATAACATCAACAGGCGTATTTAAAATTATGTGATTTATCGCTGCAGGGAGAGGGATTGTAAGCAACCAATCTGGGTAAGTGGCTGGTTTGTCGTACCGGAAGACTAAGTCTTCTTGCCCTTGCCCTTGGATCCCTGGGACGGCTTGCCGGCGGCCTTGGTGGTGGTGGGACGTTGTCCCTGCCTCGCCTTGGGGTTGTTCCCCGGTTTGGCGGCCGGCTTCTTCGATGAAGAAGGCTTCATCTTCTTGCCATCCTTGTTGCCCTAGAGCAAAGGAAGAAGATGAGTGTGAATTCTGTCGGTAGGGATGTGTGAACTTAATCACCTTGCCCTTTCCCGAAGGCTTAGCCTTCTTGTTGAAAGCTGCGGAGACAGCTTTGTCGATCAAGGATTGCATCGACGGGCCGGGCCTGGTGGCATCGGCCATCTCCACATCAGCTTGCACTGATAACGCTTTCTTCTTGTGGAACTTAAGTTCCGACTTGATAACAAGTGACTCCGTAATGGAGATCACCCGGAAAGCGTACACCACGGCGTCCTCCAGCACTTGCATGCCGAGGGCCTTTGCCGCGGGGTTTTCCTGCCAGCGCAACAGGATGGTTGTCCCCTGGGCATCAGGGCCGAACACAGGCACTTTCATGCGAGTGATGATCTCAGCCCCGCGCAGCTCAATTAAGGGCTGCAACTCCTCAAGGAGTTTGGCAGGGGACAGGGCATTATCGAGGAAATCCACTTCACCTTGCTTCGTCTTGATAGACTGGACAAGGGCCTCGCGCAACCATTTCTGGTGCGAACTGATGAGGGTCGAGACGGAATCGACAGCGGTTCCCTGCGAACCGAATTCCTTCGTGAGTTGGATTTCGGGCGCTTTGGAGCGCAAATGCGGGGGGTAAGTCCCGGCAGCAAGATGCTGCTCCCACTTTGCGAGAGTGGAACGGCAGCCGGCCAACTTGGAAGTTAGCTGACTGATGCCCCTAAGGGGCTCCGTTAGGACATCACGATAGTCCGAAGGGACCATCGCAATTAGCTCCTCCACAGTGGAAGCACCTTGCAAAGAGGTGTGACGACGCAAAGCAGCCGAAGCTGAATCGCTGGCATCAGAGCTGGGCATACCCAGCTGGGCATTAGCACCAGGGGTAGTGGCCCGGAAGAACGTGGCAGTATTGGTCATCGACATATCTGGCCAGAGGGATGGGGGAATAGGAATGTGTGGGAGGTTAGGTTGTTTGTTTTTCAAAACACTCAAGAGAGCTTGTTGGACAGGACAACAGGGAGATGGGGAATCCATCAACCAACCTGTTTCGCTTATAAGCTCTTCAGGTCCTGCTTACTCATTCTCATTTATCATGCTCAATAAGCCATTACTCATTGGCTCACCAATGCTCAATAATCATCCTTATCAATCATGCTTTAAATCACTCAATAAGCGCCAAGCCCTTACTCATCATCAGTAAGCCCGATCTTAATCAGTCAGCTGCCAGATGTGTATCAGGGCTCATCTTACTCAGGGTAACATGATCCATAACTCAGGTTCACACACTTAGGGGTGAGAACATACCTGAGGATGTCCTAGAAATGTCAGTATTCTAACCCTAGTCGAAGTGACTTCACCTGAACGAGCTAAAACGTGCTAGGGTTAGCAGTTCGGGTTAGGGTTAGGGTTAGGTTGTTTGTTTTTCAAAACACTCAAGAGAGCTTGTTGGACAGGACAACAGGGAGATGGGGAATCCATCAACCAACCTGTTTCGCTTATAAGCTCTTCAGGTCCTGCTTACTCATTCTCATTTATCATGCTCAATAAGCCATTACTCATTGGCTCACCAATGCTCAATAATCATCCTTATCAATCATGCTTTAAATCACTCAATAAGCGCCAAGCCCTTACTCATCATCAGTAAGCCCGATCTTAATCAGTCAGCTGCCAGATGTGTATCAGGGCTCATCTTACTCAGGGTAACATGATCCATAACTCAGGTTCACACACTTAGGGGTGAGAACATACCTGAGGATGTCCTAGAAATGTCAGTATTCTAACCCTAGCTATCTGGCCAGCAACTCTGAGCACAGAGTTGAGGTGGCTGTACACTTATCTATCTAATCCAAATGGATGGTGCCCCATCCCACATTTTCAGGCCTTTTTGTGCGGGTTGGGGCACCATTCTTGTCTAAAATCTTCAAAAAAGTCATCATTTTCACGGGTTGGGGCACCATCCTTGTTTAAAATCTTCAAAAGGTCATCATTTTCGCAGGTTTGGGGACCATCGGTGGTGCCCCAACCCGCGAAAAGGGGTCATTTCCACGGGTTGAGGCACCATCCCGTATTGGGGCACCATCCATCTATAAGGCTTGAAATCACCTTATAGACGGGGTTGGTGCCTCAACCCGCAAAAAAATAGGCCATCTCCAGGGGTTAGGGCACCGTCCATCTATAAGGCTTGAATTCACCTTATAGATGAAAAGATGCGCACCATGCATGTCACAAATTTTGAAATATAAAATCACCATTCCATCTACAAGGCTTGAAATCAGGTTATAGATGCAGTTGGTAAGATAAACACAGAGATGGCGCCAGAATCCTTCTATAAGACCCAAGTTCGGATTATAGACCCAGAGACGGCACCAGATTCGACCAGACGAGGTCCTTTTCATAGCGGCATCGGATTTTTCTATACGCCCCAAGATCATGTTATAGACACAGAGACGGTACTGGATTTCACCAGTCATGAAAGGCGTGGTGCTGCATTCTGTCTATAAGCTCGCAAATGGCCTTATAGATGGAGTAGAAAAAAGTTGTCTGTGTTCACATCTATAAAGCAGAATCAGGTGCTATAGAGTTCACTTGCCACCTGTGTCAAAACTCTTAAGCACGAGCTCCGCATTATAGAATCTCAAAATCTTTAAGCGTGAAGTCGGCATTATAGAATCTGAGTGCACAATTTTCAAGAAATCTATAAGAACAAAATATCTGTCATGGAGTTTCGTCAGAAAACATGGAAAGTAAGCAGGTATAGATGCAACACACCTACTTAAATTGCTCTGCCTGGAAAATTGGCATTGCCACTGAGTGGCATGGAATTGCCATTCAAATTCAGGTTTGGGCTGAGTTAACTAGGTACCAAGAGTGATAGAGCCAAGAGTGCATAGAATCCACAGAAATAAAGTTGAATTGAGCACCAGAAGCATGAGATGGAAGTGGGGGACATGGAGGAAGGAGAGAACGATGGGTGGCGTCAGGTGATCAAAGTCAACCATCTGTCATCGGCTATATGGCGGCTGTGATGCCGTAGACGGTCACATTAGTGACTGTAGCGAGTATATATACCTGAACCTGAAATCATCTGGCCTGATCTTTAACCCCCACCATCGCCCAAACTCCGACTTTGATTACATAATATTCCTACCCCCATGGCTTCCCAGGTACATAGAGACATTTCAGACATCTATAAGGCTAACCACACCCTTATAGACACCGCCCTCTTCCCAGCTCGTTAGTCTGAGGATCCACAACAAATCTATAGCACTAACAACCCTCTTATAGATAGCTTCTCAGCCTCATGCACTCAATGTTTGTGGGGATCTTGTCACCACCAGAATTCTCGAGTCAGTTGGCGTCGCAATCAATACGGAGCTTCAGCTCTATATATGTCTTCCATGCGGCTCTGCTTATACCCACTCTAATGATTTCCGCCATGGGATTCTTAACCACCTTCAGCATGAGCATGACAGTGCAACCACATCTACCCGAAACCATATTGTGGAGCGCACTCATGGCTTCCAAATTATGGAGGAGTATCCCAGTATCGACCCCGCAATGGTAGCTCAACTTGCATTCAGTGGCATTCATATTACTATGGACCAGTTTGGTTGTTTACACTGCCCGTATGCTGCTTCGGAGAAAGTAGTTCAAAAGCACATGCGTGAAAAGCATGAGGATCGAAAGGGTAAACCTAGCTCCAGGTTGTGCACCCAGGTGCTCAATAGTGGCGCACCCGGTGCCAACACCCGTATTCGTGTGGTGGAGCAGTTGGATGACGATGATGATGAACCTCCCGCCCCCGCATCCTCACCCCTCACTCAGTTGACTCCGACTCAGGGTGGTGCCTCTACACCAAATCCATCACCACCACCTTCAACCCAGCGCCCAACCCCTGCTAAATCGCTTCGGGACCTTGTGTCGAACTTTGACCCAAAAGACTACAGGGCGGAGGAACTCCCCAACGCACGCATGATCAGTCCTTGGCTTATGCGCAATGGCTGGCACAAGCACCTGGAACCATATCGCGAACATGATGATGAGCTGATCCGCCTCGCATCTGTTCCTTCCGACGACGAAATCCCGGGCTTGCGTAAAGCTGTTGCATCCTATTTTACTGAGGCGACCAACCTCATTGTGCACACAAATGAGGTAGTGCTTCAGCGCCTGAACAGTGCAGACCCAAATAAGGAGTGCGTCTTTACCATCTATAAGCCCACTCGCCTGCTAATAGATTTTTGCAGCGGAATTAACAATACACCGCTGCACAACCACCACCAAGGAGATAAAACGTTCGGACAATATATCAATGTCATTGTGCGCTTGCTAGCTTCACTCTTGCGTGAGCCAGAGCATTATCGGATGCCGGTCACTGAGCAGTTGAAGAGTGCAGTGCAGTCGGCACTCACCTCTTTCACCGACTCTGTGGATATCACGGAGCATTGCTCCGAACTTCATCGGATTCTGCTTGCCTTGTGGAAGACCAAGTGGGAGGCAACCGAGAACCATACGATTCACGATCCAACAATGTGCTTCTTGGCTTTGTTCAGCCTTGAATTGTCGGGGGAATTTGCTGGCCCAAAGAAAACAACCGGCCCAATCGCAAAGTTGTGTTGGGGCATCAAGCTGTGCATGCTCACACAGATTCATCGGCTGGTCAGCAGTGGAGAGTGCAACGACCAAATGGAAGCATTCGAGCGCATTGCACCATTTGTCATTGAACACGAGCTTACCACATTCCACCACCTCCGTTCACTTACCCATTATGCAACCACCCTGGCTCTTGGGACCCTGGAGGTCCCGAGCATCATTTGGACCGACAGAGAGAACTGGACAGAGCTGCTGTATGAAGGAGAGCGCTTTTCCCTCCCCCGCCTGCAGGAAGTCTTGACCAATGTGGAGGAGCAAATTGTGGATCTGTGGCAGGAAAGGATTTTATTCAATCTCAACCTTCACGTTGCCTATGATGACTTGTCCGACAATCTCACCAACACCAAACCGGGGTACTCATTTATTACCAACCCTTTGAACCCTTTCGCTGCACATCGTCACTCGTTCATCGAGGCAGTGCTCAAAGATCCTCAGTTGGAGGCGTTTTTTGTGTACCGGGCATCGAATGTAGGGGATGTTCAACTTGATATGGACGCATCTCGGAGTTTCCTCAGTAATCTCGCGGAGTTTGAAGGTCTCTTGTTGCTTCACGCGGAGGTGACACCAGGAGCGACCATTCGTGGGACTGAACTCGTCTCAATGCTCATGCAAAACACCTTGTACCGCCTGCGTAATGTCATGGGGGTCGCCAAATTTGTGGCGCTCATTCGGCAGTACGACAAGACAACCAACACGGCACAAAAGGACCGACTCATTCCGCACGCTGCCAGTGGGCTTGTAGCTGACTTGCTGATTCAGCTCCACACATTTGTACGGCCATTTGCTCAGGTATGTGGAGTCTATAAGCCAGGGAAGCATCTTATAGATTTTTCCAACAGTTCCTTGCGTCAAGGGTGTTCCCTGACGATCCTGCTGTTGTTGGGCTGTATGCTGACATGGCCTTCATGGACTTTGGCAAGGTTTTCACATCAGCCAAGCTGAGCGCAATTATGGCCAAGTGGATGGCACCCGTCATTGACTGGAACATGACCATCGGTCCCTACCGCCAAATCAACACTGCATTCCGGCGCAAGCATTGTCGTGGTGTTGACGAGGAGGACGATGAAAGTGTTGCATCAATGGTACAGGTGCTTCAGGCAGCGCACAGCAAGTCTGTTGACCGCCAGCATTGTGGGCTGTCACACAACGCTCTTCTTGGAATAACAGATGAGGTTCTGTTCGCCTTCCTCGATGCCAGTGTTGCATGGCAGAATGTGCTTGAAGTTGTCCCAGGGGGGCTTGCTCTGCCGTACCATCAGGCAACTCGCAAGAACTTCAACTCCCTTGCGCTCAATGGGAAGCTGAAGAAAGCATCAAGGGTAGCAGCTGAGGGCCACTCTGGCCTTGGCCAGCTTCTGGGTGAAATGCTTGAGAATCAGCGTGCCCTGCTAAAATCTCAGCAAACCATGCTCACAGGGATGACTTCACTGGAGAAGGAGCTAGCTTCCTACCGTTCTCAACCACCTCAGAAGACCCAGCCACTGTGGACGTCACACCTGCAGCACCTGCTCACAGCCAATGAATCTGAGGAGACTCCCATGGAGGATATCATTGAAGGCAGTAACCCAGATGTGTCCGTACCGGACCTCACACTATCTATCTAATCCTGGAGGATGGCGCGCCATCCCGGAAAAACGGGCCATTTTTGCGGGTTGGGGCGCCATCCTGGCCTAAAATCTTCAAAAAAGGCACCACTTTCACGGGTTGGGGCGCCATCCTTGTCTAAAATCTTCAAAAAGGCATCATTTTTGCAGCTTGGGGCGCGACCGATAGGGCCCCATCCCGCGAAAACAGGCCATTTTCACGGGTTGGAGCGCCATCCCGGGTTGGGGCGCCATCCAGATCTATGAGGTGACTTCACACCTTATAGATAAATGGCACCCCAACCCGTGAAAACGGCCTGTTTTCGCGGGATGGGGCGCTATCTATCCCCAACCCGCAAAAACAGGCCATTTTCACGGGTTGGGGCGCCATCCCGGGTTGGGGTGCCATTCATCTATAAGGTGTGAAGTCACCTTATAGACGGGGTTGGTGCCCCAACGCCAAAAGATGGCCTGTTCTCAAATTTTGAAAAAATCACCGTTTTCAACATGTTGGGGCGCCATTCCATCTACAAGGCTCGAAATCGGGTTATACAGGCAGTTGGTAAGATAAACACAGAGATGGTGCCAGATTCCTTCTGAGACCCAAGTTCGGATTATAGACACAGAGATGGCACCAGATTCGACGAGATGAGGTCCTTTGCATAGCGGCACCAGATTTTTCTATAAGCCCCAAGATCATGTTATAGACACAGAGACGGTACTGGATTTCACCAGTCATGAAAGTAGTGGTGCTGAATTGCGAAAATCATTGTCCGGGTTCACATCTATAAAGCAGAATCAGGCGCTATAGAGTTGTGTCGAAATCTTTAAGCGTGAAGTCGAATCTGAGTGCGCAATTTTTCAAGAAATCTATAAGAACAAAATATCTGTTATGGAGTTTCATCAGAAAACATGGAAAGTAAGCAGGTATAGATGAAACACACCTATTTGAATCGAAAAGTAGGATTGCCACTGAGTGGCATGGAATTGCCACTCAAATCTGGGTTTGGGCTTAATTAACTAGATACCAAGAGAGATAGAGCCCAGAATGCATAGAATCCACAGAAATAAGGTTGATGAACAATGTCGACTATTGTTAACCTGGAAAGACGGCGGGGCTTCCGAGCGTGGGGAGCGTGATCATCGAGCAGTACGGCAGGGATCTACAGAGGGGGGAAATAGCAGCGGAAGAACAGTAAGCGCACCTTCATAGACTGGATCCCGGGATGTATTTTTCCCTGAGGAAGCCTGCACAGACGTTCGTTATTCCGCCGGCGTCATTCGGGTCCTACAAGGAAGTGAAGGTGTAAGTGAAAGGATGTTGCACAGCCGGAAGCAGGTGGGTGGCTCCACATAGACACATCCAGGAAACGCAGGTCAAAGAGAGGACGACATGTAAGTTCTGCGTCGTCGAGACCGGAATTCTCAACGTCGGGAGTCAACAGTATTGAGGGCCAGAAGTCGAACGCGGGGATGGGCGGAACTGTCGCAAAAACGAGTCGGCGAGACACACGAAAGGAGGAGAGGGGAAGTTCGCGTCTTGCACCCTGCTGTGATGGATACACGTACAAATATTTATTTTCCTTTTACGAACACTCACGATCCTCCTTGTATTTAATTCGCGCTTGATGCGAGAAGCGATCTCATCAATGATTCAACTTTATTTATTTCTCACGGTTCACACTGCATGCCGCGCAACCGCCAATGCTATGCACGGCTTGCACTCTGACTCTATCTGAGTATAAGTGAGTCAGTATCTTCTGACTCATCTTAGTAGTATATATGAGGAGTCCCACCTCTTGTTGGGGCATCTTACATTTTACCAATTACCACTACTGTGAACCTCACCAATCTGCGTGAACCTGAGTTGAGCTGCTAGCTCTCTTAACCAATCATCTACTGTAACGTTGCTAAACCTTACAGTTAACCCATCTACCTTTACTGCAGAGTTGCTAGACCCTACAGTACTTTTAGATCAACTTACTCTCCGTTTGCTGTGACTTTGCTAGACTTCACAGCGCACTCTGAGTCTTTACTATTATATCGGTTGACTGATTATATAAGGGTTCCCGAACTCAAGTATATTCATCTGGGGTATTACATTTAGTAATACCAATTCGCTCACGGTACACGCGTCACACTAACGCGTGCACAACCCGTTTCTCTTACATTGGTGGACACATTGGGAACTCTTTGCTTAAACAGTCTTCTGATAATTCTCTCACCTCTCTCTCTCTCCCATACATCGCCATGGCAACAAAGACAGAACGAGCTGCTCTGTCTGACTCTGGCGACAACCCGAACAATGACAATGACAACAACGGTGGACCTTCGGGAGCGCCAAAACCCTCGACTCCACTGCCTGCACGGTCAACACCTCCACGACAATACCACGGGACTTGGCGTGATACAACGATGGATCCCGACTATGACTTTGGACTAGAACCCCTGGAGGACCCCACTGGACCCCTTGATCGTGACATCATGGTCAAGGAGGCACTCGTGCTGACCGTTGACATGAATCTGCCGAGCACTCAATCTGTTGCAAAGATTGCTGGCCATCCTCAAATCAAGGCAAGGCGCAACGAAGCCCTCTCTAAAGGGTTGAAAACGATTGACAAGACACATCTACTCAGTGCTGGACTTGCCACACAGCGCCTCTTCCTTGCAGTGTTTCCTGATGAACTTGAGCTTCTGAATAATGTTTTCACTCAAGCTAAAAAGTGTGAATGCTATGGTACCTTCGGCGCAGGCTACAAAGTGGTCACCAACGACTATGAAATCCTCCTGCGTGTTCTCTTTAACCGCAGGTTGAGCGCTGAAGATTCATTCCGGCTAGCTGGAAAGCGTCCACCGAAGATGCCATCGTGGGGTGCGGACGATGATTTAGAAGACTACTACACCTTGAATGACTTTGAGATTCTGGCTGTCTGTTTCAGAGCTGAAGTCGAACACTTCCTCTACACACTGGACAGATATCATGACTTCATAGCGCAGAGACCTCGTGAGTCGAACCGTGAAGTCATGGAGATCACCAGAGAGTATGCGGATCGTGCTCGAAGCACTTCGGTCCCAGCTCAATCTTGGAATCAAGGAGTATCACCTCACACTAACCGTTATGCACCTCACCTCGCCTCTACACCTGACCCTCCGAGGCAAGCCTCTGCCCGTGCCACCTCGGTCCGCTTTGGGAATCTGGGAAAAGATAATGGGTTGCCAAGAAATAATCGAAGGATAGCAGAAATTCTTACTCCGATGGCACCCATTTTCGAGAACTCATTCCGCGGACCTAGTAGACGTGCAGCAGACTCCGCTGAGGATGATCAGATGCGTAGGATGGGTTCTCAACCCCGATCTGGAGGTAGAGATCCACCCCAACATCAGTACTCTGGACCATCTCGAAATTATGAACGCAGAGGCACTTCACCCACAGGCTCACGCGATGAACCTCCGCACAGGCGACCACCAAATCCTCCGGACGGTGAACCAAGTGACAGTGATGGTGATGGAGGTAGCGACAGACATCGCGGATGGCGCATGCCTCATCGGAGATCCAGACAGCCTACAAACAACCGTGGTAATCCACCCGATCCTGGTGATCCAGACCCCGGTCGTAGCTCGCATTTCAACAACAACGATGGATCTGGTTCCTCAAAGGAAGCACATTTTGACTTGAAGTTGAAATACGATAATGTACCTAAATGGGATGGTAACACCGATACAATTGTTCGATGGCTATTGAAGGTGAATGACATTGCGAGAGAATCCACAACGGTCTGGCGTCAACTAGGACGGGTGGTACCCAAACGACTTGAGGCAGATGCCGAAGTTTGGTACTGGTCTTTACCAATGTCATAGCGCACGGAAATCGAAGAAAACTGGGATACCTTACGCACTGCCTTCGTGACCTACTTCTTGAATCGCAAATGGCTAGATCGACAGCGCGGAAGAGCGAATAAAGCTACTTACCGAGATTACGGGCATGCTCGTGAAACTCCTAGTGAGTATTTCATTCGCAAAACCGAACTGTTGAACACAGTGTATACTCTGGATGACTCTGAGATTATCATGGAGGTTATGGATGGTGCACCATCGCTTTGGAATACTATCTTGACCACCCAGATTTATCAAGATGTTGTTGAATTCCAGTCTGCAATTCGGTACCATGAGGATGCCTTAATGAAACTCGATCCACGGAGCGACAGGGAGAGCTCTTACCGCGATCGTCCGCGCGATTATTCGAGGAACACCATTCAAACCACTCGTGCAAATCTCGTGGGTTGGTCCCGCAATCAAGAGCCTCCTAAATTCCCCAAGGATGACCGGAACATTTCGAAGAAGGCTACTCCCGAATCGAAGAATGCACGGCCATGCCGACACTGTGGAAGTGGTAAGCATTGGGATAATGAATGCAAGCATTCGTTCAAGGGCAATCGCGCCGCCAGAGCAAATCTAGCCACCACGACCAATGAGGAGCAAGATGCTCAAGAGCAGTACAATGATTTGTACTACAGCCTGGACACTGACAATGAATCTGGTTCCGAGTCCAAACAGGATTTTGAGGATCCCCTTCAGATTACTGAATCAACTTCATACCTTACCAGCTCTGGTGCGATTGGAGTAAGCTCAGCCCTGGAGGGGAATATCAAGTCAAATCACACGGCTAATCCTCTTTCGGACACGGAAACGGAAATTGAGAGTCTCCCCGCGGCCATCAGCGCTTCACCATCTGAGCTGAAGCCCCTTCCGACTTCAAATTCAACTGCATGCACCGCATATCATGCCAAGCCTGCGTTGAACCGAAGAACTCGAAGGAGACTTGCACGGGAAATTGATTCACTCAATTATCATGTCAGGCGCTCTTCCGAATCTAAACCCGTTCTTGAGCTTCGAAAATACATGGCTAGACCCCCTGGATGCTCTTTCCTTGGCGCAAAGGCGACAGAAGCAACTGCAACAGTTGGAGGATTGGATACCGATCCAATCTCAGTGATTGTTGACTCTGGTTCCGACATCACCCTAATTTCAGCGAAAGCACTTGAAAGCCTCACACATATTCCTCGAACGAAGGCTGGGCAACGTATAAATCTCATTCAGGTGACGGGCAAGTCCACCATATCCGGGTACATTACCTTGGATTTATTCTTCCACACCGAAGAAGGCCCGGTTAAATTGAATGTTGAGGCATATATTGTAAAGGGAATGACTACCCCTTTCATTCTGGGTAATGATTTCTCTGACCAGTATTCAATTTCGGTTATGCGACGAGAAGGAGACTCCTACCTGGTATTTGGTGACACAGGACGCGAGTTAAAGGTGCAAGCTTCAACGTCTCATCCATTTACTGATGATGACGGACACACCTTTAAAGTTAAAGTCCTCCCTGGGTTGGAACACCATGGCTCCAAGGCCCAAGTTCATCGGAAGAGCCAGAAGCTCAAGAAACGAGCTCGCCTTCGTCGTATTAATCGCGAGGTACGGTCCAAAATTCGAGTTGTTATTCCGGCGGAAACCAGTGTCGCCATACCCGTTGAACTTTATTTCCCAAAAGGGCAAAGTTCAGCTTTTGTAGAGCGCGGTTTCCACACCAATGGCAATGAACAAGCACTCTATGGATCCCCTGACATGCTGATTTCGAAGGACAAACCAGCTTTGCACGTTGCGAACTTCTCTCAATCACCGGTGACAATTTCGGCAGGACAGGTTCTAGGTACAGCAAGAAATCCTAAGGGATGGTTAGACAGAATGGATAAGTACTCAAAGGAGAAACAAACTCAAATTCATGCTCATGCAGCATTAATTCAGAGTCTCGTTGTCGAGAAATTGGCCTCCGATGAGAAGATTGCAACGGCCAGAAAGGCACGGGCTCACCCGGCCACATCTGATCCCAGTGATGATCCATTCTCTGATCCGATTTCTATGGTTAAAGACCCTCCGTGCCTCAATAAATTCTCGGTATCTGACTGTGCTACGGCTCAAGGGCACTCAGTCCCTCTGGACTCTCTGCAAGATCAAAGTTCTGGCTCTCTGGCTCACGGACACAAACTCCCGGTTGATAATAGTGGAACTCGTGTTGTTCGGTCGGTCACCGAGATCTCTTCAAAGGCTCAAAGGAATGCAACTGAGGAAAATGATCCACTGGCTGAAGATCCTGTTGAAGGTGGACCTAAGACCTCTGAGGTGCCTGAAGAATCAATTCCCGGAGATAAACTTTTGACAGAAGTCGACATCTCCCCTGATCTGACTCTGGAACAGCGTCGAGAGCTGGAGGCTATGATCCTGAAGAACAAACTTGCATTTGGAATCGACGGACGCCTTGGTAACTACGATGGGAAGGTTGAAATTCCGATGAAACCGGGTTCTGAACCAGTTTCATTACCGCCGTTCCCCGTCTCACCGGCTAATCGGGAAGTCATTGATAAACAAATGGATTCCTGGATTCAGTTAGGGGTTATTGAGCCGTCTAAAAGTCCATGGGCAGCACCAGTCTTCATTGTATACCGCAATGGCAAACCTCGAATGGTTATTGACTTGCGGAAATTAAATGAAATGGTTGTTCCCGACGAGTTTCCTCTTCCCCGACAAGATGATATCCTGCAAGCTTTATCTGGTTCTCAGTGGCTCACCACTCTGGATGCTCTCTCTGGTTTCACCCAGCTCACCATGTCCGATTCATCTGCGGAGAAATTGGCTTTCAGAACACACCGTGGACTGTGGCAATTTCGGCGAATGCCGTTCGGCTATCGCAATGGTCCAAGTGTGTTCCAGCGGGTAATGCATAATGTTTTGGCACCATTTTTGTGGATATTTGCACTGGTCTATATTGATGATATTGTGGTATTCTCCTTAACGTTTGAAGACCACATTCAGCATCTGGATCAAGTATTCTCTGCAATTTCTGCCGCGAACATTACGCTGTCTCCCGGAAAGTGCCACTTCGCCTACCAGTCACTGCTGCTATTGGGTCAAAAGGTCTCTCGTCTTGGTCTCTCTACCCACAAGGAGAAAGTCGATGCGATTCTTTAACTGAGTGAGCCGCGAAACGTCCATGAGCTTCAGCAGTTCCTTGGTATGATGGTGTATTTTTCAATGTACATTCCGTTCTACTCTTGGATTGCTCTTCCGTTCTTCCAGCTATTGAAGAAGGAGAACAAATGGGAGTGGACCGAACTACACCAGGAGGCATTTGATCTTTGCAAGCAGGTATTGACCAACGCTCCAGTCCGAGGGTATGCGATGGCAGGTAGACCGTACCGAGTTTACACCGATGCATGTGACTATGGTCTCGCTGGTATTCTGCAGCAAGTTCAACCAATTAAAATTCGGGACCTTCGAGGCACCAGAGTTTATGAGCGGCTGGAAAAGGCCTATAAAAATAAGGAGCCTATCCCAGTTCTCGTCACTGCAGTGAAAGGTGTTGATGATGTTCCTACACCGGGTGAATGGGCCACAGAGTTCGACGAGACCACAGTTCACATTGAACGTGTGATTTGTTACTGGTCTCGAGTCTTGAAGTCCCCTGAGCGCAATTACTCTCCAACTGAGCGTGAAGCTCTCGCTCTGAAGGAGGCATTGATTAAGTTTCAACCGTTCCTTGAGGGTGAAACTGTGATTGGAATCACAGATCATGCTGCACTGACTTGGAGTCGCACTTTCCAGAATGTCAACCGAAGATTACTCACCTGGGGCACTGTATTCTCTGCCTATCCCGATCTGAAGATAGTCCATCGCGCTGGAAGAGTCCATTCAAATGTGGATCCCATTTCACGTTTACGCCGTCGAGTTCCATTCCAAGACAGTCCGATCACGGATAAAATTCCCACGGTTGAATTGAGTGGTATCAATGATCCTTTGAAGGATATGTATGCGGAATTGGGTCCAAAATTCGAAGAGAAGCTTTTAACTGTTGCTGCGAGGTTTGTTCAAACCCAAGACCCATTACAACTGGATACTTCTGTTGACTTGGGTGAAATTCCACTTGACTCGAGCAATGACTTGGCAGCTCAGTATGTTGCGTCACGCTCATACAATGTCCTCATTGGGCTCTCATCTGAAGAGATCAAGGAGTGGACTGCTGCCTACCAGGAAGATAGTCATTTTTCGGAAGTACTGAAGGGATGGAAGAAGGAAGTTAAGTGGATCAATCCACTCTTTCCTCAATACCATTACAGCGACTCCGGGCTGATTTACTTCGAGGACTGGAACGGTAATAACCGTCTCTGTGTTCCTGAAAAATTCCGAGTGCCAGTCATGGATGAGGTGCACAACACGTTGACCGAGGCTGCACATGGTGGGTATCATCGATGCTATAATCGACTTGCAGCCACCTACTATTGGCCTCAAATGTCCCGTCAACTCAAGCAATATATCTCAACGTGTGATATATGTCAGAAAACAAAGCCTCGCCGCCACGCGCCCACAGGATTATTGCAACCAATTCCAATTCCAACTCAACCCTTTGAGGTGATCTCAATGGATTTTATCCCTGAGCTGCCTCTTTCGGGTGAGTTTGACAATATACTTGTCATCGTCGACAAGTTAACGAAATACTCGATTTTTATCCCATGCAAGACCGGAATTTCGGAGGTTGAAACGGCCAAACTATTTTTTCAACATGTCATCAGTCATTTCGGAATTCCGAAGCAAGTTATTACCGACCGCGACACTCGCTGGAGACACGACTTCTGGGGTGAGGTTTGCCGCTTAATGGGGATGAAACGGGCACTCACGACCGCGTATCATCCTCAAGCTGACGGTCAAACTGAAAATTTAAACCAAGCCTTGGAAATTGCCTTGCGAGCATATGTTGGCCCCTCCCGCAATGACTGGGCTGACTTCCTTCACGGTTTTGCCCTTTCTTACAACTCGACCCCCCATACGAGCACCACGTTCTCTCCGGCATTCCTTCTACGCGGCTATCATCCAACAACCGCCTCGAATGTGATCTCCAGTTCCGCCTCGATTCCTAGACCAATGAACCAGGTCGAAACTCGGGGGGGTAATGATACCACATTAAACGACAAGGCACAAGCAATGGTGGATGAATTCGAGTCAAGTCGGACCCGAGCGAAGGAATCCCTACTTCTGGCTCAGATTTTCCAGAAACGAGGATACAACAACGGTCGCCTAACAACTGAATTCGAAGAAGGTGATCAGGTACTTCTGAATCCCCATTCTCTTAACCTACTCAGGGACGAGAAAGGGCGAGGCAAGAAGCTATTGCTCAAATATGATGGTCCGTTCGAAATAATTAGAAAGCTTAGTCCCGTTACATATCAACTCCGCCTGCCCGTTTCCTATGGCATCCATCCGATTTTGAACATAGCCCACCTCGAGGCATACAATCAATCTCCGGAAGAGTTCGGTTCTCGACCAATCAAAACCCACAACCGAGATGACTTCGACGTTTATCCCGAGGTTGATATCGATAGGATAATTGCCGAGAGATGGAGAAAGAGCCGAGGGAAACGAGTTCAGCAATTCAAAGTCCGTTGGGTTGGATTTGGACCCGAGGACGATGAATGGCTCACCAAGCAAAAATTGAAAAATGCTCCGAAAGTTCTTGAGGACTGGAAGAACAGTCAGCTCATCGATAAACTTCCGCCTTCTAACTCAGATCACTCCCGACACACCGCCGGGACAAGGGGCAACCCCGATTCAAACAAGAACTAAGTCATGAGTTGGGGCAGTTCAATATTGTTTCAAGCTTCTCTGATTATCTTATGGATCCATCTTTCCCATCTCCCACTTTACCACTATTCTCGTGACGCTGTGCCTTCGGGACGCTCCCAACGCGCAGCCGAGACAAAGAACCGTCCCGATTCGAACAAAGTTTGACTCACGAATTGAGGCGGTTCAGCACTTCTGAATAATGTCTCCCACTTCTTTGATTATCTTATGAGTCCAGTTTTCTCAGCTACTACTCTCTTTACAATGCACTGCACCAATGAGTTCTATAAAAGTCAACAGACGCTCGACTTTTAACTCATTCAATTTACCCCACATTTATCACTGCAACCCAGCTTATCTCTACCTCATCGGCATTCTCACTCGTATGACTATCACTATTATCCAACCCAATCACGCTTTATCTGCCGATTACATTGACAAGTACAACCAGGAATGGGATGACATGCCGTTGTCCCCCGTTCCCGTTCAATATCCATCGCACCTCGACATTGCACCGGAACAAGTGGTTTACATTGCCAATGGGCACCGTGCAGCTACATTGGTTCCCTGTTCGTCCCCTGCCAATTGCTTAATTGCTTCTCACCGACTGAAACCGAACCCGTTTGCATTATCAGCGGGATCTCCCTCGTCGGCAACTGCCGATGTCTCGGCTACCAGTCCGACGGATTGCACTCTCACGTCGCCGTCGGCTCCTCCATCTTCCCCCACGTCTATCGCATCTGCCGCTCTCGGCACTGTTGCCGGACTTCTCGCATCCTCTCGTGCACTCATTCCCACTTTCGACCCGACGGATGGCTGGGCGGCTATGGATTCCGTCGTCACGGATGCCGTCCTTCGCACCTATCTGCGCTTGGCACTGTACTCCCCTTTCCACACACATATTCCATCAAAGGACGATGTCTGCAGGGTTGTTGAGTTCGGCCAAACGAGTTGGGCCATCCGGGCACCTCTTTGTACCATGGCCGTTCGGGCGCTCCAGATTGTCGCCTATTTTATTCTTTGTGCGGCCAACGATCACAACCCATACTTCCAAGGCGGACCGCCTGACCTTCCATCATTCATCGACTTGACATATCTTGACCAGTTGGGGTTGCGTATCCCGGCAATCATCCTATTCCGCTCGTATTCCGAGAACATCGTTCGCAACATGCATTTCCCTGATGAGCAGGCCGCCATCGACTACCTCTTTCTTATGCAGGCGGTCTATGAGTATTATTTGCTCTGGATTGCGAACGCCATGCGCCTGTCCACGGAATTCGGCTACCGCTGCTCTTGGCGATGGGGTGCTCCGCTTGCGATGGCGCACACGGAATGGACTCATCGCATTACTCGCCATTTTGTCTATGACGGCCACAAATCTTTGGAGCACTTGATGTCGCACCAGCTTCTCAAAAATGAGATGGACTTTGGCTGCGCTGCGCTCTTGTCCCCGTTCGATGCCGTCCGTCTGCTCTCCATCATTCGCGCGGAACGTCACCATCTTGCCATCTGGCCGGTGACTGATCCCATCTCCCAGCAAGGCGACATCTTCTTGCGGCAGCATCTTCACGAGCTTAACACCAGCATTTCCACACTCAGTCACATCGTCGCACGCACTTTGACGCCCGATGAGCTTGATCTTTGAGTAAATCCTATATCTATTCTCGCTGCGTTCACTTACCTTTCACTTTTCTTGGAGACTTAATTACGCTGTCCTCGCACACCCGCTCATCCAAACACATGTCGGCTGGGGGGGCTATGTGATGGATACACGTACAAATATTTATTTTCCTTTTACGAACACTCACGATCCTCCTTGTATTTAATTCGCGCTTGATGCGAGAAGCGATCTCATCAATGATTCAACTTTATTTATTTCTCACGGTTCACACTGCATGCCGCGCAACCGCCAATGCTATGCACGGCTTGCACTCTGACTCTATCTGAGTATAAGTGAGTCAGTATCTTCTGACTCATCTTAGTAGTATATATGAGGAGTCCCACCTCTTGTTGGGGCATCTTACATTTTACCAATTACCACTACTGTGAACCTCACCAATCTGCGTGAACCTGAGTCGAGCTGCTAGCTCTCTTAACCAATCATCTACTGTAACGTTGCTAAACCTTACAGTTAACCCATCTACCTTTACTGCAGAGTTGCTAGACCCTACAGTACTTTTAGATCAACTTACTCTCCGTTTGCTGTGACTTTGCTAGACTTCACAGCGCACTCTGAGTCTTTACTATTATATCGGTTGACTGATTATATAAGGGTTCCCGAACTCAAGTATATTCATCTGGGGTATTACATTTAGTAATACCAATTCGCTCACGGTACACGCGTCACACTAACGCGTGCACAACCCGTTTCTCTTACACCTGCAGATCGTTTCGGCAGATACTGCAGGGAGGAAACTGCGCGCGAGAGCAGCTCATCAGTGTGGCGCATACGCAAAGGGAATTAATTTTCGACGCCCGGTAAAGGCGGGTTGGTGGAGAAAGTCGACGCACCGTTGACTAGATACCGATGATACTACAACACGAAGGATTTCGCCGCCTACGGAAGAAGTTGTCCAAGTTGCGGTAACAAATACAGCGCACCGTTGACCGTTTTTAACTCTTCCTCCAGATGACTTCCCCCTGCATCGCAGTTCGCGTTCACCCTCGAAACCCGTTCTCCCCAAAGTATCGCTAAAGTGAGTAGCAGGACCGCGTGAGGCACAAAATACTTGAACACGACTCCAGGGTGGGATGCAAAAAGGCCTGTTGAGATGAGGATTGCGAAAGCTTGGATGCGAAGACTCCAGCACCGGGAAGTCGGCACTCAGGGCGAGTTGCGCGAGAAAATATTTTCTGCGGAAGAATCGAGGTCGCGTTGGGGCAGCTTGCGCAGGTAGAGAAAGCACTCGGATCGTTATAATTCGAGTCAAAAGAAGAGAAAACACAGCCCAAGAGCCACGACATTCATCAGTAAAACAACACCTTCGTCTTTGGCGTCTTTGGCGTCTTGGCCAAGACGTCAAAGACGCGTAAGACACATTTTTTTCAAAGACGTGCGTCTTTGGCTAACCAGGCTCATTTGTCTTAGATAAGACAGATGTCTTGGGAAAGACATCAAAGACGTAAGTCGTCCCTGCCAAAGTTCTTTCTCAAGACACCTCAAGATCCATCAGAACACTCTAAGACAATACTCAAGACATGTTAAAGATGAACTGAAATTCATACTATTGCATTGCTATAAATACTACAAGCGCGTACAATATTATACCCAGGTCAGCGTACTTGCTGGGACTAGTAAGATCAGCAGGTTCGCACTCGGGAGACGATGCCGACGCGCAGCTGAATACCATGCTGGGGAAGAATCGATGGAAGCGGCGGCGGGTAAAGATGGCCGGCATGGCGTTGTATTGAATCTTCAGGGAGCGTAGGGGGACTTGGAGAGCAAGTTGCTTATTGAAGACTTGTCGAATAGTGTTGTGGGTCTTGATGGACAGCAAACTTGAGATTTGGGACTTGTCGCTGGGGGCCGCAAGCGCAGCCGATCCTCACATTTGAGGCCGAGTTCTACGGTTGCGTGTGTCGCGTTGAGACCCAAGTTATGACGAGTCGGCCTGGGGGGGTAGGGAATGCGGAACGAGGAGGGAAAGGATGCTGGATTAGCCTCGGAGCTAGTATAGGGCCCCGTTGAGGTTTGAGGCGCACGCGGCGAATCGTGTGGACTGGGTGGTTCATGGCGCGCACGTGCAACACCTGGGTGGGCCGAATCCCGCTGTGTGAGAGCGCCGGAGACCTTGAGGGCTGAGAAGGTTTGAGATCTTCGAGACCTCGTGAGGACTTGAGATGTTGCATCTTGAAGCGGCCGTGACCTTGCAGCAGGGGAAAGAAAGGCGAACAAGCAGACGGAGGGATGGCGGGAGAAGGCAACGAACGAAAATGATCCCATCTTTCATCCATCGTGTCATTTGATTGCGCACGGGCCTGCTCGGGCGATCACGGCCGATACCGTAATTACATCATGATCGGGCGGAGTTTGAACGACTTCGCCAAAATTCTTCGCTTCCACGATATCCGGATTCCACTTGTTTCCCCCGCACTGCATTTTTCTGAATTGGCTCGTGAATTGATCAATGGGAGCGAGCTGCTCATATAAGTACGTACTATTGACTTCACCAAACCTCGAGTCCTTGACCCCGGGCCCTGATTTAAAGTTGCCAGTTGAGCTCTAAAGTTGGCCAGTTACAACCAGTGAGACCAATGAGAATCATATACTCAATTTATTCTGACACCGCATCACAGAAGCTACATGATTTTTGGAACTGAGGGTTTTTTGGGAAGCAATGGTCCTCGACACCATAAGACTGGGGGAAAAGACCAAGATGATACAAGGTGTGTTCTCGAAGACAGAAGACGTGCCTTCAAGGACGTAAGATGTGTTTTCAAAGATGTAAGACTCCCAAAGACGGAACTCTAAGACAAAGATCATGAAAGACGTGTTCTAAAGACAGAAGACGTCAAAGACGAATGTGTTGTTTTACTGATGTTGAGTCGCTGCGCCGCCAGATTTCACAGGATTGCAGCGGTCAAGGCATCAAAAAGGGGCAGGTAAGTGGGCCAAGTGTCTTGAATCGGTCTGGATTACTTTGAATCGCAGACGCGCGCGTATTCCGTCTGGTTTGAGACGATGTTCTGGAGATGGTGGTGGTGCAAGAAGGAAGCCGCCGTGCCGTTTGATCCGAACAACGCGGCCTTGCTTCTTCTCACTACGACGCTCAAAGACTCAGGTGAATTTCAAGTTGGAACAACCATGCTGGGTCATCGCAGGCACATCCACGCTCATCTATAAATCGTGCACAGGCCCGTCATTTCTTTTCGATTGGGCGACACGCTTCACACTTCCCCAGCATGTCGCAGGGTGGTGGACCGTCGAGGCGCCGTCGTCCTTCCACTTCCAATCTAAATTGCAAATCCAAGGGGATTGAGCGCAGAGGCGTAACGCGAAGGCTAGCAGGGTTTGGTTGGAGTCGGCTGCGGAAAAATTCGCGAGGGACGAAGGGCGAGGGACGTGGCTATAGGGATCGCGGCAGGTTGCCCACCTCGATCTTTTCGCGCCACGGTGGCGCGGCGTTGCTGCGGGTCCGTGTATTGCACCCAGTTGGGGCCGGCGGATGCTATGCCGCGAAGGCGGGGTGCTGCCGGATTACACAACGAACGATACTTACGCAGCGGGGAATGAGTAATTCGTGCGCGGCGGAGGAACGAACTTTTTGGAGGGAAGGACGTCGAGCGCTGCTTGTTCCTTCGGCGTATTTCTCACCAAGCGCTCCTCTGTGTATGCGTTTAGTACCTCGCTCTCTCCCGTTTCTTCTGCATGGATGCTGACCCAGAACTTTTCTTACCAGATTGTCCGGTGAGAATGGGAGCGAATTGCGTGGGACGGCACCGAGGGCGAGGCAAGAGATGACCGCCATGCGCATTGGCGGCCAGGAGGCGCTGAGGGATGCAGAGTGGCAACGAGGATCGGTGGTGAGAATAGAAATAACATTCGTTATTCAGGGTGCGTCTCTTTGTCCTCCTCTTTCAATTACTCTCGATCTCTCCCTTCCTTCGCATTCTTCATCTCGTATACCTTCGTTCTGCAAATATGCTTCCCCTTCCACTCTTCGCTTTTCTGCCGATGATTCAGTACTTAACTTGCACCACAGAATGCTCGGCCTGTAAACCGGGCGCTCTCACCTTCATCTTCCGGGGCCATTTCCCCGTCGACGAAACACGACGCGCGCGGATGGATTCCGCTGCGGTTGTGCTCCCGCCGCACGTCGCGGCTGCATGAGGAGAACTACGGTGGAGATGGTGATGGCTCCGGGGTTCGTCTAGCGACCACTGTCTCCAATGAAGAGCACTCGTAGTGTATTCCCCGAAGATCTCCCACCATTCCACGCCTAACACTCCCATTCAGGTCTTCACTCAACGCCGCGATACCAAGGTCGAACGGGGCCAGGTTAGGACCTCCTTCTCAGCCGAACCCTGACGCTTGGATTCAGTACGACAACGTCTTTGAATACCTTGCTATTGTAGAAATAGGGGCGTAAGAGCGTTGGAAGGGGGAAAGATGATACATGCCAGTATTCATACCTCCCAGGAACACAATAGATAGTTGAACAATGAAGACCAAGATAATGCGGAGTTCAACTCCTCGACGCACAGTACAATGGGTGGTGCTTCAAACATAGAGTTGAAACACGTCTCAACGCGTTTCCAGGAGTCCAGCTCCTTAACGACGTGACGACGTGTCAGACTCACGCGTCTTCCACGTTTCCAACTACGTGGCGCCACCATTCCAAGAATTTCAACACTTGCGTATCTTGTCGTGTTTAACTTGTCGGGTCCCGAGGATGCGCATTCAAATCATTCCTCCAGTGTCTCTCTCATCGTTGCCCCTGTAACCTTTCAGCGCTGGGAACAGAATGAGCGTTGATCCAGAGAGGACCGGGAAGCATCCGGCCCGCTCGTAGATATCGAACCGGCAGGTTCGGACGATGTATTCTAGGTCCACGTTAGTTTGGGAAACTCGAAGGCAGATTTACCACAGGACTCACGCAGAGCGACGTAGACGAGGGGAAAGAGGATGCATACGAGGGAGTCGGTCAGGATTCAGCGCCGGTTCTGAACACGATTGGTTGGAAGGGTTCCAAAACGTAAAAGCATTGCTCACTTGAGCGGCGCTGATCGTATCGGGCTTCGCGCGCGCAATTTGGTACAAACGGCGGTTAATACACAAGGAGGCGGCTAGGGTAATTCGTATGGCTTTCACGATGTCAGCGGAGGATAACAGCGGGGAGAAGACAACTAGTACTCACAAATGTCGCACCAGACAGGTGCGCGGTTTATCGAGTCGTTGGCCCACACAACAGAGTTGACGAATTGGTTGAGACATGCGAAGGCAGACCACATTATATAAGCAGGTTCCAGAGTTCCAGGTCCGGAAATGCCAAGGAAAGGGGACGAGGACGAAGCCAAGAAAGGTAAAGACAGAGAAAAGTGGGTAGACGTCAGACATGGTCGTTGAAGGCATCGTAATGGGCTGAGGAACGTGGAGTTAGATTGCGAGGGTACAAGTACTCACTCACCGATCCGCGCCCTGCGAGTGGAATAACAAGTATTGATCTGTCGTCTGCGTGGCCGAGGAACTTGGGGGTTTTCCCTGTTCGTTTTCGTGGTTAGTACCTGAGTTGAGAGACTAAGTGGTAATGCGCGCGGCGAGAAAGCTTGTAAGCGGTCAGGCTATTCAAAAAAGGCCTGGACCTCATAATACTAGGACCCCGCTTGGAATCGAACCGGTCATTCCGCGTGAGTCAGGCGTGTGGAAAGTTGAGCTGGCGCATACCAAATGCTACGGGGTCCTGTTCTCTGGGGGACGAGCGTGAAGGGAATCAGTTTCCTGCGCGTCGAATCGAATGCAGCAGTAAGTACTCACATTCAAATGGCGCGACAGCTCAGGAAAATGATGAGTTATCCGCTAAGCAAGCAACCTTTCGGGTGTGCCTGGTGCTAGAAGTTGAGTTGCATGAGTGTGGAGTGAGAAATGAGGAGAAAAAGGTCTTGGGCACCTGCAGAACATCTAGAAAGACTAATTGCGGACTCTAGTTCAGATGGAGAGAATGCGTACGAAATGCGACGGGATCATATACACTGTACTTCGTGAGGATAATTGATGAGGATCTGCAGGAAACAAAAACGAACAACGAGAATAAACTCACTCAGGGTGTTGGAATTTTAGTATCAAGCTTCAAGCCGCGCACCCACATCGAGCGAATGAATATGAACCAGCCCCCGAGCAACTTTGTGTTATTTCGATGGGAGGAGCCCGCCAGAGAGAGAAAGAGCGCTCACCGCAGACCTATAGGTAGGTTGACCCTGACAAAGGATAATTTTCCTGAAAAGAAAGAAAAAGAGAAGTCCACGGCATCAAGACGCCGTCCCGACTCGAACCGGGTAATCATCATTCTGCGCGAGGTACCTTGCACACTGGGATGAAGCGGCGGATACCAAGTACCACGGGGTCCTAGACTTCCAGAGTCTGAAGAACTTGAAGCGCTGCGCAAAAATTCTTTGGAGTTGAAGCAGAAACAAACAAAAGCCGAAACGGAAGCGGATTCTGGAGTTTGGACCAGTATAGGGCACCCGTGGATGCTTGTGGACCGAGATATGTACTGTCAGGGCTCACGGTGTCTGGAATCTTCGGCGCGCGCAATATGGGACGAACGACGAGGTGGTGGCGAGAGGAAAGCGGCGAAATCAGGCTTTGATCCGTCGACACTGCCACATCGGCCTTCTTCCTTCCGACCGCGATGTCGAATTTCTCGTCGCGCCTAACCTCTTTCCCCGATGCTCAGCCCGTCTGGAAATTCGACTAGGGCTCAATCTGGGTTCTAGTGATCCCCGTTCCACCGCGGTAGTCGTTCCAGGCGCGCATCGATGGAAATTGTATGCCACCAACGAAACTAGGGTTTACTGTCAGGGCAGGGTGTGTGGTAATGAAAGGATTTCGACGAGACTGGTGGTGGCGACTTCGGTGTGTGGTCTTTCACACCATCCAAGACCTTACGCATCACATTTCATTTCTTTTATTCCATCCTTTTCCCGTCCAATTGACTGACTGGTATCTCTCCTGTAGACTTCCAATCACTGAGCCATACCCCTTCCTCGTCGCCCAACCCATGCCCGCGTCCGAACCCTCCCCTCAACACCGCTACGACTGCGCCTCCCCTCTACATCCTCGGATTCTCCAAACCAAGTAGTCCTTGGAGCGTAGGGCCTATAGCGCCAGGATATCCTAACCCACCGCGACTTTTGGCTACCGCATGCGCCCTTTCCGCCCTTCGCGCCCCACAGCTACCGCGCTGGCCTGTACCGCGGTCATGCACAGACGCGCTTCCGTATTCGGAACCTCCTCCGCGCATGTCCCGCCCGGACGAGCTTGCGCGCGCGCTCCTTTAGACTCGTCTTTCCTAGTGTACCGTCCACCGCGGCCTCGGTGCCGATGAACGAGTACACGTGTGTTGGATAAGACGCTGCGTGGACGTGCTACCGGGTGCGACGGAAGTGGAATGTGGACGAGCGAAGAGACAACGCACATGGCGATTCGAGGTGCGTATTTCTTCCCTGCCGTCCCGCCACCTGACTGACGTACCGCACTGCCAGTCCCCTGCGTCCGAGTCCAACCCCCGACGGACGTCACTTCGTGAATGCGCTTGAAGGTAAGCTCGTTTACGCGTCGATAACACTCTCTCAAACTAAGTACTCTGTAGACGTAGGTCGCACGGCAATTCAAACCACCGTACCCCCAAATATTCAACCTTTTCATCCACCGCCCGCATCGCGGTCTTCGACTGCGCCGCCCTCTCGCATTCACGCAGACCTCCATCCAGAGGATATGATTACATAATCTCGCCATCTTCACTCCCCCCACCCACTCCCTCGTCTCCCCACTTCCAGCTTAGCGCGTTTACACACCACTTCCCGGGCACCCCGCCCCGCTTCTCCTTGTGTCCGAATAGCGCTGAGATCAAGAGCTACGGGTTGGTCGTGCGCCGCTTACACCAGCTGGGTGCAAACACGACTTTCGGGTTCTTTGGTAGCGCCTTGGTCCTCGGCAGTGGAGGGTTCGCCATGAAGACATCCTTCCCCATCGTCCGCGTGCGGGAGGACGTTCTGCGCGGTTTATTTGATCCACCGTACGCGCTCGCCGTGCGCCGTGCGCCTCTTACGGGAGGGTGTGCGGATCCGACTTTCGTGTCGGCGTCGCAGCCTGGGGGTTTTCGATGGCCACCGGCGCGTTCGTAGACGCCTTCCCGTCGTCCGCGTACGGATGGAGTGCTCTCGACGTTCTGAGCGGTGTAGTCAATCACTCGCCCCAATCAATGTGCCGATCCTCCTCTTCGCCGCCTTCCCACCTCCCCCTTAACCACGTCTGCCATCGGGTCGAAGAACTGCGATGGTGGTCCCCTCTTCCCTCGTCGTCCGCGTGCGCGCGGAGGTCTGAGCCGTCAGCTCAATTCCGCAACCCTGAATTTAATAATCGCTTGATCTTCCTCGCCCGCGCGCGCGCCCTTCTGCATCTCCATCTTCACCGCGTTCGCAGCACTTGCCTGAGCACTATCCCGCTGCGCCTTGCCTCGGACGTGCGCTCCGCGGCCAGGTGGGGTGGAGGGCTACGCTGTAAGCGGGGAAACGACTTTGCGGGCGCAGGCGCTGCTCCCTCTTTCACAGGTCTCGCAGCAATGCGCACCATCTCCCGCCACCGTGCCCTCGCACCCGCGAATCGCCCTCGGCGTTTGATTTGGACGGCGCCCACGCCCGTCGCATCCCGCCCCCGTCCAGCGGTGGGGCAATACCTCCACCTTGCCTCCGCATCTGCGCTCAGATCGCGCCAATCCACACTTTTACCGCTGTGCTCTTCCCCTCCCTCACCCAGCGCCACCAGCGCCTCGGCGCGTTCCGCTCGCACCCTCCCCGTATCCGTATCCGTCTCGCTTCTTGGGCTAATTACGCATCCTCCCCATCCCCCCATATCATTCCATTCAGAATCCAGAATCGACTCGTACTTTTTCGTTCTTATTTTTTACTTTACTTGTTACTTCCACTACCGATATCAATCCACCTACCTACGTATCCATGTCCCCGCAGTTACATATTCCCCATACAAACCAATACGCCGAGCGTCCTTCGTCTCACACGGCCTTTATGCGTCGCCACCCCCGCGCCTTTCGATATATTCGTACCTCGTACAGCTACTTTGTCTCTCTTGTTAACGAAGTAGGATGTAGGCACCATGTGGTCGATAGCAGAGCTTGTAACCCTATTTTTGACGGCTGTTTGAGATCGTAACCTGAATTGTGAGGAGGGTGGTGGAGGCGAGAATTTGACGAACGTCTTCACAGAGACCAAGTATTTCGAGGTCGGGGACCTCGCGCTACCATCTCCCGCGCCTGGTAAGGCACTGCGCTGCGTCGTCTGGTACATCTGGAAGGAAGTAAAATCCGCCGCAACACAAATTCCTTGATAACCGAGGTCGCTTTCTCGTGTAATTCCACTCCAGCGCGATGATAATACCCCCCTCCCGCCGTTTCTGAGTCGCTGAGATGCGCGGTTTCGTTCGTTCTGCAAAGGCATCGAGCGAGTCCGTATATGGAAATGGAATTGCTATAATAGGCAATCGCTTGGGTGGAGAGACGAAAATCGTGAGTTTAATCGGGGCGGAAGACAACGACAAGAGGGTTGGCTTTCGAGGTGGCACGGCCCTAAAAGTATGTAATTACATTGAAAATGCGTCCTATGAAGCCTCCGAGTTGTATTATTTTAGACGCGGTCAAGTCAAGTGAATCGGAAATTCAGCCATGCAGCGACAGTGGGAGGGAATTGACAGTCTCAAAAGTCTCAGGCGTAGCATTACCGTCGTCTTGCTTGGTTTCAGCGGCTAATATACTAGTGTGACAAGCTGGAGGTATATAATGGATATGTATTTTTTGCAATTGTGGTCGTTACAACTCGTCCCTGTTCCTGCAATACTATTCATACAACTAACGACTGCGAATCCATGGTCATTGTGCAGCCGCTCAAACATTCGCGTCCCGTCTCCAGTATCAGGTCGCCGTCCAGCCTATACCTTCACCTCCTCCGCCAAACCGAAACGCTGCATTCCCCTCCTCCAAAGACGCCCACACCGCCCTCTCCTTCCACCCCGCCTCCTTCCACCCATCGAGCTTCGCAGGGAACTCGGGACCGACAATATCGAGGAGGGACTCGTCGTGCGCGAGAACGACGAGCACGTCGGGGTTGGCGTCAAAGGCGCCGATGAGGGCGATGGAAGCGTGTGGGGTGGGGGCGTCCTGGTAGTACCCGCCGTCGGCGTTGAGGACGGGGGTCGTGCGTGCTGCGAGGTCGAAGGGTGTGCTAGTGTCGGTGTCGGTGGTGTTGGATGCGGCGGGCGCGATGGCAGTGAGTGCGACGGAGGGCTTCGTCGCGTCGAGGAGCGCGGGCGGGAAGGCGCGGTGCAGGGCGGCGGTGGGGCGGAGCATGCCCGCGTGGTGCGCGGCGTCGCCGCTGAGGAAGATGAAGCCTGTGGGTGTGTCGTGCGTGAGGGCACAGATATAGCCGGCAAATGCGTGTTAGCAGCGGCTCATAATGTTGTAGGGAAGGTAGTGCATACACCGGGGACGTCGAGAAGATAAAGGCTTCCATCGCCAAAGTAGTCGCGCGCCTTCAAGCCCCCGATCTGGAGCAACGACTCGTCGCAGGCGATGGGGACGAGCTTCCGCCCGCTGCAGCAGGTTAGTGACGTGGCAAATCACAGTAGAGGGACGACGAACACAGGATCGAGCATGGCGTGCGGATGACACTCGCACGGCGTGCCGTTGCCAAAGACAAGGTCCGTCCAGCCGGGAAACTTTGACACGTCGCCTGTAATATCATCGTCGGCATTCTCTCTTTCTGAGGCAACCCACAAACCATATGGTCGGAGTGCGCATGGCTGTCAACGCAAACATCAGTTTCAGCACGCTGACAAAAAAAGCAGAAACCCACTTCCAAATCGCCGCGCCGATACTCTCCTCCTCCACCCGTAGTCGCCCAGCTGCTCCACAAAGTCACGGGCAACAGGCATCACGATCAGCCCCGCGCGCACAATCTCCGCGACGGCAGGCGTCGTATTCTCGAGCACGCCGAGGTCGAAGAGGACGCGGCGGCCCGACGGGGCGTGGGTGACGAGGAATGTGAAGATGGGGAAGGGGAAGAGCTGGTGGCCAGTGCCGACGGGCTTCGTGCCAGCGCGGCCACCGTCGCGCAAAGATATCGCCAATGGGCAGCATCACGCTCACGCACAAGCGGCGCCGAAGAACTCCCCGACTGCGCTGCCTGCTGCAACGCGGGATTGCGGGGGATGATGCAAACGCACGGCGGGATGAGCGAGAATACATAAGGATAAATGTGCAATGAGCTGCCCAGTTCAAAGATGGGCTTCACGTCTCAAAGAAACCGGCCAAAAATGAAAACGGTCGAGTAGAAGCGCAACCAAGAGCGAGAATGAAGGGCATGAAGGGATGCGCTCACTTCATTCCCTTGATAGCAGATAGAACGCTTTGGCTTTACCCTGGAAGTGCGAGTATGAGCGTCGCGTTTTCACAAAGAAAATATAAATAAGATTCGAGAAGCGGTGTCCGTGTCCACCGTCGCATGGTCATCATGTACAACGAAAGCAAATGACAGTGATCGGCCAACGAGGCAGAGCCCGGGAGCAGCAAGGACGCTGCACGGAAGACGCTGTGTATTGCGACTGACCAACGGGCAGTGACGAGCCACCTGTCTGCCAGCCAAGGTGTACTTCCACAGAATACACAGCGGCAAGCCACACCCGCACTCTACGTATACTGCACCCAGTGGAAGCTTGTCCCACCCCGAGTCCCACAACATCCAAAGGCATGCGAGAAAGAAATAAGTTAAAAAAACCAGTACACACCTCCGTAAAACTCGTATTCACGCGCCCAAACACGCCTCGCGACTTGTAGTTATTCCATATTCTGGGCGCCGGGCGCGTGGTCGTGGTCGCATTTGCAGAATGACGCCAACGAGGAAGAGGCGGTTTTGACGAAGGTTTGCATGTCTTGAGAGCGAGACGAGATCTTGGACGAGGTGGCGGTGGTGGGGGTCGGAGGGACGGAATTGCTCTGCCCTCGCAGCCGAGGCCCCGACGATCTAGAAGAGAAGAGAGAGAGGTCGGGATGAGTCTTGATGCTCGCCGGATGAAGTCGGGTCTGGTGGTCTCAGTATCCAACAATATGAAGATTCAGATAGACGTGGACGCCTTGTGGACGCCGAGTCACATCATGTATGGCAGCAACCTCCAGTCCTAACAACGCCACTTACATCTGACGCCCATCTTCGAATCCCGTCATGGCGAGCGTTCACTTCGGCATGGAATCCGAAGCCTACCCCACACCTCGGTCCTCGACCGACCATCCCTCTTGGGCAAGGACCTCAGCGTCGGCTTCCAAGCCGGCGAAGATTAGCCCTAGCAAACCTCCTGTTGGAGTCACGACGCCTCGAACCGGGCTCCACACGCCAGCGCAATCCCTGGAGGTTACATCTGCGGCAAAGGTATCATAATTTCCGTTTCCTTGTGTCCTCAACGTCCTCAATCTGTTCCAGCTGCGTTCCGAAATCGACCAGCTCCAGTTTGAGACCACTCGATGCCAGGCATGTCTTAGTCTCTAACCCTGAACTGTGGACGCTCCGCTCATAGTCCCTAGTCTATTAATGTCGATGTGGCGACCTGGGAAGAATTCGAAGCCAACCACAGGGAGTCCATCGACTACAGGTTCGTCTCCTGTCGCGCGTCCTTGTGGTCCTTCGAGTTTTTAACTGAAATTCTAGGACTGAATATGTGGCAGACACACAAACTATGATCGTTACGTGCGCGAGTAGCGTGCACGAAGGCTTTCGTGCTCTTGTCAAACCGTTTACCGACGTCGCAGGGGCTTTCAGCAGCACCTACACCATCGAGACCAACCTCGATATTCACATCACATCATCGGTTTCCAGACTTCGCTCGAGCCGCGTGCCTGACTTTGTCTTTGCCAAACGCGGCGTAGATCCGGAAAACCTTTTCCTTTTTGAATGCGCCTGGTCGCAGGACTTCACGGATGTCGAAAAGAAGGCAGTGCAACTACTGACCCTGAAGGATGTCCAGCTCGTCGCCTGCCTTGACATCACCACGAGTGGGCAGAAACCGCGTCCACCCCGTCCTCAAGCCAACTACGAAATATGTGATGCGGACAAATTCCCGACCCAACCTCATCGTCGTTTCGATTCCGTTATCTTCGAGGAGCACTGTTGGGCGGGTGCCATCACTGGGATTAAAATTCATATATTTCGACGAGGTTACGATACAAAATCCTACGCGAGTTCGTTCATTCCAGGGTTCTGTATCTGTTCTGATATCCCGCATATTCAGGATGTCTTTCCTGGAACTCAAGATTTGGAAGCTAATCAAACTCGAGTCGGTTTAGTTTTCGGGAAACTTTTGATGGCCAAGCTGGAGGCCGATAAGCTCCAGTTCTTTACCGCCGAGAAGCCCTTTTCCATTGACTGGGACACCCTCTATGACGACCTCAATAAACGTTTGATCGCCGACGGTTTTCAGCGGTACAAGGACTGGGCGGTGCAGTCTGCAGTCGATCCGTCTATCATCCCTGCTGCTGCTGGTGGGAAGCGCCAGCGCCAGGCTAGCGAAGATATCGAGGATTTGCCTCATTGGTTCAAGAAACCGAAAACGGAGGTGAGTCTCCTTCGATACAATTATCGTCATCTTGTTGATGATCACAGTCGTAAATTCCATATCGTGACATTAGTATTACCAGACCAAAATGCAGATACACTACTGCGCGGACATCTGGCAAGTCGCGCTCGCGGCCCCGAAATACGCGAGGGATGCAAGAATTACAAGAGCGTGTAGTTTTCGTCAGTTTGAGCGTAGGTCAACATGGGCTTGAGCACGTCGGTGAGCGCGCTGTGTTATGTGGTCTAGGTGAGGGTGCGCTCTAGCGCGATCAATCCCTTCAATTTTAATCCACAGAACCGAACCCTAAGGCCTCCTACATGTAGTCCGACTCCGATAGTGCTAGCCCTGGATATTTCTAGGACTGTTATTAGTGGGAGTGAGTTTTATGGAGTGAAGGACTGCGCACCTGTCGGATATACTGGGTCGATCGCCAACCGCTGTTTGAGTTAAAAGCCGTTACGCAGGCGGTGAAGATCCATGTGCGTGTGACAGCGGGGGGGAGCGTTGAGTTGGGGTGCATTGGATCCTCTCCTTGCGCCTTTGTCCATATTCACCCGATCTTTTAGTCTTCTTCCCTTCCACCGTTTCACCCCCACGTGTCCAGGCGGAAACAACATGTACATCATTCCACCTCGGGGGCGTGTCTTGTTTTCTGCCCGCGCGTTGGGGTTTGCGAGAGTTCCTCGGCTGTAATTCACTAGCACTCCCCATTAAGCCATGCGTGAACCGCGTACTCGGTTCACCGGCCAACGCTTTGCCTGGAGGACGAGACCAAACTAGCGCACCTACAACTTGAAGCTTAGGCTTGGAGTCCCAGTCACTCTCCACCGTTGCTTCACCACCCGTCCGTCTTCGATGCTTTGACGACAGCAGTGCAATTCTGCGGTGGACTCTGACTGCCCGGCGATGTGCAATGATTTTTTTTGGTCCAGGACCGCGTTTTACCGCTGAAGGGTCTCTTGCACAGTTATAGGATCGATTTTTGCGGGAAACACTCCGCGTTTTATGCCTCCAGTAAGAAATTTATCGTCTTCCTACGCACCTGGCTGGATTCCGCCCTCTTTACGCTCCAAATGGGCATTAAAGCCTCTTCTCAACACTTCTCGCCGTCAGCTGGCCCGCAAATATTGACCGCGGCTCCTTACTCTTGGGCCAATATATCCACCGCGTGTTATCTCTTATGGCGTTGGTAGACTTTGAGGAGAGTGGGTGACCCAGATGCTTAATCTTTTATCCTAGAACGTGCCTCTTCATGGTTTCTCCGATTGAAGGTGTGTTAAATTTCTCCTCTTATTCGTTTGCACCATGCGATTGAAACCCCTTCCTCTCTCCCTTTGTGCGCATGCGAGCTGATTGCGTTGGCACGCTATATGTCGGTCCTTTCCGCAGCTGGTCCCGGCGGCAAATTATTTACAGCAATAGTAATCCTGGGTCAAACCTCGACCTTTGGGTCGAATGAAGTGAAAGGCACGTCCGGCCCTACGTTGTCGCTGAACCTTTAATGATCCAACCCTCAGTTTGTCGCCGATCCAGCCCCAACTCTTGCGGCATGCCAATATTCCGCACAACTGGGTAATGCCGATACGTGCTTGCAATACTTCTTCCAGTGAGTACTCAATGGGTCCAAAATGCAGTGGTTCCGGTCTGGACCTTCCGCCGCGGCCACATTTGGTGAAGTCTATATTTCTCTCGCTAACCCTTCTATTTCGACAGCTATACGTTCCGAATCATGATAGGAAGATGATTATGATTCAACCTAGGGCTCCCACGCATTCCACGGTACGACTGATGCTCGGGAGTCCAACAGAGCTCACCAGATATTTGCCACAGACTGCTACGACTCCGCGTTGATATTTTCCCATCACCAACACAGTTTCACTCGAGCTTATTTATTCTCTCCCGTCGACGAACCTCCTCCCTTCTTGTTTCCCTTCTTCCCC
Source organism: Mycena alexandri (assembly GCA_029233265.1). NCBI lineage: Eukaryota > Fungi > Basidiomycota > Agaricomycetes > Agaricales > Mycenaceae > Mycena > Mycena alexandri. The sequence goes on from JARJCM010000187.1 coordinate 155,452, forward strand.
GGCTGGCCGCGTATTTCCTCCCGTTTCACTTCTGCGAAGATTCGTACAAAGGCTCCAATCCTTCCCAACATGCGCCTAACCTCAGCCACCCTCATCGGCCTTACAACTTCTTGCTACGCCTTATCCATTGGTACTGCCCGGCCGCAAATTCAAGATACTGTAGTGTTTCGACCAAGTGTTCACGTCACGGTCACACCTGATTTTTTTTTTGATGTGTGCAAAAATCGTCTTACATGTAAATCAACACAAAATTTATCGGCCATCTCGGACATCGATTTTTCCGGAATTCGTGAACACTTGGTCGAAACACTACAGTAATCCGTGAGTCGTCGTAACGTGTTTTCCTTCGCTTGTTCCTGGAACTGCAATCCTGAGGGCGACTGACTGATTCTCACCCGCAGAATGGCTACGGCCATTGTTGGCCAACCCACCGCGTGTCCTCCCCCTCCCCCTCTTGAACCTCCTACTGCTGCGCCTCCTAGCCCCTCCGCTACATCCTCCACGCTCCCGAACCAGTTTGCCCCTAGGCTTAACGCCGACATCTCCCCGCTGTCCCCTTGCACCAGTTTGTCCCCTCCGCTTGACCCGCCGCCCTTGCCAACGCCGACTCGCCGAGTGGCAGTGAAATCCCGAGGAATAGCGGAACGGCAGGTGGAACCGGGACCAGTGGTACCGTAGGCGGGAGCGGGAACAGCGGGACGGCAAGTGGAAACGGGACCAGTGGTACTGTAGGCGGGAGCGGGAACGCCATCCCGAGCAGCGCAAAGGAGTTGATTATTCTGCTTGTCCCGATCTTGGGGGCATTTGGGTTGGGAATACTTTTGTGAGCCTGACGACTTGAAATTATCCTGTTTTCCATTCGTCTGATCGAATTCTGTCACAGGTGATCATGAACTCGGCCTCACTCGCGTCGTACTGCTAACGAAGGAATATTAGATCTGTGCACTGCTTTCCGGGGTCTTGCGTTGCAAGGTCTGTAAAGGTAGCTTCTGTTGAAATTCGTCCAATGAAGCCAGGTTGATTCGAAACCTAAAATGCCCCATTTGAACCTATTTCTGGCTGCTCCATAGGTTGAAATTTAAGGGACCTACTCCGGGATTTTTTCAACCTAATATGTACAACTAACTAGGTTGCCATGCCCCATTTTATCCGGCCACAGGTTGGGCCTGGGGGAACTCAACCTCGCTTGGCTTCATGGTGAAGATAAGTCCGCGCGATTCAAAATCCCCGAGTTGACAACTCCCCTGCAAAGCTATTCTGGGGGTACAACTTTGTGAGCATGGTGCTTTGTTCCCATATCTATCTATTCACTTCCCTTTCTTCTCTTCTTCGTCATTATCACCCAAAGACTCAAAATTAGCATGCGCAGAAGTTTTTTACACCGAACCAAGCCCGTCGAGTACAACGTTACTCTCCATTTCCGGCAATGTTGTGGATACAGGCGTGTTTTTTCGCTACAATTCCAAACGGGTACAATCACAGGGATCTCAGTTCCCTCCCAATCTGGCCTCGAATCCCACACCGTTTTTGGTACGGTACATATACGTCTCTTGAGCGAGAGCGGAAATTCAACACAGAAGTCAACTCTGCCACAAAGCACTCCGAAACTACATGTTTAGTTTATCGCTCAGGGATTTGACTACTCCTTCAACGGGTGCAAACCCCAGTCCTCCAACCACTGCTGGAACAGTCCCGCAATCTTCGCGTGCTCCTCAACTCTCGGGTGCAGATTACTACAGAACGACAGTGACAAGGTAGGCGATCGACATCATGAGTAGCTAGGAGGGAGGAGTAGATATGATAAGGATGAGGAAGCGTAGCGAGGATCGTAGCAATGTCAGAGCGAAGGTGACAAGGAAGACAAAGATTCAGAGAATCAAGGGTGTGCAATGAAATTGCCGCCCTAGTAATATGTCCTATACGACAGCCCCCCCCCCCCCCCCCCCCCCCCGTCGTAGATACTATCTACCTAGAACCTCACGACGGAGCTCCTCGAACTCCTCGCGCAGGTCCCCGAGCCGGGTCTTGGGCCCGTCCCCCGTGTAGTCGCCCAGGCCCCGACCACCGGAGCGAAGGCGCTTCTTGGGGCGCGCCTCCGACTCCGTCCCCGGGTGTCCCTCCGACTTCTCGGACCGTCTCCTTACTTATCTATGGCGGGATTCAGACGTCTGAATCCTCTTGTGGCTGTGCTCTTTGGCCTCCCATCGCGAGGGGACGTTCGTGGGACATGCAGGAGCCTGTTAGGATCAACGGCGTGCGAAACGGTCGAGTGGCCCAAAGTGGCCGCACTCAACATGCTGCAAACATTTTGCACCACTCTTAGTGCTGCTGCGCTGCCACCGATGGCCGCTGACCGCCGCTATCGCGAGGGGAGGGTGCCGCTGGGGGCAGAAACAATGTGCCAAAAGTATAGTTCCAGCTTATTTGCCCATTCTTCTCGCCGTTCACAATTACTGACTTACTGCCTGTACTTGGCGTCTATTTCTCGGTACGTCCTCCAACCTTTTTACAAGTTCTCACCGAATTCCAACTTGAAGATGATTCAATTCAATTCCATTGACCATCGAACTCCACGCCCCGTTATATTTGGCCAAGTTGCGGCAAATTCGTTAACTTGGTTACTTACTCTCTTGCTCCGTTCCTTTCCTAAATCCTCCATTGACTTGAGAATAATGTCTCACATCGATGCACGCGTAGATATTCGACCTGTTTTTCATCCGGCGAAACATGCTGCTGTCACTCGAGGTATGTCCGCCCTTGTCTCTAATACATTTAACTAACCCATTTATGTTGAACCCCATTCACGTCCCCTCGACGTTTATTAAAGATTAGTATCTTCGTTCGCTTGCAAAAGTTGGATCTATTAATTACTCTAGCCGGACTTGATCTCGAGCATTTCGGGGTGAATGTCGAGTTGCTTTGAATGAGGTATATTTCTCTCATTGTTAAGGTCCTAGACGCTCCAACTGATTGTACTTTTTGTATCGTAGATCCCTGTATCCTCGACTCACCATTCGACAACCTTTTATTGAAGTTCACCAAGTATCAAGGCATTTCAAGCGTCGCCTTCATTGAAGTTCATTGCCACCACTTGTTCGTTGTATACATATGTCCCTCCATGGATTTATCTGGTGTGTTTGTCTACTTCGCATCGCACATTCACTCACCGCTCATAGTCCTCACACGCGCACCATCTACCACCAAATTCTCCAATTCAACTCTGGCCCAACATTGTCCGTATCGTCCCTCCCGCTTCAACTTCCACGACTCACACACAATCAAACGACTAACTAGGGGTACCTTGAGTCGATACCCAACCACGCCAAGTCTCGTTTCCCATCGATATTGAGTAGGTACCACACTAAGGATATCGAAGAACTAAAAAATCGGGCCAATAGCTCTAGGTCGAATAAAATCCGTCGCACCTGCCTCCTGGTCCCAGAATGGGCAGCCGGAACGTCTAGCCGAAACTCTTTTAACCCAGGACTAGAGCTTGAACGGGAGTTTTATATTTTGACCGAGAGAAAACCACCAAAGGATACAGCAGAAAAAAATGGTTGACCAGTGTCTAAACCGTCGCCCTCCGAAAAAAAACCCCCTTTCGTCGATCGTCTTCCCGAATCTCTTGTTCGCGGATGAAATCCTGAATCTTCGCCATGTACGCGTTCGACCGCTCCGAACCGAGTCGCAAGACACCGGACCATGCCTCGGTCCCGCCGGGTGCGAAGTAGTGCTCGGGGGGTCTGGACTCGAAGAGATCACCGCCCGGGTGCACCGCGTCAAGCGCTTCGTCGGCGAACAGAGGAACCGTGCGGTCTGCGGCGGGAGGTGTAGCGAGAGCAGCGAAATATTGCTCACGTTGCGCCGCACGCTTGGCGGCTCGTATGTCACGCTCGGCATTAAGCTTCTTCTGCCTCTCGAGCGCGTTCAGCGGGCTCCCATACATCTCATCCACCCGGCCCTCCGTCCAGTCGTCGTCGTCATCATCATCGGCATTGTCGCTGTCGTCATCGTCATCGTCGTCGTAGTCGTCCCCCCGCAGTCCCTTGACCACCTTCAGACCTTCAGCCGAGTATGGGTCGTCACCTAGCTCGTCCGCTGCCCAGTCTCTGGTAACCAGGCGAATGGTGTAGTACTCCCCGGCGCCAGCGAGCAGGACGACACGCCGCTGAGTGGCGAACCGCCACGAAGAGAATAGGCAGAGCCCCTGCGCCTCCGCCTGCAGCATCCCCCGCCCGAGGAGCAAGTTCAGATCGTGATAAAAGGCGTCGATCTTCTCGGCGTGCCGTGTAGCGCCTCGTTTCAGTTCCACGATGACGGGAGCCTCGAGTCCAGATACCCAGAGGCATCGTGGGGACAGCTCCTCGAGTTGCTCGGGCAGAAGGTCCTCGAAGAAGCTGTGCAGACTTTTATTCTCGAGCTCCTCGCTGAGCGCTCCCAGCTGCTGCACGTATCGCGGCTGTACGACGGGCATGACGATGGCGATGTCGACATAAACGCCCTCTGCGTCGCCGTCCGCCATGGTCCTGGCTGAGCCGATCGAGGTGTCGGCGAGGAAGGGCTCCTTTGGACTGATATAAATCGGGAACTGGGGTGCGAGGAGGCAGTGTTTGAGATGCCCGCGGACTATGAGGGCGGCGACATCGGCCGTCCAATAGGTGTAGTTGTAGTGCTCCATTCGGCGAGGGTCGATCGTCGTGGAGTGGCAGATGGCCAGTCCGAGGATGCGATGGAGTTCAAGCTGTCGAGCGGTAACGTTGCCCATGTGTGAGGCCTTGCGGGACGATAGCAGGAAGGCGACGAGCGCCTGTCACCGTCACAGTCACGTGGACCGTGGACACAGACCGATCACGCGCCCAAACACCAACCAACACACGTCACCTCCTTGGCACAAGCCACCATGTTGACGAAACCCGGATCGTGAGTCTTCCCTCCGTCTCGGAAGAACTGTCCTCTCAGAGCCTCCACAGATTCCCTCGCCGCAGGCCTGTCGACAGCCCCCCACCGCTGCGCGGCGAGATCGTCGATGGCCGCCCGACCCCAAGATACGCGCTCGCCTGGGTGTGCTCCGACGAGGCGTTCTACAAGAATCTCAGCGTCGGCGAGCCGCGCCCGGTCAGCCTCCGTAATTTCACCACCGTTGTCTCCAAGAAATGGCGCTCCGACCAAACATTCGGGTCCGTCCCCGCCCGTCTCTCTCACTCGATCGTCTGACTGATGTGATGTCGAGCAGCCAGGCCCTGAAACCGATACCCTACCCCCGCCGGAACGGCGACTTCTACCTCATCGCCATGTTCAACGACCGCGCTGCGGACCACCTCACCCGCGTCCGCAATCCGGCGGGCGATCCCCTCATCCAGTCGGCGCGGAGGACCCTGGGCGTGGACCAGGACCCAACCATCGAGAAGACCTTGCAGTGGTTCCGTTTTCCATGATAATCGTATCGTAGATGTACTCGTTTTTTATCCATCTGAATTGTGATGCCACAAGAGAACCCTGGCGGGTAAGATAAGATAAAGGCAGGAGTCGTTGTGGAATTAGACGGGAAAAGGGTCCAAAACTTGAGGTGGGATCATTTCCACCAAGTGAATCATCTTCTGGGACCCCTCACTGGACAACTTTCTCGCTTCATTCCCTCCTTCAAACCAGGTTCCAGCAAATCCTGCATATGACCTTCGCGAGTTGGAGCCGAGATTTCCCGAGACCATTAATGCTATGTAGCCTTGAAAAAAAACCGAAGTTGGGTAATGTTGAGCCTCTAGATAATGAACCTGTCCTGTCACTTTATGAAAGTCATTCAATATTTGATAGCAACATGTCTATCCCGACCGTTGTGTTGCTTCGCTCCGCTTCCTCTTTGGTGATTCTTATAAGATAAGCAAGCAGGCGTTTTCTTTCCATCCGCATTCCCTCCTCAATTCTCTTTCAATCTTTCCTCCCTTTCCCATTCTGCTGATTCTTGTCCGCTTTTCACTCGCCTTTCATGTCCTAGCACATGTATGAGAAGGCTACACTAGCCCTAAGGGGAGAGGAAAAGTTGTTGGAGGATTTGGAAGGGGACCAATGTCGTAGGGGATGAGAGTGGGACGAGAAATGGACTTAGTAAAATTTCAATGGAAACCCTGTGCCCTGATCTGCTCTTGAGCCGAATTATTGGCTATGCTGACCTAATTGCCAGCTAGATCAACCAGGCCTGGTAGTCTTTGGAGCGCATCCCGGTGTAGTGCGTCCCCCAAATCAGCAGATATATTCGGGACACACCTCGTTCGAATCGAGGCCGGGCCAAAAAAAAGGGAGTGTTCGAGACTTATGGACCGGGCCCGAGTCGAACGGGCAACGTTGCTGTGTCTGTTAAGTACCACGACATGGGTTGCAACTGCGAACCACCTCGCATCAGGTCCTGTGCTAACCACGGACTCGAGGCCAATAAGCTGGGCGCGTATTGTGTGAGCGGTTGGTCGTAGGTATTGGACGGACACACGTGGACACGGAGGATACAAAGCATGATATACACACTCGAATGCCATAACTGCACCTGGGGATGAGTGCGACAAAAGTGTAGCCCGTTACAAAGAGATTGACCTTACCTGAATTCGCTGGCGCTCAAGGGAATAAATTTCACCGGTGAAGTCGCTGTGCCGAGTCTTCGCAAGGGGGGCATGAGACGCTAACCGGAATTTACCGAGGACGTGTAGGAGGAACTCACCCATCAATTGTTAACGTTTATCTCCCGAATCCTCCATCAAGCCAGGAATAATTTCGTGTGCATCCACTCCGCATGCGCACTCCCATGTGGACTCGGGTATGACCTCAAGTGCAGGGCAAGAGTTTGCAGAGTTTACCGGCACGTCGTAGAAATTCAGCTGGGAACGAAGACCCAAAAGAAAAAATCGACGCACTCGTGGAAGAACTCCGCCCAGATTTAGATGCGTTTCCCAATTCCTGCGCGAACCCAGAAGGATGTCATCGTTAAAGCTGGGCGGATGCGCACTAAATCGCCCAAAGTCTGATTAAGATAGTGAGTATCAAGACACAAAGAAAATTACTACGTGCTTACTGCCAGTGAACCCAAAATGTTCTGAAGAAGTCGTTGAATTACCATGATTATATTCTGGTGAAGAGAGTCAGGGGCAGAAATTCACCGCAGGGAAACGGATTTTCTCGTCCCCCAAGAGTCTGCTGGTTAAACAAGAAAAGCTTAGTTTTCAGCCCTCCCCGGAATCGAACCGGGTTGAGCGAGCCCCCTCGTCAGATAACAGCGGACGCATACATAGGCCACAAGGTCTTATTCCCAGCATGATAATCTGCCTGAAGTCGGGCAGGAAATAAGCCGTCATGCGCGTACCCGTCGATTTTTACCGTCGCAAGCACAAGTAGCCCACTCCACCGCACCCCACCGCAGCCTAATGCAACCCTGAGGGCAACGACGTGTCATCCACATCCACCTCAGGATCACGCGCATCGTGCCAACCTCCCTCACACGGTGCACGTCCTCGCTCTTACTCCACGCGCACCCCGCGCCACTGGATGAGCGGCATCAGCCTCGGCTTCAGGCACAATCCCAGCGGTACACACCCAGGGCGAGGATGCCGTCGCGCGCACAGGGCGGGTGCGGCGCTCCCGCTTTGACGGCACCCTCCCGAGCAAGTCACTACGTACGTTTTGCGCAAGACATACGCGGATAGTCATCCCAAAATGCGGAGGCAAACGTCCGATGTGGGGAATTGGGAAGATTGAAGAATTGAAAAGTAGGAATCCGTACCAAGAACTCGGACTCAGGTACATGCCATTCCAGTAGCAGAGAACGATATCTGGGTAAGGGGATGGTGGGAGGGAAAGTGTGAGACAAGGCAAACTTGGGCATGCAGTAACACGCACCTTGACCTGGTGCAACAAAACATTCACTACGGCTCGAATGCTGACCTGGGAAGACGCGAGCGGCAAGAGCTCGAGGATGCGCGGCAGAGCGACGTGGAAACGGTGGAGGAGCGAGGAAACGATGACTTAGCGACCGGTCCGTGGACTCTGCGGAGTCGGGACCAACTCGACGAACAACGTGTGGATTCGTGTGGGCGATGGAAGCGTTATGACCATCCGATGCTGCGCTCGAATGCATCACAGCAGGGATGGAGCACAGGGAAGGGCCGCCAGACCTGGGAGACGAGATACGGGTAAGAGAATGGTACGACGGAGGGGAAGTGTGAGATGAGGTATTTATACTTACGTCCCTAGGCCTTAGGTCCCGGACGCTACAGAATATTGACTAATTGTAGGACAGGCATACTGGGCGCAGGTAGACTAGGCGGCCAAAGTTAGAGGCGCACCCTTGTCATCGGGGAACCATTGGTTTGAAGGTACTTATCGCGCGCAGAGCAGTCCACGGCCCAGCAAATCAATGCGAAATCCTGGCACAAGTCTTAGGTTACAACACCGTGGAGACGCAGACCAGTCGTTCGAAAGCGGAAGAGAGACGCGTGACGCCAGATTAAACGCCGTCAAGAGGTCAAGACCCGTAGTCGAATTGATAGAGCGCACAAGGCAGCACGGGGCGGGCAAAAAATTCAAAGGGAGTCCAGGAAAAAAAACCAGCAACCTCCGTGTCATCCAACATTTCGGAGCTCCAGTTCACCCAAGAAACATCAGCATAAATAGAGCCCAAATGCCGCCGAAAGGAGCCGCGAAAGTAGAGCCGCCGAATTTCTACGGAGACCTTGGTCTCCACAAAGCCAAAAGTCCAGCGCGTTGAACCAGAGAGCAGACCGTCGAGTGAGATATGGATGAGACGCTCGTCGCGCTGTGGAAGTCAGGAACAAAGAGCTGCGTCGTGAGCGTGCATCCACGAGGTGATTGATGGAAATGAAACCACAAATAACGCACCGTCGGAGTTCCCAGGAGCAGAATCGCGGGAGTGGTCGCAAAATTTGAAGGTCGCAGAGGGAGAGAAATTTGCAGTCAAGAGGGCGCGCGGCATGTTCATTGAATAAGATAAAAGAGTAAAGAGGGATGGTAACTAAAACCCCACTTGCCACCTTGGAGGCACCCTTTGTCCAAGCCTGCGCGGCGGGGTATCTATGTTAACGCTGAGCTAGGAATAAGGCTACGGGAGGGAGTTGTGTGGAGAAATTAATTACCTTGCAACGCACCCCATTAAAACTTAGGACGTTGTGCTAAGGCGGCACATCGTTCAGCCTTGTGACGGCGCGCGCGTATGCGTACGAAGGAAAAAAATGCAGCACTACGCCAAGATCTCACAAGGGTGAAATGGTGAGTGTGGATAAAGGATGCATCCACGTGAATAGACCCATACGGAAAAAACCTGGCACACCGTCCAAGAAACTACCGGGAGGGCGGCGTTTGGCAAGTGATAATTTCCGCGTTCGCGATCGCAGATCTGAGACGCGCGGACACTGACCTATAAAGACCGGAGTAGCAGCGGGGAAATGAACGGGAGCGTACCTAAGTAGACAGCTGGAAACTGCATTTCACAATCCATACGCAGCAGTGTGTTACGCCTTGGAGGTGATTCGGCTCCTAGTCAGCAAAAGAACCGGACAAGACTGCGGCTCAACGCACAGAGAACAGAAAGCGGCGGGAACACAAGGCGTACAGCATTTGCGTCTTCGAAGCAGGAAATGCTTGGCACCTTGATGGGCTGATATTGACTGCCGCGGGAGAGAAGGGTGAATGGGCAGAAGTGGCGAAGCGAGCCAAGAAGCTACTAACACGCACCCAAATTGAACCATCCGCTGTCATACAACCAACGGTTTGTGAACTGAGCGCTGCGCAAAAAAGGTATAAACATTTTGTAACGCCGCGTATCGGAAAAGGAAGAAGAAAAAATCGCGAGGGTAGGGAGGAGGGGCCACGCTCGAAGGGGAGTAACGGAGGGCGGAATACGCCATCGCGCCATAGGTTGGAGAAGGTGGGTGCAGTCGAAATCCGCAGGCACGCACGCGTAGTGCTGCCGCGGCAAATCATCGTCTCGATCCGCACCCCCCAATTCCAAGGGCCGATAGGATGAAAAGCGAATGAACATCGTCACGGCCACAATTTTCCCGCGTTCCAAGCGTGAAGAAAATGCAAACGACGGGGAAGGATGAGCGACGCACCGTACCCCACAATTCCGGACCTCTTTGGCGCTCCCAAGTCGCGTCCAGCTTGAGGCGTTGATGACTTCATACGAACACAGCGCGCGCTGGGATTGAGAGTCGGCGGAACAGGATTGGCGGAGAATGAGTTCGGGCGATGGAAGCCATCGACGTATCTGGGAGATAGGACGCGAGTTTTCGTTAGCCAGTACAGACAACGAAAAAGGGAAGGATGGAAGGGGCAGGGAGGAGGGAGGAGGGAGGGTGGAGATGGGTGGGAATCGAGCCGCGCAGGGTGGGGAGGTGCACAGAGAGGGAGGGAGACTCCAAGCGAATAAGTTCATACACGACTCACCATAGGCCTTCCGCCCTTCCACCAGAACCTGACCTTCGCTTCGCGTACTCGGAGCCGAAGTCCGGACCGTTGAGCGCGGATGGCAGGATTGAGCAGTTACCTGCAAAGCGGGAGAGAGTGAACGTAGACATACTGAGGATCACGGAAGACGCTGGTCACTCACAAATTTAGTACAACGCCAGTCCCCCTGCGTACCGTACACCACGCACCGCGCACCGCGATCCCTTCCTTCATCCTCTCCACTCCCGTTCAGAGAATTGAGCTCAACGGCCTAGTTTGGCAGGAGAGTGCATGTCGAGCGCAGACTCATTCGAGGCAAAGGAAAACCTGCGAGGCGGTCAGCGTGGGAGTTTAGATTTCGAGGTAGGCCGGCGCAGCGTACGCGACGACGTGTGCACAAAAGCCGCTTACGCTGCTGGCAAGTTTGAAAAAGAAATGGCGTCCGCTTGAGAAAGAAAAAGGTGAAGGTACTGCAGTTCCTCCGGACAAAATGCGTTTCTAAGCCTCTACGCGGTTGAATGCCGATGAGTCGTATTGCATTTTCCTCTATTGACGGGGACGTAGATGAGAACGCGAGCGACGTGCGCGTCGGAAAAAAAAAAGGCCAGCGATTCGATGGGCAGCGCGAGAGGCGGGCAAAGTGGGAGCGGAAGAGCGTCGATTGAAACCACCGATCCCAAGTTGGTTTTAAATGCAGGACAGGTAAAGTAGGCGCGTATTTGGAATCCCGCATTCGAGGCGGCGCACCAATCGAGTCTAGACCCTCCCTGAGCGATTAAGAGGGCATTCGCGAGCGCGGAGGCTGTGAAGTGCAGACTGAATACTATTCGAGGCGCGATGCTTGAAGCTTGAAGCCGGACGAGTTTTGGAATGGGCAACTTTTGAGACGCGTTGTTGTGGTGGGAAACAAGAGTGGTTTTCGGATCATTGTTCCGTTCCCGGATAAAGCGGACCGCTCTCCTTCCTTCGTGCCAGCATGCCGGTGATTTCAGCCCACGAACGCGTCGTGCTGGTGGTAAGGTGCGTGTCTTGCTTCCAGGTTGGACTACTGCTGATGCATGTGCCGCGCGTAACAGTACGGTGGCATCGCGACGCGTCCCTGGGTTTTACTCGATCGTCGCAATTAATATTGTACGGCTATGCCCCTCAGGCCTCCTCTTTCTAGACTCCCGCCCTCGTCTTCCCTACTCCATCGTTGCGCGATGTGCTGGCACCGCCCGTAGCCCTTAGATTCTACTCTTCTTATTTTTACGTCCACGCCGCGCGACCGCGTCCAACATCTATCTTCGACTCAGCACAAACACGGCCCCGGCCCTTCCTTTGCCTTACAGACAGTCGCTTCACTTCCCGCTCAAGCGCGCTGTGGGCGGCCTCGCTCCTACATGTCTTCGGCCACTCCGTGTCAATTCGGATGCAACGACGACTGCAGGTGCGGGACACGAAAGCTAGCAAAATTTTGGATGGGGGAATTGCGGGTACGGAGATCGGGATGGAGCAAAAGGGACAAGCGGTCGCAGACGACCCAGGGCGGGAACAGCGGTGCGTGCCGAAGCTGGTGTGAATACTGATAATGTTACATGCTAGAGGAGTATTCGGTGGGGGCTGA